>CM046943.1:153774352-154086898 GCA_025698515.1 Gossypium sturtianum
TTTATAATTATTAATTTTTTTAAGATGCAATGATAAATTTAGTTCTTATTTTTTATATTTTTTTCAAACATATATATTTTTAAATTAAAATTGGCTTTTAAACTTTTAAAAATAGTTGAATTTAACTTTATTTTTTTTAAATCGAATTGTTCTTTAATGAATATAGTGACTAAAATGTTAAATTTTAAAACATGATGGCCTACATAATAATTCACGTGTACTTTATGTTTTTTTTTTAATATTTTTATAATTTTTAAAGTATTTATTGATGTGACATCAAGACAAATAGTGTTATATTAGTATATGTGAATTATCATGTAGGATAAAGTATCAAAATTGTTAAAAATAAATGTTTTAGTCACCATTTTTGTTAAAAAAAAAGTTAGTTCAGTCAAATGAATATCTTGAATGGTTATGACAATCTCTAAGGGTGGGTTTGGATGGGCGATTGAGTACGGTGCGGTGCGGTGCGTTTAGCTTACTTTTTGTCTCACGCTACAGTATCGCTACAGTATCTAATCTCACCGCCACCGCTGTTTTTACACTAACCGCAGGTAAACGCACCGCCCATCCAAACCAACCCTAAGTTATCGATATGGATAAGAACTTTCTTGTGCCCCTCTCTTTGAATGAAAGTCAGGCCATCTAAAATTTCTCATAATTCAACATAAAAACCGAGCAAAATCCCAAATACCAATTGTATCCAACAATCCATTGCCTATCTTGATTGTACACCACCCCTCGACAGCAGCCCACCCTGCATTGAACTTAACAGCTACATCAGTATATAAATAAATCCAATTATCTCTCGGAACAGGTTTATGAGCAAATTTAAACTGTCCAATGAAATCCTACTTAAGTGCTTCAATATATTGTTTTGCCCAGCTAATCGAAGACTTAATAGTCTTAGCTGAGCTCCACGTTATTCCTTGAAAAATAAAGAGATTCATGTTTTTCCATATGTGCCAAGTGATTAAATTGAAAAGACTGGACCAGAGAACCCCCATATTTGGCAACCATATTGGAGAACACAAAATTGGTTTCCATCCACTCAAAAAGATTACCAGAAAAACACTTGCTTCGAATACTGATAGGTACGACATTTAGCCACACTTCTTTAGCAGCTAGACAGTCCCTAAGGACATGGATTAAGTCTTCAGGCCCATGCTGACATGACGAACATGAACCATTTTGCCCAATGCCCTTCTGTAACCTTTCCACATTAGTTAGGTGGCGTTACTTGAATTTAATCATTATACTTTTATTTTTAAAAATTTAGTCTCTTTATTTTTCAGATTTTAAAATTCAGGTCCAACAGTTAACACTGTTAATTTTCTTTTTAAATTTGTTAGTATAACATTTTGAAATAAAAGAAAATACTCACTAAGTAGCAATGTAATTAAAAAAATGATGTTGTAATTAACCTGAATTTAACAAAAAAAAAATTAAGAGTATAAACAATTGGGCTTAAATTTTAAAATATGAAAAGTAAAGAGACTAAATTTCTAGAAATAAAAGCACAGGGATCACATTCCAAATTATCAAAGAGTACAGGGACTTATTGCACAATTTAACCTTAATAAAAATCTAAGCAAAATATTTCTATGGTACGTAATTATCTTTCTTAGCAACAAAGGAAGATGCCAAACACGGTCTTAATATAATATATGTATACATATATAAAAGGTGAAAATAAAATAAAACCTGCAATAAGCAAGGTCCTTGTCGTTCTCTGTGTTGTCTCTCCCACCAACTCGCGAGATAACCCAATTGAACTCACAAAGGAGAAAGGGGAAGGGAAAATGAGTCTGGAACCGTTTATTTACAGCTTCGTGGCTCGAGGAACAATGATCTTGGCCGAGTACACTGAGTTCACTGGGAATTTCCCAGCCATCGCAACTCAGTGTTTGCAAAAACTCCCTTCCTCTAATAACAAGTTTACTTACAACTGTGATCACCATACCTTTAATTTTCTTGTTGAAGATGGTTACGGTAATTTCCCAGAACTTCAATCTCTTTGTTGTTGTTTTTTCTCGAGAAACAAACGAGGTAGGTGGAGTTCTTTAAAGTGTTGAATTGAAGGATAAGGCTGTTGGATCTAGCTAAAATAGTGTGAAATGGGATGTGGGACTTGGTGGGTTTTTGTTAAAAAATTGAAATGTTAGCTTCTTTTTATAGGATTGATCAGTTTTTCCCTTTTTTCATTTTGTTTGGTTGCTGAGGAAACTGTGGGAAAATATGGGAATTTGCAAAGTTTCTTGTTCTTCGATTTCTTTCATATCTTTCGTACCTTGAGAATTTCTGGATTTGGATAACAGTTTGATCTTTGTCAATTAAATAGTGAATAATTTATATCACATAAATGAAGTTTTTCAATAAATTTATTGGTCAAATGAAATAAACATTTAGGGAAATTAATATGTGAAAATGATATGCTCATTGAGAAATGCCTAAACCGGAAAATGATTGTGATAGTTTATAAGAAAGTTCTAGATTGAAAATGCATTTACTTGATTCGAGACGTGGTTGGATTGGTTGGAGACTTTGTTTGCATGTATAATTGACTCAAAAATCGCCTTGTGGTGATTGCATTTGGTCCCTAGGAAGCTTGTAAAATAGAAGAAAATGGTGAAAAGTTGATGCACCGATCATTACCGATGATACTCTGGCAATCGCAGTTTCATATCTACTAGCCTACATTATTATCTATGGTCTGATCGGACATATTATTACATGTCTGAGCTAGCTTTTCATTGATGGGGAGCACAATAAAGATGTGGTCGAACTAGTAACTAGATAAGAGTGTTACTATATACATGAAAAAAGTTTCGGATTCGTATCTGAAATGAAAGAACATTTGGGTGTGGAGAGGAGAGAGGGACGGGGAAGTAAGCTTCCAGCATCTGGTCTGCTCCACCGTTGAACTTGCCTCTTTTATTGAAAACTTGTTATTGCCAAAAAAGTACCAATTTTCCGGCTTTTAATGAAAGCATATTGATTGTAATTGTATGCAAACTGTTGCTTCCGGTGCTTAACTTAATATTCAAGAACTTTTATCTTTGCCTAAGCTGATGAACTCTCGATGTTCCACATCAGGATCGATAGTTTATCGTTTAAGTAATCAGTGGTCTTGACTGCATGCATTTTATCTATGCAGCTTATTGTGTTGTTGCCAAAGATTCCGTTGGAAAGCAAATCTCTATTGCATTTTTGGAACGTATGAAAGCGGACTTTAAGAAAAGATACGGGGGTGGAAAAGCTGATACAGCTATTGCCAAAAGTCTTAACAAGGAGTTCGGGTATGTTCATCCATCCGTGTTATCATTAGATATCTGGTCTTTTGTTCCAATTTTCTTAGTTTTCAGATATATTTTATGTAAAGCAAAAAAACCTAATTTGCAGACCGGTTATGAAGGAGCACATGAAATATATTATCGAACATGCTGAAGAAATCGAAAAGCTATTAAAGGTGAAGGCCCAAGTTTCAGAAGTTAAAAGTATAATGTTGGAGAATATCGACAAGGTAAGTCTGCATCGGGATTCTCTTCCTTCGCTGCTTTTTCATTATCCGAAGACTGAAATTCTGAATTCGATTGCATGTTCATGCTTTCGTTTTACACTAACGAGAGTACGGGACATTGCTTTAGATATAGAAATTGAAGGTTTATCGAACAAGAGTACTATAGGTTGATAATGGTATCATTTGTCAAATATGTTGGGAGATCCAGTGTCACATAGCCAAGTTGGAGAAACGTGAAATGATTAGGTTTAAAGTAATAACGAGGATTATTCGGAATAGGTGATAGACTATTAACAAAAGGGTACCAAACACAACTCGTGAATGACGGTTTAGTCCAAAAGCTTGGTGAAAGTTACTTGCAATAAGATCTGTATTTGTTAGTGCAGTATGTGATTTAATTTGGGTTTGGTCTGTTTTCAACATATCTAAAATACCCGATTTTTATTTTCTCGGAAATGATATGCAACTTCACAGGAATCAAGATTAGGTCTAATAGGAAATTTGAGGTAACAGCTGCTTTTATATAGTTTATATGACTTTCGATTCTATGTTCCAGGCGATTGATCGAGGAGAAAACCTAACCACACTTGCTGACAGGACCGAGAATCTACGTGATCAGGTAAAACCCGTTTCTCTCGGTTAAGCTTTACGGTAATCTATATCTATCTATCTCGACACGAAGCATGTTTCTTTGTTTGCCTTTCTTCAGGCCCAAGCATACAGGAACCAAGGGACGAAAATCCGTCGTAAGATGTGGTATCAAAACATGAAGATAAAGTTGGTGGTTCTCGGAATCTTGGTTCTTCTAATCCTTGTAATCTGGCTTTCGGTTTGTCACGGATTTGATTGCACCAACTAAGTTATGTCCTCGAGCATTGCGGAGAAGTAAGCTTTGTTGTGACATACACCGAATGTGCTGTTTCGATATTGAGAGGATTGGAAGGATTGTTCGGTCAAGCGTAAGCTTTTTCATATCATCTTCGGTGGTGAGTTGGTATAGGGAGGTTTTACGGCTCATTGAAACACCAAAACAAGAACAGAGGGAGAATTCAGTACCATGTTTTATATACTTAGTGGCATCGTCTGAAGAAAAAACAAAATGATATTTTTGGTTCTTTGTTCTTACTTTTTTATTCTATAGCAGTGGAACTTTACAAAGAAGAATATTTTTAATATAATGATATTGATGAATGACTAACTCATGTGAATTGCTTGAAACCGAGTTGGTTGGATAGTTTTTGATAGAAGAAATTGAATTTGGTGCTCGGTTATTCGAGTTATTCGAGTTTAAATTATTCGAGTTATTCGAGTTTGAATTGTTTCAAGTTTAATTTAGGTGGTTTTGAATTAGTTTTTATGTCGTGTCAATTTGACTGCATTAGTCAATGATGATTGAACCTGCTCAGGAATCGGTTCGTAGAATAGTATTGAACCGGTTAGATCGGGAATCAAGAACCGGTTAGATCGGGAATCAATACAAATCGGTTAAATTCGATTTTTTAAAACCTTAAATATATTTTTTTTGAATTTTTAATATTTTTTGATTGAACTGGTCGTATTGATATAATTAATTAATTAATTGAATTTAGATTTGACAAGTTAGATAAATTTTTCGAATTTGAGACAATTTAATAAACTTTTGTTTCAACTAGAGGTGTTTATAGTTAAAGGTTATGGCCAATTCACTCAAAAGCTTGTATCATTGTTTTTTTTTTTTTTTTAAATAGTATAAAAATATATGATTTTATATTAATATATTTTTTATAATTAAATTTAAATAAGTAAAATAAAATATATTTAATTTAAATTCAAATTAGATTGAACAAATTCGAGAATTAAAAAAAAAATATCATTCAAGCCCAGAACGAGCTGAGTCGTTTGGACCGCACATGCTATTTATAGTTGAGTTTTCTTATATCCAACGGTACAGTTTAAATTACATCGATGATCAATATTAAAATCTATCTACAAAATAAGAGTTTTAAAGAATTTAAACTCTATACAATCTTACCCTTTAGTATTTACAATATTTACCATGTTAACTCTAGTTTTATTAGAGATCAAGTATATGAGTTTTTCGATATATTCCACAAATTAAACCAGTTCAAGTGGATCAAATCAGTCTCATTTAATCAATTGACTTTCATAGAACGTTCTGTGTACATTTATCACGGGTTTTGATCAACAACCCGTAACACTAACACATGCTTGTCCAACACCTATCTTGTTTCAAAAGGCCCAACAGACCAATGGTTGCTCAAAGGACCTCGAGTTCCTCTAACCCATACACCCCCCATTGGTAATGCTAAGAAAGCGAAATTAGGGATTGCAAAACCCAATATGTTGTATGAATTTCGTACCAAATTGCTCTAAAATCTAAATTAGAGGGTTATGTTTTTTATTTTTATTTTTGAAAGTCGAGGTAATTTTACTAAATACTTATTCCACTCCTTTTGTCTGTCTTTTAAAAAATATATTTTTTATCAATTAAAATATTCTATAATTATTTATATTTGTTACATCGTTACTGTATAAATACACTATCAATAAACCATATAATAAAAAAACTGCTCAATTTGACAAATAAATTCCGAACGACTCTTCATTTTTTCAATCATTTATAAATCTTTTATCTTAACATTATATTATTATTTAAATAAGAATCAAATCATAATAATTTAAATTTATGATACTTCTCCTCATCATAATACTTGACAAGCTGTTGGATACTCTGTCCATGACTCTCTATTAGGGGAGGTTCGCATACAACCCTCCACAAAGAACAATCCCCACCAACCTTTCATGCGGGATGACCCGCAAGTGACTTTCCACAAATCTTGTCTAAATTAACCTAGAGACAACTTGCTACGCACCCTCATGAGGACTACTAATGCATAACAATACAACCCTAAAGACGAGAATATCAGAGCAACATCACGTAGTACACTCCATGACGACAATTGACCAACACACACAACCATATAGGACACTATATTGTCGGCTATGTGGCACTATAGGACAAATGATGACTCTATATATAAGCCTGAGTGTATAAGAAACCAATGATCAACCCCTTTCTTTGTTTGTTACAGATGAATCGACACTCTTCTCCATTGTCCTTTTCTCTTTGTTGGTGACTTGTATCAACAAAATTAATTACTTCTATTACTAGTTTGGATATTCTTAAAATTTTTATTGAATATTTAATATTTAAAATTTAAAATTTTCATTTATCAAACAATATATTTATATTCAACACTTGGTGTTGTTTTATAAACTGAAATATTAAGTACTAAATTTAAGTTATAAAATATATTTTGTATATTACTTAAAATTAAATATCGAACGTAATTAGATGCTTTGGTAAATGATAATTTTAAATATTTAGTAATAACCTTTCATCATCATTTACTTTTTTTTTATTTTAATTATCAGATATGTTAAAAAAATTAAATTATTAAAAAAATATTATTTTTTAATAAATTATAAAAAGCCCTTAATTTCTATGATTCAAATTTAGTACTAGAATTCAACATTTAATTTTTTTATTCTTTTTTCAATTTAGAAAAAAAAAAAAAAAACCTACTTTTATGGAATTCTCATTGCTTTCAGCCCCCATCCTTTATCCTACTTTTCTTGACTTTCCTCATTTCTTTTTATTTTCCTTTTCCACTTTCTCGGTAAACAAACAGCTCAACTGGAACTGGAAGGAAATTGACTACTCGATGTCAATGTATAATTGCAGCCCATTCAACCAAGGAATGGGGCTTCGACTGCCATAACTGAATCTAATCAAAATCTAGAAAATAAAACTTTTTCAGATCCCTTTTTTTTTCTTTCTTAAATAAGAAAAACCATTGGTGGATTTTCTTTTCGATTCCACACGTGTTGATTCCGCACAAGTTAAATTAAAAGCGCCTGTAAAAATTTTAAAATGCTGCTAATATATGAAGGAGCACGTGTTTTTTTTTTTGAACCATTGGCCTCACCATAGACAGGGGCGAAGCCAGAACAATTTTTTAGGGGGCCGGATGAAATTTTAATTTTTTATAGTTTATATCTTTATAATTTGTAAATGATTAAATCAAATTTTTATAATTTTAGGGGGGGGCAAAGTACAATTTTACCTTTACTAATTAAAAAATTTTAAAAAAATTTAAAGGCCTAAATAATAATTTTACATTCCCAGCCCCCCTCTGACTTCGCCCCTGACCATAGAGTTGGAAACATTCATCTATGGTATATGATCATAGGGTATAATCAAGAGTCTATTTAAGTATTGATATTTTTATGCTAAGTATGAATATCAAAAGTCGATTAAGTTTTAGCTTGATTGATATCGGTATTGTTCTTAGTGCAGGAGGACATGAGTTTGAGTGCACTAAAACGCATTATCCTCCTATTTAAAGGTTAGGGAGGGGCTAAGGATAGTTTTAAACTTTATATCGAAAAGAACATATATGATAAGTACCTATAAAGTTCAAAAAATAAAATAAAAAATCAATATCAAAAGGTAGGTGTTGACATGGATGGATTACGATGTTAAGATTTAGGGGTTTAATTAAACTTAAAAAAAAAAATAGAAGATTTAATGAGAGTGTTAAAAAGGTAAAAAGGTCTCTCGATTTTCTCTCAATTTCAAAATTGAGCAAATTAGTCTCTTTAAAAAAACTGAAGCAATTTAATTCCTATCAATTTCGAAAGTGAGCAATTAATGATAATTAATCACAATATTAATGTATTCCATCAATTGTACATAATTTTTATCGATGTAATAACAAATGTAGCTTTAAATGTTTATATATTTCGTCATTTTGATCTTAATTCTAAAAAACCCAACAAATTCAGCCTTAATATTTACACATTTACACAAATGTTGCAGGATAAATTTGTTAAATTAGGATCAAATTGATAAAAAAATGTGTAAACTTTGAGGGATAAATTTGTTATTATATCAATTACAAATAAGTACAATTGATGGAAAACAATAACGTCGTGATTAATTATTCTTAATTGCTCACTTTTAAAATTGACAAGAATTAAATTGCTTCGATTTTTTAGAGGGACCAATCTTCTCAATTTCGAAATTGAGAGGGACTGCGGAGGCCTTTTTCTCGTTTAAAAATTTTAAAAGATTTGATTAAAACTTTCAAAAGCTTAATAAGATTTGACAAAAATTTTGGTGAAATCTAATTTTAAAAAAATGTAAGGTATAATGTGAAATTCAAAGAAAAAAAAAAGAAATGGGGGTAACTATTTTTTTTTTAATTTAAAAGTTTAAAATGAATTTTCAAAAATTTTGAGAGAGTGTCATTACTATCATCTACCTCAAGGGATCATGATATCGATACTCTTGTCCAGTCAAATATCGATAATTTATATATAGAGTATGATCAAATATAGCGATTGAATCATTTGAGCTAGCTCAATTAGGCTTGTTTATCTAGCTAGAACGAGTTTGATTATCATGCTTGACTTCAAATTTTAACAAATTTGAGTTTAAATCGAGAATTTTATTACTAATTAAAAACATAAAAGATTAATTAATTTTACGATCTATTGAATCAAACAAATATAATTGAATTTGACTAACTTGATAGTTGTGCTTGACTCGATAATAATTAAGCCGAATTTTAATTTTTAAATTATACTCAAACATATTACTAACATGGATAATCGAGTGAATTCGATTAACTTAATTCTCGAATTAAATTCAAACTTTAAAAGTAAAATTTAATCGAACTTAAATTAAATTTTAAATCAAACACAAATTCAAATTTCACATATTTTAATCTCGAATCTCGACTCAACTCGACTCGATTAGATATATTTACCTTTAATCCTCTTATGATTTTGTGGATAAAATGTTATAGCTGAAGACAAATCTCAGATTTTTTGTCAGCTTCGAACACAGCAATAGAAATATCTAATTTTGGCTGCACACTTTTGACTCCCATAATAATTAATACACGGTCCAAAAAATAATTAATATATGATATAAAATAAATACAAAATAAATCATGTATATTCTAAAATTCATATAATACAAATTATTAACAAATGAAAATTTATATAAATATAAAGTATTTTAAATTTAAGACTTAAACTATTTTAATCGCTCAACTTCAAAAAAATTATAAAATAATTATCGAATTATTTGAAAGATTTATTAAAGTCACTAGGATATTAAGTTTATTTTTAAAAGAAAGAAGTCCAGCGAGTGAGTTCCAAGCGACGATTCAACAATTGATACGATGGATCAATACCCATCGACAAATAGTATAGCATACTTTAGATCCAAATCGATCTAACAATCAATATCAATGATCAGTGAAGAAAACTTTTTAAATTTTGGTTTGTTGGTTTGTAACGTTTAAATTTGTTTCGTAAAAAAAAAAAGAATTGTAGAAGAGAAGAGAAGTATTTTAATTGCTGCAAGCGATGCAAATAGGAAAGACCATAAGTTATTTAAATGAAAATTTTCAAATAATTTAATGACTATTTTATAATTTTTAAAGTGACTAAAATATAAATTTACTATAGTTCAGTTACCGTATAATTTACCTTAAATTTAATCATAAAATAATAAAATACGAATTACAGCCTATATTCCTTACTAGCTGAGTTGGCATTTTTGTCTGCTTTTCTTACCAGCTGAGCTGGCATTTTGTCGGATTTTCATTTTCCTTGGAAATTAATTTCATATTGAGAGGAAAAATAAAGAGTAAAAAGACACTATCCTTCCATACATATTGGATAGACATGCTTCGGCTCAAACACGTGACATTATGGGTCTTTATTGTATGGTATTAGTATATTTTATCGTAAATATTTTAGAGGGGTATATTAAAATATTAAAAAAATAAATATTAAAAAAAAACATGTTAATTTTTTAAAGTTGTTTGTGAAATAAAAAAAAAAAGTACATTGTCAATATACTAAATACTAACTCTTTATTGCAATTGATTGAGATATATAGTATAACCATTGAAAATGTATCTGCGACCGAAAATTTAAATACTTAGCAATTAGTTTTGTTTTTAACCCTAATTACACAAAGGAAAAAAGAAGAAGAGATGACGAAAGACTGAAGATTGGAACTACACATCCCTGACTTCGAACATGTTACGGTTCTTGACGACGATGTCGAACATGTGCATGGATTTGAACTTGCTGAAATCTTTCGGAAGCGAGATCAGATGAACA
Source organism: Gossypium sturtianum (assembly GCA_025698515.1). Classification (NCBI taxonomy): domain Eukaryota; kingdom Viridiplantae; phylum Streptophyta; class Magnoliopsida; order Malvales; family Malvaceae; genus Gossypium; species Gossypium sturtianum. Next base: position 153,785,079 of record CM046943.1, read on the forward strand.
GTGGATCGTTTGTGGAATTGAAGAAGGTCTGGGTCATCATAGTATCTTTCCCACCCCAGAATTGATAGCTTACGCTCGAGAACCGCGTAAGAAGTGATTGCTTCGTTAGATGGAGTGTGGATAAGCAGTTTGCGACGAGTGTTGGAACCCTGACGGCTTCTGTCAAAGGAGTCGACCCCAGGGTTCTCGACGAGACGAACAACGCCGTTCTTGAAAACCCAAACGCCGGACATTGGTTTATCGAAAAGGGGGGAGGATATAGCTATAGAAAGGGTATTGGCAATTGGGGTACTTTGTAGGGGGGTGTATATATATAGGTGAGTTGAGGGCTGTAAAGGGTGGATTGAGAGGGAAAGAACAAGAGAAACAAGGTATGGGATGGTTTAGTCATAGGGAATGGTAATGTGGGCCTAAAAGTGAAGAGGAAATGGGAGGGAAAGTGAGGGTGAGTGAGTTCATGAATCTTGATTCGTATCAATTTGTTTTAGTTCATCAAAATTCATGATATATATCAATATATCCCGAAATTATTTTTAATGTATTATTAATTTAAGATTTATAACTCTTTTCGAGGAATATAAAGTCGAGTTAGAGCTCGATGGATCAAAATGATGTTAAGGATGCATGGAGACCAAGGCTGCAATGGGGACAATTACAATGGATGTGGGCATAAGAAGATTTAAGGGAATCCTTATATATAAAAATATATAATAAGTCTTTTAAATTAACCCCACCATGGGAATATTTGTCTTTATTTTTGGTTTTTCTTGGAAAAATACTGGATATGATCTAATATGTAAATTTTATATCTATATTTATTTTAGTGAAAAATTAAAGCAATTTCATATATATTTTAATTTTTTTATGATTAATATATTAAAAAATAAAATAAAAAATCAATTTATGTAAAAAAATATCTACATTAATTTGAAAATTTATATGCATAATTATTATAAAATATTCAAGTTATATATATATATATATATATATATATATATAATACTACATGAATAAATGCTGTCTCACTAATTAAAGTAATTTTGGAATATGATGCAATATAATATATTATTTTTTTATAAAAATGTAATATATTATTAGCTTTAATAAAAATGTTGTTTGAGTCTTAATTCGATTGGCATGAGCATTGTTATCAACGTAGAAAGACGTGGGTTCAAGTGTGCTGAAACGTATTATCATTCTAATTATGGGTCGGGGATGATCAGAAACTATTATAAGATTGTTAAAAAAAAAACAGTTTTTAATATCGATATCTATTTTCAACTATTATTGCATATATCTACATGTTATTACATTTTCTTTTAGATTAATTCTATTTTTCTGATAATAAAAAGGGTAAATTGAACTAAAGGTCTTTGAACTATTAGTAAGTTTACAAGTTAGTTATTTAATTTTAAAAAGTTACAAAATGGTCATTGTATTATTTGAAAGTTTTTATTTAAGTTATTGGGTTGTTAAGTCTTTTTTTTTTAAGTCCAGGAGGCGAGCTCCAGGTGATGATTTAACAATTAGTACGGTGGAATAGTACCTACTAATGAGTAGAATAACATACCTTATATCCAAACTGATCAGACGGTAGACATTGGAGATCAGAGAAAAAGAAAGCCATTTGAATTTTGGTTTATAGATTCGTGACTTTTAAAAGTCGTTTCATGGAAAAAAATTAAATCTTAAAAGACGAGAAAATGAGAGCTTTCGATTGGTGCCAACGGAAAAGATCATACGGTGGCAATTTTAACAATCCAATGACTTAAACGAAAACTTTCAAGTAGTTAAATGACCATTTTGTAACTTACTGAAGTTGATTGATCAAAACGTAAACTCTGATAGTTCAGAGGCTTCGGGTGTAGTTTATAAATATCCTTAAATTTTGATTAAATGTATATCTCAAACGACTTTAACGGTACACTCCTTACAAAAACTTAATACATTCAAAATTTTACAATAAATAAACCTATTCAAATTATTTGTACGGTTCATTTATGATTAGATTTAATTATTCGAGCATGTTCCGGTTTATGAATACTTCTAAATCATAATATCCTAATCCGCAAGAAAAGAGAAAAAATTGCTTACCAATTAGATTAAAGCAAATGGTAGCTAGATTCTAGCACCCAAGTAACCCCAACCAACCCTAACCATGACGCATGGAATTTTAGGCTTTTATAGCACACAATGTTCCTTTATCCACTGCTACAATCGCACCAATGGCGGGTCTCCAAACCTTCTTCCTCCATCTTTTTTTCTCTCTCGTTGATGAAGATTGAACTTGATCGGATGATTCTTCCAAAATCCCCAAAACCATATCCATGAGAATCATTGAGAAAGAACATTTTTTTTAGAACCCAAAATTAGATTCACAAACAAACATGCTTTTGCTCCTTGCTCACATTCATTGGAGCTCAATTATGGATTAGGTCGAACAAGATTGATAATTGATTTAAAAAGAATTTTAAGCTCCATTTATTCTGTCCAAAATAGAAAAATATTTTAAATAGTAAAATGATCTAAGTTGGATCGAGCCTATCCAAAATTAAAAATTCTAAACACAAACTCAGACTAAAATAAATCAAACTGATCGAGCCATAAACACTTCTAGATTCTAAAAGAAAAAAAATGAAGATCCTATCTCATTCAAACAGCAATCACCTCTTAATACAAGCAGTTGTATATATATACTAAAATAATATAAAAAAATTCACTTACATTATCTTAATAAAACTAAATTAACTTTTTTTTCTAATATTTTATATGATTTATATTTATTTAATTCAATTATCATATTTTATATGTTATTCATGTATATTTTGTGGATTAAATTTCATGTAAATTAAAATTATTTAACTATTTGTTAAGATGTTTCATATGTTACATGCATATTAAATGAAACTATATTATTATACTCAAAAAATAAGCTTAAATAAAAAAAATTAAGATTGTTTGAAAATGATAGCTTCAACTTTAACGTTCAAGGGCCAAGTCCAATCGACCCAATTTTATATCTTTATCTTATTTTATTTCTATGTAAATTATATCACATAAAGATTGAATATATATATATTTATGATACTATAATGTAAACAAAAATTATGTTAAATTGTCCATATTTCAAAATTTAATAAAAGAAAACATAGAAAATATAACTACTAGATATTAAATAATAAAAAAATAATATTTTCAATTTTTTTAGAAAATAAAAATGGAGTTAAAACTGATGTTAGCCATTTACAAATAATTGATATTCATTAATTTTCTTTATAAATGTATAAATTATTGACCCCGGCGACGACAACAAATGCATTAACCTCGGATTTTGAGTCTTCAAGCCGCTAATATGTGATATGATTCTTCAAATATATGAAAAAATAACTTTTAAAAAGTGAAGTTATTTTAAAAAGTTAAGCACTCGTGCCCAATACCGACTAGAATCCAAGTAACAGAGATGCTAATAGCCATAATTTTCCATTCAATTACAGTCACATACCCTCACTAGTGTACACAAAAAGCTCTCCTCTGAACAAAAATGTATAAGAAATCACTATCAACTTGACTTAGATGACATTAGAGGCTATAAGCACACCACTGAGTTTGATGACGCTCGTATCCCCGTACCTATGTCATGGACACAATATTAGACATGAGAACTTTAAGAAAATTGGAAAGTGAAAGCGACATAGCTGCTTATTAGGGATGTGAAACAGAAGATCATGTTAAGTGATGGTAATACAAGAACCTAGACAACCCCTACCCGTACCCCTTATTGGAAAAAAAAAGTATTGAGGCATGAACAAAGCTATCACACCAAGCTGCATTTTGAATTATCCTAGCTGATTAAGATTTTGAAACACAACTCATACACATAACATAAGCACTACAAGCAGTGTTTTCAAAATTGGACAGGACCGACCAGTTGGACCAGAAACCGGCCAGGGTACCTGTCTGGAGAGAGGCAAAAAATTGGTTAACACACAAACTAGTTGAACCAATCTAAAAAATTGGGTGAACAGATAATTGAACAGATTTTATAATTTTTTTAATAATTTATTTGATTTGGACCGATAAGACAGAGAACCAATAGCCGGTCCAATTCCAAAAATTTGACTACAAGCAAAAATTTCTCGTTTCAATTAACCAGCATCTCGAAATCCATCTTTTAACTCTTTTGTATTTTCTCAGAGCTATGTTACTCCGAATTTTTGTTTCTTAAGTCCCTAAAGTTGATACAACGTCTAACACCAATCTATGCATGACATGAGAATATAATCTTCCAAATATATAGAAAAAACTTCAAAAAGAAAAATGAATACCGGTGTCAAAGACATACCTGTATCTAACACTCAAAACTCAAGACCAATTAACATTCACTCGTAAATTCAGACTAATATAAAAGCATGTTTAATAAAACTTTCTCAAAGCATAGATCAACAGATACATTGCAATAGGAATGATAAAACCCAATGTCACTCACACTCGGATAAGCGTGTTTTATTTGCGAATATGTCTAACAGAGGTATGTTTAATTTCTTCTACGTTTTTCCATGTATTTGTAAGACCCTTGATACGCTATATTATATCAAAATATGGGTTCTGAACATAAATACTTCAAGAAAAACGAAGAACCATGCAGTAAACCTATTCCTTTCACTAATAAAATACAGATTATACAAAAAGCTATCATACCAAGCTGCATTTTAAACTCTACTATTTCGAGACACAAGTCATACACATAACATGGGCACTACAAGCAAAAATTTCTGTTTCAATTAACCAACATCTCGAAATCCATCTTTAAATCTTTAGTATTTTCTCGGAGCTATGTTTCTCCTATTTTGCATTGTTTTTCAAGTCCCTAAATTTAACAGAACATCTAACACATATCTAGGTATGACACGAGAATATGACCCTCCAAACATTCAGAACAAACTTCAAAATGGAAAATAAACGCGTACCTGCATCTGACACATGAACCTGAGTTCGATTAACATACACAAGCATATATCCATGGTTTCAATTAAATAAATTATTAAAAAATCATAAAATTTCAAAAAAATGAATAAAACCCAATTCAACCACCGACTCAACCGATTTTTTATCCCGGGTCACAAGTCAACCGGTTCTCTCTTTTACTCTAGACCAATATACCAGCCGGTTTCCGGTCGACCGACCATCCAGTTTCAACAACTATGACTATATATAAATATATACATAAATATATCAAGAAAAACCCGGTCCGAATGACTGCTCTGGTTTCAACAACTATGACTATATATGAATATATACATAAATACTTCAGGGAAAACGAAAAACCATAGAATCATACAGTAAAACTATTACATCAAATATTTGAACCAAGACATAGTATAACAAAATAAGCAGCAAATACTTAAATTCAACGAGATTAAAGAAGGCAGTAACAGATAAATTAAAACAAAATTCAACCTAAAAATTCCAAATTTGATAACAAATAATATTAAAAATACCCGATTTATTCTTCAATTATCTGCTCATGCTGATTCTCCATCCTCAAATACTCCCCAATATCAGCCTGATGAAGCACGACAATGGCATTAGGATCCAATTTCCTACAATCCTGTGTACTCTTCGCCGCAACCCCAAACCCCAAAGGCAAATCCGACATGGAAAAAACCACAACCCCATCACCAGGAGCGATGCTCTCCGTTATCCTCCCTAGCCCACCTTTCAAAACGTGATTCGCGTAAAGAAACGACATCTCCGACGTGGGTTTCAGCCAAACCTTGTGCTTGGCGTTAGCAGCCAAGAGGTTTAAGCATTCGATGGTCAGATGGAAGTTGCCACCGTGGGTGAACCTACCTACGCAGGTTCCAATGGAAGCCAACTTGGTTCTGGCGACGTTAGTGGCTCGTTTGACGAGGGAGTCGCTGACGTAATAGACCTTGTTTTTGTGTAGCCTGAAACAATAGCGACCGGGTTCCTTGTCGGGTCCTTCATGAGATGGGTTCTCGACTATGTTCTTCAGGTTGTTCCCGGTGAATTTAAAGATTTTTTCGAAAACGGCGGTGGTTTCTTTCTCGTCTAGAGGCCTCATATTTGCTTTTGATTAGGGTTTTGCAGAGGGTTTGTCTTTTTGTTTTGTTCTTAAATGATGGTTCAGTAGGGTTTTAGATGAGGGGTTATTAAAGTTAAATTCTTCTTTTAGTCCTTATATTATGCTTAAATTGCAGTTTTAGTCTTTATATTTTAATTTGGTCTCTTTTTAGTTATGTACCTTTTGAATTTCAAAATTTTATATGACAAATATATTATCAAATGAGTAATATCATTTCTGTTTGTAATTTCTATACGATACTTGTAAAAAAATACATTATTTTAGTTAATAGATTTAACGACTAACATTTGAGCCGTGATTACAAATTTTAAAAATAAGAAGTATATGAATAAAAATGATAGAAAATTGAGAACAACTATTAAATTCTCAACTTATGCATAGTATGAGACTAATAGTCAGGGGCGAAGCCAGAAAATTTTGTTAGGGGGCGAAATTAAATTGTAACTTTTACAATAGTAGAAATGCAATTTCACCATTCTAATAGCCTATATCTTTATATTTATTAAGGATTAAATCAAATTTTTGACATTTTTAAGGGGCCAAGGTGTAATTTTATCTTTATTAATTTAAAATTTTAAAAATTTCAAAGAGCCTAAATAGAAAATTTTTCATTTTAGGGGGCCAGGACCCTAGTCCCCCTAATTTCGCCCCTGCTAATAGCATAATCAAGCTAAACAAATTTAATTACTATTGTTTGGATTAGTACTTTAATTTCAAAAAAAATAAAATATAATGACTAAAAAGAATAAAGTTCAAGTATAAAGACTAAATCAATAACTTACGTATAATGCAAGGACTAGCAACAAAATTTATTAATGGATGATAGAAGTGTTGAATTTAGCTTGGTATAAAATTGTAAATTGGGCAAGCTGCTTAGCTAGGTCAACAAAATTTCATTACAAGTTCTTATCATATGTTTATTTTTATATAATGGTTAGAACTAGTTATAGTCTCTCCTCAACCCTTAATTAAAAGGATAATGTGTTTCAACTCACTCAAACTCGTGTCCTCCTGCATTGGCAATAATGCCGATGCCAATTAAGCTAAAACTTAATCGGTCTCTAGTTGAGAATGTTAATTGACTTACTAATAAATAACCAGTTTATCATTGAGGTTAAAAAGTGTTACGGAAAAATACTTTTGAAAATTTCAACTATATTTATTATTGCTGTCAAAAAGTGTTTTTGAGAATATGAAATGTTCATGTTAAACGTAATATTATAAATTATAGGATTTAATGAGTGATAAAAAGATAAATACATAAAAAAAAACAATTTTCCAAAAGCTAAAAATATTTACTAATTTGGTTTGGGATAAAGTCTACATTTAAAAATGAGGTTTTGTTTGAAATTTTTCTTATTTTTTATTTTTTTGAAATAATGTTTTATGTACCAAAAAAGTTATGGTTCGGATTAAAAAGTACTTTTTAACATTAATGATAAAACAAAGCTTAAGTTTAAGTATTAAGAAGGAGAGAATAGACACAGTTATAAGAGCTTTTTTTTTTTTTCATTTAGGATCCAATCTAGACCTGCTCATGGGTTGGATTAGTTGCCCAAGTCTAAAAGTTTACTCGAAAAATGGGAGGATTTGAACAAAATAAGAGAATAAAAAAAATGGGATTGGGTAAAATTTAAGGTCCATTTTCTATATGGGTTGGCATTTGGCAATATTTTTTCACCTGAATCAGGCCCGGCCCAAATATATTATGTTATAAAAAAAATTATATTAATTATATATGTTAAATAATAATTATTTATATATATTGATATTGATATTAAATTATTAACCCAATAATAATTAAATTCATTACCCAACCCAAAATATAAAATTTTATATTTAATGCAATAAATATTTATCATATTTATTAATGTTTTTTAATATAATAAAATATTTGTTATATTTATGGTAGTATTTTTAAATATAAATAATTTTTAATGTGTTAGAAATATTTTATTTTAATGTTTTTTAGTGCATTTAGTGTATTGTATATTTTAAAAAAATGCTCTCAAATGAAAGTAATTTAAAAAATCAAATATGGATGGGTCAAACCCGAGTTTATCAATCTTAAATTGGGTCGGACTTGAGCAAAAAAGTAAGTCAATTTTTCAGGCGGGGTCAGGCCTAAACTTGAAAAGTTGATCTCAATACATTACATGAGCCCAGCCCAAACTCAACTTGACCCACGAGCTCCTCTAATCTAATCTGATTAAACTTTAAAATAATTAGATATATGTGATGACCGAATATAAAAGAATATTACCTAAAAAAGTTTGTTTCGTTTGGGGTAAATTATACTTAAAGTCACTAAACTATTCGAAAAATTACAAAATGGTTAGTAAATTATTTGAAAATTTTCATTGTTGCCGGCATAGGAGGACGTGAGTTCAAACGCATTTTATTTTCTTTCTTAAGGGTTGGAGAGGGATTTTGGGAACTTTTAGGCCTTGTATAAAAAAATAAAATATGTCATAAGTCCTTATACTTTTTCAAAATTTGGAATTTAGTCATTGTATTTTCATTTACAGGGATTTAATCCTCCTACTTTTCAGATTTTGAAATTTAGGTTAAATAGTTAACACTGCTAAATTTGTTTGGTGTGACATTTTGAAATAAAAAAATACTGACTTAGCAACAATATAATTGAAAAGTAAAGTTGTTATGAACTTAAATCTAACAAAAAAAAAATTAATAGGGTTGGTAGTTGGACTTGAATTTTGAAATTTGAAAAGTCAATAAACTAAATTCTTGAAAATGGAAGTATATGGACTAAATTTTAAATTTTTGAAAAATACAAGGACTTATATGATATATTTTAACCAAGAAACAGTGAAAATAATAGTAAAATTAAAAAAAAATTACAACAACCAAAGAAAAAAAGAAGTGAAAAGGATCTTTTAGGGAAAAAAAAAAAAAAAACACTCCATTTCCTTCTTCAATGCTTTGTCGGAACTCAGCTTTCAATCTTTGTCCTCTTTAGGAGATTTTTTTATCAGGTGTTTTTATTTATTATTTATTATTTCTTTGCTTTTTAGGGTATCTATCGATTTCTCATGAATTTTTCTTTTCCGGTTTCAAGTTGATGAATTTCTCGTTTTATTGAGGTTAGATTGAGTCCATTGACTTCAAATTAATAACGGTTTCAGAAAAAAAATGTTAAATTTCTTGTTTGGTTGCTGAGGAAATGTTGGTATTATTTCAAGTAACAGCACTGTCGCTTAAAGTCCTGATTTTTTAAGTTATTTTGTGGAGGTATCTTTTGTAAATTTGTGGGGTTTTTGTTAATTGAGCTAAAGGTTATGGAATGTTGGTGATTTTGAGCTGAAATGTTAGCTGATTATGCCATTTGAATCTTTGATGATGCAGGTTAGGGTTTTTTCGATGACGACGAGTGAGAGGAAAACGATTGACCTTGAACAAGGATGGGAATTTATGCAAAAAGGAATTACAAAGCTAAAGAACATTCTTGAAGGCTTGCCAGAGCCTCAATTTAGCTCAGAGGATTATATGATGCTTTATACGTATCCGATCCTAAGTCATTTTTTGTTTGATTGGTTTTGTTTTATTTATAGGAATTATTGTAGACATTACTGTTTTCATATGTTGTGAATGTTTTCTTTTTGGTGCCCTTGACCTTTGTTATGTGTAGAACCATTTACAATATGTGTACCCAAAAGCCGCCTCACGACTATTCTCAACAGTTGTATGATAAGTATCGAGAATCTTTCGAAGAATACATCACATCATCGGTAAGTAATGTTTGCTGTTATTATTTATGTTTGGACTTAGTGATAATGTGCCTTATGGTGATATTTGTTGTTTCGGTCATAAGTATTTTCATGTATTATAAGGATCTTACTCTCGTACCCAAGTCTGAATATGTAACAAACATAAGTACTTTACGATAAACATAAGCTAGCTGAAAGTTTTTTGTATCAGAGGAATCAAATGCCTCTCTATCTCTTTTGTTGGTAGCGTAGAAAGTGCCTTACAATTCCTCCTCACCCCAAACCTGCCCTGAATCCGGGCCAATTGGTTACCTTCATTTTAATGATCTCTCTCTCTCTCTCTATATATATATTATATGCTTGCTTTGGAGGCAGATGAATCATACTTTAGTTCTAGTTGTAGGATATTAAGGAAAACTATTTATTGAAGTGAAATCATTGTAGCAAAGCAAGTCATGTCCTGTTGATTATAGATTTGGTTGTGCCATGTCTTTTCTCTTTTGATTCTCTACTAATACAATTCATAAAATATTTCCTTTATAGGTACTTCCATCTTTACGTGAAAAGCATGATGAGTTTATGTTGAGAGAGCTGGTGAAAAGGTGGACTAACCATAAAGTTATGGTTAGGTGGCTTTCACGGTTCTTCCATTATCTTGATCGCTACTTTATTGCTCGGAGGTCATTGCCTCCCCTTAATGAAGTTGGACTCACATGTTTCCGAGAGTTGGTATGTGCTGACTGAATACATTTGCTATGATACATTGTACTTCGTTATACGTTATTGGGAACTTATATGCTCATTTTCTCTGGTTTAAGGTCTACCAAGAGGTAAATGCAAAAGTGAGGGATGCAGTAATTTCTCTGGTAATTTCAGTTTTCTCTTCGCATTTATCGTGCACCTGTTTTGTTTTTCAGCCAAATAATAGTAATAAGTAATAACCTCCCTGATCTTAAATCAGATTGATCAAGAACGTGAGGGTGAGCAGATCGATCGAGCTTTGTTGAAGAATGTTTTGGATATATTTGTTGAAATTGGAATGGGGCAAATGGATTACTATGAGAATGACTTTGAGGCTACTATGCTCAAAGATACAGCTGCCTATTATTCAAGGAAGGCTGCAAATTGGATTGTAGATGATTCTTGTCCCGATTATATGTTGAAAGTATGCATTATATATGGTTAATATTATTCTTTTAATTTGCCCACTTAGATAGTGTCTAATGATTCATTTTGCTCTTTTCATTTCAGGCCGAGGAGTGTTTAAAACGAGAGAAAGATAGGGTCTCAAATTACTTGCATTCTAGTAGTGAGCCTAAATTACTCGAGGTTGGTATTTGCTTTTTTGCTATATAAATCTGCCCTTTCGTATTGGAAATAATCTTACACTTCAAGGTCATTCTAAACATTTTTCAAAATGTTGTTTCTTTTGATCTTTTATAGAAAGTTCAACATGAGTTGCTGTCCGTCTGGGCAAACCGACTGCTTGATAAAGAGCACTCTGGATGCCATGCATTGCTCAGAGACGACAAGGTGCTTGCTGCATGCACAAGTTATTTATTTTGTTGCTTGATATATTGGCTAATCAACCATTGATCACCTTTCTCTTTTAACTTTCTAGGTGGAGGATTTGTCAAGAATGTTTAGACTCTTTTCAAAAATTCCTCGAGGGTTAGATCCTGTGTCAAGTACCTTCAAACAGGTTAACTATTTCTTAGCAGTCATCTCATATAACATACCTTGAATTACTTCAATTGGATGATCATTTATTATTTCCATTATCCTCTATGTATTATTTTCATTCTTTTACACTTTTAATATTATGGTCTTGTTTTGACTCCAGCATGTTACCGCTGAAGGCACAGCGTTGGTCAAACTGGCCGAGGATGCTGCAAGCACCAAAAAGGTTCTGATTTTTCATTTTAAAGTTTCATTTTTTTTATATAATTTATGTTTGTATCTAATCATACCAAAATGTTTTATACCTTAAGCAGGCAGAAAAACGGGACGTGGTTGGCCTGCAAGAGCAGGTAAAATTTTTATTTGTTCTACGTAGCATTAGACTGTTTCAAGGTTTGAAAACTAATTTTTTTTGTGGCTTTCAGGTTTTCGTGAGGAAAGTGATTGAGTTGCATGACAAATACCTAGCATACGTGAATGATTGTTTTCAAAATCATACTCTCTTTCACAAGGTCTGTAATAGATAGTGTTTTCAAGATAAGTTCCAAAATAAGTCCCATGTTTTCAAGATTGTTCTTAATATTGTCTATTTTCCATAGGCTCTCAAAGAGGCTTTTGAAGCCTTTTGTAACAAGGGTGTTGCCGGAAGCTCAAGTGCGGAGCTACTTGCTACCTTTTGTGATAATATTCTCAAGAAAGGTGGAAGTGAGAAATTGAGTGATGAAGCCATCGAAGAAACACTTGAAAAGGTTTCTTGTGCCCTTCCACAGTGTTCTATATACATTTTAGGACCTATTTCACTTAACATCATATAATCTTGTTCTTTTTAGGTTGTGAAGCTACTTGCTTATATTAGTGACAAGGACTTGTTTGCAGAATTCTACCGGTATATGTTGCACTTTATTTGAAAATACAATTCATTTGGCTCGAGAATATTCAACTAATTTTGTTTTTGTGAATTACTATTGGTAGGAAAAAACTAGCTCGAAGGCTTCTTTTCGACAAGAGTGCTAATGATGACCATGAGAGAAGTATATTGACAAAGCTGAAACAGCAGTGTGGCGGCCAGTTCACCTCAAAGATGGAAGGAATGGTCGGTTTCCGTTATTATCATTTGTGCACCGAAAGCCACTTTCTATTCTTATTCCCAAATGTTCTTAACTTCTTGTGTAGATCTTTTTGTCAAATGCTTTTCTGTTGTTTTAGGTGACAGATTTAACATTAGCAAGGGAAAACCAGACAAATTTTGAGGAGTATTTGAGCAATAATCCAAATGCAAATCCGGGGATCGATTTGACAGTAACTGTTTTGACTACTGGTTTCTGGCCAAGTTACAAGTCTTTTGATCTCAATCTTCCTGCTGAGATGGTATACATATAATTGCGGCAAACAGTTCGTTTTTCATTTTTGTATTGCTACTTGTAAGTTTAAGTTTACCGGAAGTCACTAACTTCGGTTTCTTTCTTTTTTCTCTTCCTTCTTTTCCCCTAAAAACCTTTTTAGATTAAGTGTGTTGAAGTTTTCAGGGACTTCTATCAGACGAAAACGAAACACAGGAAACTTACTTGGATATATTCTTTGGGTACTTGTAACCTTATTGGGAAGTTTGAACCAAAAACAATGGAGTTGATTGTCACGACATATCAGGTAATATGGCCAAAAGGATTATTTCTAGTCTTTGTTTTCCTTTATAATAATATTTTTTCGCTAAAACCAAGTCTTCATGGTCTTTAGGCTTCTGCCTTACTGCTATTCAATTCCTCCGATAGACTGAGCTATTCGGAGATCATGATACAGTTGAACTTAACCGATGATGACGTTGTTAGACTTTTGCATTCGTTGTCATGTGCTAAATATAAAATTCTGAACAAGGAACCAAGCACAAAAACCATCTCCTCCACTGATCAGTTCGAGTTCAACTCCAAGTTTACCGATAAAATGAGGAGGATCAAGGTACTTTTTAACAAATAAACCAACCAATATTCCGACTTACATAATATCTTCTAATGGATTTCTTTGTTTACCATTCAGATTCCTCTTCCCCCTGTGGATGAGAAGAAGAAAGTAATTGAAGATGTTGACAAGGATAGACGGTATGCCATTGATGCCTCGATTGTACGCATCATGAAGAGTCGGAAAGTTCTAGGTCACCAGCAGTTGGTTATGGAGTGTGTCGAGCAGTTAGGCCGCATGTTCAAGGTTCGTTTCAGACTCTTTTCCTACTATGCACACATATCTGCTGTTGTTACTTCCTTGCTTTCTGTGGTTGTGCTAATCAAAATTTCATTATTGCAGCCTGATTTCAAGGTGATCAAGAAGCGAATTGAGGATTTGATTACACGAGACTATCTTGAGAGGGACAAAGATAACCCCAATATGTTCAGGTACTTGGCATGATGCGGGCTATGGACATTATCATCATGAAGTGATAACTATTTTGCTGCTGCAAATAGCTCGAAACAGCTAGACATAGTCAGTCCGTGGTGAAAATGGCATATAAACATAACGAGATGCCACCGGATGAGTCCTTTTGGTGATTTTGCTTAGCAGGAGCTGAGATGCTTGTACAGTAAGAGCCAGGTTTGGTCAAGTTGTAAAATTCCGAAACCAACCCAGAAAATTTGTAATCGATCCCATAATATGGTCCGGTGCAGCAGGGGACCATCTAGTATCTGGTTTCATGTTTCTGCAAAAAACAGAGCACATTTCATGACTTTAGTTTGATGCTTGTTTGTTTTGCTCCCCCATTCCCCCCATTGTTCCTCTAAAAGGGGGGAAGATGTGTAAGTTTTAAGTTTTGTATACTTAAGCTTCATTATGATTGTAAATTTGTTGAAATATTAGGACTGCCTTTTTTTCTTAATGCAACCAGCATTTTATGCTTTTACAATTAGCCTGTAATTGATTAGGAGCATCTCTATTGTCTCGTGTATATAAGCTCTCTCAAATAGCAGGGGGAGACTCTCCAAACCTCTCTTCTCTTATTCACCTTGTTCTCTCGCTCTTCTTCTTCTCTTTAATACTTAAGACTTCTCTCGATGGCTCTTCGCTCTTCAAAGGCGAACTGTCACCAACTCTCATCATATCTCCTCGTTGATTTCTCATAGCAACAATTATAATTTTAGTATAGATCAAATATTTAGTGCAATGGTAATGAGCAATGATCAAATCCACACTAGAGAGGAAAGTTTGATGCTTGTAGGAGATGGGGTTGGTCGGAGCAAGAGATTCGTGAAGCTTTTCAAAGGCATCCTATGTGTATGACACTTTTTGAGGATAAGATCATGGCCATAATGGATTTTCTGGGGTTGGTCGAAATGCCTATGCCTATCCCTTACATTCGCCTCTAGGCGTTGCAATATTTCATGCTCGAGCTTTAGGGCTTAAAGAGAAAAATAAAATAAAAAGGGAAAGTTCATGTGAAAATGACAGAAAAAAATAAAAAAAATATTGTTAACAACACCTTAATAAATTGATAAACATTAGTAATTATATTGTAATTTTCTAAAGTTTAATAATAAAAATATAATTTAAAGCATAATTAATTGACTAAACTTGTACACCCAAAGTCACTAAACTATTAGTAAGTTTATATTTTGATTACTCAACTTTAAAAAGTTACAAAATGATCATTAAACGATTCAAAAGTTTTCTCAAATCAACTTGGATATAAAGTATCTTGTTCTACTTGTTGATGAATACTGATCCACTGTACGGATCGTCAAATTATCACTTGGAGCCTGCTAGCTAGACTTTAAAAAAAAAAAAAAAACCTTAACAACAAATAACTTAAATAAAAACTTTAGAATAGTTCAGTGATCATTTTGTAACTTTTTGAAGTTGAGTGACAAAATCATAAACATATTAATAGTTGAGTGACCTTATCCTAAATATTTTAAGATATATAAATGGAAAAGGAAAAAACCATTGGAGGATTTTGGAGGTTTAACCGGCGCCGGCAGTGAACTTCGGTTCTCCCATTCTCTGCCGGAAAAGTCAGATTCTATCTCTGGGGTCACATAAAAGAGGTTAGTGAGTGAGATTTTTGAACTTCAATTCCCATGTTTTATTCAATCTTTAGAATTAGTCTTCTTCATGGGAGGCAAGCCATGGCAGCCTCTCAAAGTTTCAATCTTTCAATCATTAAAATGTCAACTAGTCTTAGATTCATCTCCATTAGCTCAAATGGACACTCATTTACAGTTTCATACCTTATAAACAAATGTGGGTTCTCCACAGAATTAGCTTCACGGGCTTCAAATTATGTTCATTTTGAAACCCCTGAAAAGCCTGATTCTCTGTTTGTTTTCCTGGAAAATCATGGGTTTTCGAAAACCCAAATCTTAAATCTCATAAAAAAAAGGCCAAGGTTGCTTGTTTGTGATACTGAGAAAACTCTTTTGCCCAAAATAGAGTATCTTCACTCCTTAGGTTTTTCAAGGCCAGAGCTTGCTAAAATCTTGAGTGGCTATCCTACATTGTTGATGCATAGTTTAAAGAACCAAATTATCCCTAATTTTAATTTACTGAGGAACTTGTTTCACTCTGATGATAAGGCTATTAAGGTTGTAAAACGATTTACCCCTATTCTTGCGTACAATTTGGAGTCGTATTTGTATCCGAATATGAATGTTTTGAGAGGAATTGGAGTCCCTGAATCGAATATCCTTGTGCTGCTTATCCGTCAGCCTAGATCACTTTTGTATAATCCGGTTCGGCTTAAGGAGATTGTGGAGGAAGCCGAAAGAATGGGGTTTGATTCTTCAACGAAGATGTTTCTCAGTGTGGTTATTGCTTTGAAATCAATGACCAAATCCACACTAGAGAAGAAGTTTGATGTTTATAGGAGATGGGGTTGGTCTGACCAAGAGATTCACGAAGCTTTCCGGAGGCATCCGTTGTGTATGACGATTTCGGAGGATAAGGTCATGGCTATAATGGATTTTCTCGTGAACAAAATGGGCTACAGTTCTACTCTTATTGCCAAACAACCGAGTATTTTAAAGCAGAGCTTCAGGAAGAATATTGTCCCAAGGGCTCTGTTTGCTCAAGAATTGATATCACAAGGTTTGGTTAATGACTTAAAATTGTCTGTATTGTTTGACACATCGGAAAAGGTGTTCATTAGGATGTTTGTTGACCGTTTCGTAAACAAAGCACCTGATCTCTTGAAGCTTTACAAAGAAAAACTTACGATTTCAGAAAAAAACAAACATTAGAAGTGAGTTACCATAGGCTGCAGCATTAGCATTGGACTATAGGAATTACTTTTGGCGCCTTATGATTTGGATTCTTTTCGTTTCATGTTGCCTGGTTTCAGTTCATTAATTTGGCCTGAAACAGTAAAACTCGTTGTAGTTCAAAATTGTCAATGGAACCAGTAATGTTATTTTAGCTATATTCTTTTCTTCCATTGATGAACCTTTAAGCTCAACATTTTGTTTGCTTTGATGTTTATTTAAATCTCCTTGGTTTGAAGTGCAATAGTGTAATGAGTTCATTTTGCAGCCTTATTAGTGTCTAAAACGATCTCGAACTAGTATCTTTGATATGAAGCTGAACTTGGAGTTTAGCTCGGTTGGTTCATACCGTCACCGTTATGAGATGGCATCTCGAATTAGCATTTGATCTAGTGTCCTTGTTCTTTTTGCATCTAAATCGTCTTATGTCATTTGTTAAAGGTTACAAAGCTGAATCTGAACCCGGAATTTAGCTCAGTTGATTCCTACAATCACTCTTGAAAAGTGACATTCATGAAGCTTTCACTTTTTCCTCGTTCTTGGGCTCTATTTTGCTTTTATTTTGGGGGATTGGTTTAGTGGTATTCCACAACAAAGATCAATAAAAAAAAATAGGGTAAATTATGTTGAACGTCATTTATATAAATTATGTTTTGATTATTTAACTTTAAAAATTATTGTCAAAGGTGATCTCATATTGTCGTTGTACCATTAACATCAATTGACTCGGTTGCCGATACCACAACATAAACAAATGATCATATTATAATTTTTGGATAATTTTTTTTTGGTCCCTTTCAATTTTGATAGAGCAAATTAATCCCTCTTAAAAAAAAGTTGAGCAATTTGATCACAGTTAGTTTTAAAGTGAGCAATTAAAGACAATTATTCACTTTGTTAAAAGTTTTTTTTTGTCAATTATGCATAATTTTAATTGGTATAGTAACATAATTAGTTCTTGATGTTTATATATTGTGTAAATGTTGATAAAATGTGAATTGTTGCGAGCTAAATTTATTAAATTAGATCCAAATTGACAAAAATATGTAAATGTTGTTGGCTAAATTTATTAAATTAAGATCAAATTGTTAGAATATGTAAATTTTAAGGGCATTTATTATTATATCAATAAAATCATACAATTGCCGAAAAATATTAACATTTGCTCACTCTCAAAATTGATAGTGATTAAATTGCTATGATTGACCATTTCGCTCAATATCAAAATTGAGAGGGACTAAAAATACCATTTTACCTAATTTTTTAAATTTTGATAATCAAAACCCAAGTGACTAAAGTTGTAGTTTAACCTAAATTTATATATTAAGTATATATCCCTAAAAACGGAAAAGGAATACACCATCGGAGGGTTTGGGAGGTTTAGCCGGTGCCGGCAGTGACCTTCAGTTCTCCCATTCTCTGGCGGAAATTTCTGATTCTATCTTTGGGGTCACATAAAAGAGGCTGGTGAGTTCACTTTGAGTTTCGATTCCCATGTTTTATTCCATCTTTAGAACTAGTTTTCTTCATGGGAGGCAAGCCATGGCATGCTCTCAAAGTTTCAATCTTTCAATCATTAAAACATCAACTACTCTTAGATTCTTCTCCAATACCTCAAATCAAAACTCGTTTACAGTTTCATACCTCATGAACAAATGTGGGTTCACCCCAGAATTTGCTTCATTTGCTTCAAAATATGTTCATTTCGAAACACCTGAAAGGCCTGATTCTCTGTTTGCTTTCCTGGAAAATCATGGGTTTTCGAAAACCCAAATCTTAAATCTCATCAAAAGAAGGCCAAGATTGCTTATTTATGATACTGAGAAAACCCTTTTGCCGAAATTGGAGTTTTTTTACTCTATAGGTTTTTCAAGGCCTGAGCTTACTAAAATCTTGACTAGCTATCCTGCCGTGTTGATATGTAGTTTAAAGAAACAAATTATCCCTTCGTTTAATTTACTGAGGAACTTGTTTCAGTCTGATGATAAGGCTATTAAGACTATAAAACGATATGGTGCTATTTTTGTGTATGATTTTGAGAGGAATTTAATTCCCAATATGAATCTTTTGAGAGGAATTGGAGTCCCCGAATCGAATATCCTTATGCTGCTTAACCATCAGCCTAGACCGCTTTTGTATGATCAGGTTCGGCTTAAGGAGATTGTGGAGGAAGTTAAAAGAATGGGGTTCGATTCTTCGACGAAGAAGTTCGTCGATGTGGTTATTGCTTTGAGTTCAATGAGCAAATCCACTCTAGAGAAGAAATTTGATGTATATAGGAGATGGGGTTGGTCGGACCAAGAGATTCATGAAGCTTTTCAAAGGTATCCTATGTGTATGGCAGTTTCTGAGGATAAGGTCATGGCCGTAATGGATTTTCTGGTTAACAAAATGGGCTATAGTTCGACTCTCATTGCCAAACAATCGAGTATTTTAAGGCAGAGCTTAGAGAAGAGGATTGTCCCGAGGGCTTTGTTTGCTCGAGAATTGTTATCACAAGGTTTGGTTACTGACTTTAAATTGTCTGTATTGTTTCACTCATCGGAGAAGGTGTTTGTTGACCGTTTCGTAAACAAAGCACCCGACCTGTTGAAGCTATACAAAGAAAAACTCAATGCTTCAGAAAAAAAAAAAGAGCTAGTATAGGCTGCAACATTAGTATTTTGTAGTATGTGCTAACTTTCAGATTAGGACCAAAGGAATTACATTGAACGCGTATCGTTGTAGTTCGAATTTGTCAATGGAATGAACCGGCAATGTTATTTTAGCTGTATTCTTTTCTTCCATTGATGAACCTTTAAGCTCAACATTTTGCTTGCTTTGTTGTTTATTTGTCTCTCCTTGGTTTGAAATGCAATATTGTAATGAGCTTTGACGAAACTTAGTGTGTTTCTTTTTTCATCTAAACAGTCTCAGATTAGTGTCTTTGATAAACAGCTATACTCGGAGCTTAGCTCAGTTGATTCATACAGTCACTCTTACGGGATGTCCAGCAAGTTTGGGGCTCATATTTTAGCATTTGCCAACTTTGTTAATCTTTCTTTCTCTAAATGCAAGTGTGAAATGAGTTTCATTTGCAACCTTATTAGTGTCCTTGTTCCTTTTTGCATCTAAATGGTCTCGTGTCATTCGATAAAGAGTTATGAAACTGAATGCGGAATTAAACTCAGTTGATTCATACAATCACCTTTAAGAAGTGTCATTCAAGAAGTTCGGGTTCGAATTTTTAGCATCTTCAATCTTTTCTTCATATTCTTGGGCTCTATCTTTGCTAAAAAATGTTGGTATTTGCTTTTGTTTAGATCCTCTTTCATCATTTGTTTTGGTAAAAAGAATCAAAAGGCATAAAAAAATTGTTTTGGGTCAGCCACCAAACAAGCATAAGAACTAAAAATACTCTTTATATTAGGAGTCGGATTGTGTTTTACTTTCTCTACTAAAAAATGAATAAATTAATCTCTGTACCTTTGATTAAAGAGTAAATTGATCATTCTGTTAAAAATCAGACATTGTGCATCAACATAACGTACACGAGACATGTTACATGTCACTATCTAGTTATTTCATCACCTTAAAATACGTGAATCAAATAGTAAACATGTATATTTACTACATAGATAATTTGGATCCAATTTGTTAGAAAAGCAGATCATATCTTTAAAACTTAGAAGAATTTTTTTTTTTAACACATCATATCTAAATAGTTCAAGTAGTTCAAGTGATACATTACATATACACACATTTGCAATTTGATCCATTTATTTTATATACGTTCCAATTTATATTCGAGTTGTTAATGGCAGACTGCAAAAAAAAAAAAATCTGACTGAAATGATATATTTTGAAATTTGAAGTTTATGAACCAATTTAAAATATGTGTCATAGTTTAAGGATGTTTAGTGAAATTAATTCTATATATTTCTTATTGGAGCATAAAACAAGTTGGGCTAAAAGCCTTTGACACTGAACAAGAAAATACCCAATCGAGGTTTTTGGAGGTTTCACCGGCGCCGGCACTGAGCTTCAGTTCACTCATTTTCCGCCGGGAAAAAAAAATCAGATTTCATCTTTAGGGCACGTCAAGAGGTTAGTGAGTGAGATTTTTGAGCTCCAACTCCAATGTTTTATTTCATCATTAGAACTAGTTTTTTTCATGTGAGGCAAACCATTGCAGCCTCTCAAAGTTCCAATCTTTTAATCTTTAAACGGCCAATTGGTCTTAGATTATTCTCCAATAGCTCAAATGGACACTCATTTACGGTTTCATACCTTATAAACAAATGTGGGTTCTCCCCAGAATTGGCTTCTCGTGTTTCAAATTTTGTTCATTTTGAAACCCCTGAAAAGCCTGATTCTCTGATTGTTTTCCTGGAAAATCATGGGTTTTCACAAACCCAAATCGTAAACCTCATCAAAAGAGAGCCGACTTTGCTTCTTTCTGATACTGAGAAAACCCTTTTGCCCAAATTAGAGTTTCTTTACTCTGTAGGTTTTTCAAGGCCTGAGCTTGCTAAACTCTTGAGTAGCCATCCTCATCTACTGAAATATAGTTTAAAGAAACAAATTATCCCTTCGTTTAATTTACTGAGGGACTTGTTTCAATCCGATGATAAGACTATCAAGGCTATAAAACGATTTTCTCGTATTCTTGTCTATGATTCCGAGTCGTATTTGTATCCGAATATGAATGTTTTGAGAGGAATTGGAGTCCCTGAATCGAATATCCTTATGCTGCTTAACCGTTATCCTCGAACATTTTTGTATAATCCGGTTCGGCTTAAGGAGATTGTGGAGGAAGTCAAAGGAATGGGGTTTGATTCTTCAACGAAGAAGTTTCTCCTTGCGGTTCTCGCTTTGAGATCAATGAGCAAATCCACACTAGAGAAGAAATTTGATGTCTATAGGAGATGGGGTTGGTCGGACCAAGAGATTCATGAAGCTTTTCAAAGGTATCCGCCGTGTATTGCGGTTTCAGAGGATAAGATCATGGCTATAATGGACATTCTTGTGAACAAAATGGGCTACAATTCGACTCTTATTGCCAAACAATCAAGTGTTTTAAGTCGGAGCTTAAGAGTTATTGTTCCGAGGGCATTGTTTGCTCAAGAATTGTTATCACAAGGTTTGGTTAAGGACTTAAAATTGTCCGTATTGTTTGACACATCGGAAAAGGTGTTCATTAGGATGTTTGTAGACCGTTTCGTAAACAAAGCACCCGATCTCTTGAAGCTTTACAAGGAAAAACTTAAGATTTCAGGAAAAAAAAAAAATAGAAGTGAGTTAGCTTAGGCTGCAGCATTACTATTATGTAGGATGTGCTAAGTTGCCCATGAAGACCAAAGGAATTACTTTTAGCACGTTAACATTTGGATATTTTTTCATGTCCCGTTGTCTTGTTTCAGTTCATTATTTTGGTCTGAAACTTCTTGTAGTTGGAATTTGTCAATGGAAGCGGCCATGTTTTTGTAGCTGTATTCCTTTCTTCCATTGATGAAGCTTAAGCTCAACATTTTGCTTGCCTTGCTGTTAATTTAAGTCTCATTGGTTTGAAGTGCAATAGTGTAATGAGTTTCATTGGCAGCCTTATTAGTGTCTTTTGTTTTTTCTGCATGTAAGCAGATTCGAATCACTGTCTTTGATGCAAGTTGAAGCCGGAGTTTAGCTGGTTCATACAGTCACCTTTACAAGATGGTGTCCAATATGAATCAATGAAATACTTTTCATATGGATGAATCGAACTTATGACATTGGATTGTTAAAATATTAATTGTATAAAAAGTTACGGAATGGTGTAAAACCATTTAAGTTTTACATCGATGTAAGTGGTTCATCTAAATTGATGTATTTAGTTAAATGTGTACAATTGAATTAAAACTAATTTTTCATATATATATATATATATTTGAACCACATTCAAAATTTCATCGTGTATAAATAATTGCTTATTGGAACCGATTGAGTATTAGCTTGATTGGCATGAGAATTATTGTCAATGCAGAAGGACATAGGTTTGAGTGCGTTGAAGTGCATTATTTTCTAATTAATGGGTTAAGGTGGGGCTATAGGTAATTCTAGGTGTTATGTCAAAAGGAGCAATATGAGCAGCAATTATAATGAGATTGTTTAAAAAAATTGCATATGAGATAAAAGTTTATTACTATAATAACTTATTTGGTCCTCCAAATTTATAAAAAAATCATTTTAGCCTTCCATTTAAATTTTTTATTTTTTTAACCCTTAAACTAGTGTTTTTTTTGTCAAAACACTCCGAAATAGATGGAAATGTTAACATTTGTTAATTTTATTAATATGGCATTCCACATATATGTTAGATCAGTAATTAATTGAATTTTTTAAAAATTCTGCAAGTTATAGAATATTATTATAATTTTTATTATTTTTAAAAAAGTGATTGATTGTTAATATGACATATACATGGATTGTCAATTTTACGTCAACGGAGTTAAAAGATGTTAGTTTTTTCATTCATTTTGAGGTGATTTGATAAAAAACGCAAGTTCAAATGATAAAAGAGGCGAAAAAATAAATAGAGGGTTAAAATGATTTTTATGTAAAGGTGGAGGACCAGATGAGTCATTATGCCAAGTTCATTTATGCCATGTTTGATTCGACGAAATAGCCGTTCTTTTGATTCATTTTGGGGTGATTTGACAAATAACGCAAGTTCAAATGATAAAAGAGGCAGAAAATTAAATATAGGGTTAAAATGATTTTTATGTAAAGGTGGAGGACCAAATGAGCCATTATGCCAAGTTCATTTATACCATGTTTGGTTCGACAGAATGGCCATTCCAGTCTATCCCTATTTTCTTCCTCCTAAAATACCCATTTGAGGTTTTTGGAGGTTTCACCGGGGCCGGCACTGAGCTTCAATTCACTCATTTTCCGCAGGAAAAAAAAATCAGATTTCATCTTTAGGGCACGTCAAGAGGTTAGTGAGTGAGATTCTTGAGCTCCAATCCAATGTTTTATTTCATAATTAGAACTAGTTTTGCTCATGGGAGGCAAACCATTGCAGCCTCTCAAAGTTCCAATCTTTTAATCTTTAAACAATCAAGTGGTCTTAGATTTTTCTCCAATAGCTCAAATGGACACTCATTTGCAGCTTCATACCTTATAAACAAATGTGGGTTCTCCCCAGAAATGGCTTCTCGGGTTTCACATTATGTTCATTTTGAAACTCCTGAAAAGCCTGATTCTCTGATTGCTTTCCTGGAAAACCATGGGTTCTCGAATACCCAAATCGAAAATCTCATCAAAAGACAGCCACTGTTGCTTGTTGTTGATGCTGAGAAATCCCTTTCGCCCAAATTAGAGTTTCTTTACTCTATAGGTTTTTCAAGGCCTGAGCTTGCTAAACTCTTGAGTAACTATCCTCGTCTGTTGACATCTAGTTTAGAGAAACAAATTATCCCTTCTTTTGATTTACTCAGGAACTTGTTTCAATCTCATGATAAGACTATAAAGGCTATAAAACGATATACCGGTGTTCTTGCCTATGATTCTGAGTCGTATTTGTATCCGAATATGAATGTTTTGAGAGGAATTGGAGTCCCCGAATCGAATATCCTTGCGCTTCTTAACTGTCAGCCTAGATCGCTTTTGTTTAATCCGGTTCGGCTTAAGGAGATTGTGGAGGAAGTCAAAAGAATGGGGATTGATTCTTCGAGGAAGAAGTTTCTTGTTGCGGTTTCGGTTTCAGATCAATGAGCAAATCCTCATTAGAGAAGAAGATTGATGTTTATAGGAGATGGGGTTGGTCTGACCAAGAGATTAACGAAGCTTTCCGGAGGTATCCATTGTGTATGACGGTTTCAGAGGATAAGATCATGTCTACAATGGATTTTCTGGTGAACAAAATGGGCTACAGTTCGACTCGCATTGCCAAACAACCGAGTTTCTTAACACGGAGCTTAGAGAAGAGGATTATGCCGAGGGCATTGTTTGCTCGAGAATTGATATCACAAGGTTTGGTTAATGAATTTAAATTGTCTGCATTGTTTGACACATCGGAAAAGGTGTTCATTAGGATGCTTGTTGACCGTTTCGTAAACAAAGCAGCACCCGATCTCTTGAAGCTTTACAAAGAAAAACTTAAGATTTCAGAAAAAAAACATAGAAGTGAGTTAGCATAGGCTGCAGCATTCGTATTTTGTAGGATGTGCTAAGTTGCCCATGGAGACCAAAGGAATTGCTTTTGGCGCGTCAAGATTTGGATGTTTTTCGTGTCATGTTGCCTTGTTTCAGTTCATTACTTTGGTCTGAAACTTCTTGTAGTTGGAATTTGTCAATGGAAGCAGCCATGATTTTGTAGCTGTATTCCTTTCTTCCATTGATGAACCTTAAGCTCGACAATTTGCTTGACTTGCTGTTTATTTAAGTCTCATTGGTTTGAAGTGCAATAGTGGAATGAGTTCCATTTTCAGCCTTACTAGTGTCTTTTGTTTTTTAAACTGACTCGAATTACTGTCTTTGATGCAAGTCGAAGCCAAAGCTTAGTTTTGCTGGTTCATACAATCACCTTTACGAGATGGCGTCCAATATGAATCAATGAAATACTTTTCATATGGATGACTCTACGATGTTGGATTGTTAAAATATTAATTGTATATAAAGTTACGGAATGATGTAAAATCATTGAAGTTTTACATCGATATAAGTGGATTTTTTTCCGTTACATTTATTCGATATAAAAATAAATCGATAAATTCATTTCTTTAAATGTATGCAATTGAATTAAAACCAAACCACAATCAAAGTTTCGTTGTGTATAAATAATTGCATATTGACGTGTATATTAGGTCAGCAATTAATTAAAAAAATTTAAAAAATTTGCAAGTTATAGAATAATATTAATAATTTTTATTATTAAATATTTGTCATAATTTTTTAATATTTTTAAAAAAAGTAATTAATTGATAATTTGACATACATGTACTGTCATGTGGATGTTAATGTTATGTCGGTAAAATTGTTTGTGATAAAAGAGACGAAAAATTAAATAAAATGTTAAAATGTTTTTTTATGTAAAGTTGGAGGGCAAGATGAATTATTATGCCAAATTCATTTATAGTTGTGAGACTTATCCCTATTTTTGAGTACTGTTTAGATTATATGTAGGGTTAATTCCATCAAAGGCCCTCAAATTATCATCTAGATTTTAATTGGTCCTTAGGCTTAAAATGCTAGTTTGGATTAGACGTAGAGTTTGTTTTTTTAAAACACGTGTGTAAGTCATGTAAACAGTTTAAATCTACCGTGATAGTCAGATCCAAACAGTTGTTGTGACAAGTATGCACGTATTTGTAATTTGACTTGTGTGTTTTATATATCCTCCACGTTAAATTTGAGTTAGCATTTGACGCTCAATTTAATGATGACACTAACAAAAGGAATTTTTTGATTCGATACCTATACTTTAATGGCTCAATTAAAATATTTTAAAGCTAATGGACCCAATTAAAAGTATGGGCAATGATTTAGGGACGTATGACGAAATTAACCCTCTATATACAACATATATTACTTAATGGAACATAAAGCAAGTTGGGCTTAAAGCCTTTCACATTGAACCACCCGAGCAAGGTCGCCCCCGCCTGCATATAGGAAAATACCCATTTCGGTTGGGGTTTAAATGTTTTACCGGCGCTGGCACAGAGCTTCAGTTCACTCATTTTCCGCTAGAAAATCCGATTCTATCTTTAGGGCAAATCAAGAGGTTAGTGAGTGAGCTCTTATTCCTATGTTTTATTTCATCTTTAGAACTAGTTTTCTTCATGGGAAGCAAACCATTGCAGCCTCTCAAAGTTCCAATCTTTTCATCTTTAAACGATCAATTGGTCTTAGATTATTCTCCAATAGCTCAAATGGACACTCATTTACGGTTTCATACCTTATAAGCAAATGTGGGTTCTCCCCAGAATTGGCTTCTCGGGTTTCAAATTTTGTTCATTTTGAAACCCCTGAAAAGCCTGATTCTCTGATTGTTTTCCTGGAAAATCATGGGTTTTCACAAACCCAAATCTTAAATCTCATCAAAAGACGGCCGACTTTGCTTCATTCTGATACTGAGAACACCCTTTTGCCCAAATTAGAGTTTTTTTACTCTATAGGTTTTTCAAGGCCTGAGCTTGCTAAACTCTTGAGTGGCTATCCTCTTCTACTGAAATCTAGTTTAAAGAAACAAATTATCCCTTCATTTAATTTACTGAGGGACTTGTTTCAATCCAATGATAAGACTATCAAGGCTATAAAACGATTTGCTGGTATTCTTGTGTATGATGCGTATGTGTTTTCGAATATAAAGGTTTTGAGAGGAATTGGAGTCCCTGAATCGAATATCCTTGCGATGTTTCGTAATCCTCGAGTATTGTTGCGTAATCCGGTTCGGCTTAAGGAGATTGTGGAGGAAGTTAAAAGAATGGGGTTAGATTCTTTGACGAAGAAGTTCGTCCATGTGATTATTGCTTTGAATTCAATGAGCAAATCCACGCTAGAGAAGAAATTTGATGTATATAGGAGATGGGGTTGGTCGGACCAAGAGATTCGTGAAGCTTTTCAAAGGTATCCGTCGTGTGTTATTGCTTCAGAGGGTAAGATCATGGCTATAATGGACTTTCTCGTGAACAAAATGGGCTATCATTCGAATCTCGTTGCTAAACAACCGAGTATTTTCAGTCAAAGCTTAGAGAAGAGGATTGTCCCAAGGGCTTTATTTGCTCGAGAATTGTTATCACTAGGTTTGGTTAGTAACTTAACATTGTCTGCATTGTTCGACACATCGGAGAAGGTGTTTGTGAACCGTTTTGTAAACATAGCACCTGAGCTCTTCATACTATACGAAGAAAAAAAAAAAAGAAGTCACTATAGGCTGCAGCATTAGTATTTTGTAGGATGTATTAAATTGCAGATTAGGACCAAAGGAATTACTTTTGGCGCATTAAGCTTTGGATATTTTTCATGTTCGTGTTGTCTGGTTTCAGTTCATTAATCTTGATCTTCAACTTGTTGTAGTTTGAATATGTTAATGGAACCAGCCATTCTCTTTTAGCTCTATTGTTTTCTTCCATTGATGAGACTTTAAGCTCAACATTTTGCTTGCTTTGTTGTTTATTTAAGTCTCATTAGTTTGAAATGCAGTAGTGTAATGAGTTTTGTGAAATGAGTTTCATTTGCAGCCTTGATCGAGGGGCTTAATTGAATTTTTTTTATTAAAAGTAAAGACTTAATTGAATGCAATGCAAACTATAGAGGGCTTTAATTGATTTTTTAAAAATTTTAAAAAGCTTTTTAGAAGTAAAAAAATAAAAAGAATCAAAGGCATAAAAAAATGTTTTGGGTCAGCCACCAAACAAGCATAAGAATGAGAAGATGCAATTTTTATATGGGTAAAAGTATACTTTCTCTTCTAAACAATAGTTTCTATAGGTTAGATCAAAAAGTAATTTAGTCTTCTATTAAAAATTTTATCTATTTTTATTGTTAAAAATTAGTAATTATACATCAGCATGAGTTATATGTGATATGTTATGTATCACTGTCTGGCTGTAAATGGATAAATTTTTAAATAAAAAGAATAAATTTACTCTTTAATCTAATTTACAAATGTTAATTTATCTATTTTTTAAATATAAGGAGCAAAATAAAATCTTACTCTTAATGCAGGTGTGTTTTTTTATATGTAAAAACAAGTTTTAAAGCCTTTGACACTGAATAAGAAAATACCCATTTGAGGTTTTTGGAGGTTTCACCGGAAAAAAATCAGATTTCATCTTTAGGGCACGTCAAGAGGTTAGTGAGTGAGATTCATGAGCTCCAATTCCTATGTTTTATTTCATCATTAGAACTAGTTTTGTTCATGGGAAGCAAACCATTGCAGCCTCTCAAAGTTCCAATCTTTTAATCTTTAAACGATCAATTGGTCTTAGATTATTCTCCAAAAGCTCAAATGGACACTCACTTGCAGTTTCATACCTTGTAAACAAATGTGGGTTCTCCCCAGAAATGGCTTCTCGGGTTTCAAAATATGTTCATTTCGAAACACCTGAAAGGCCTGATTCACTGTTTGCTTTCCTGGAAAATCATGGCTGTTCGAAAACCCAAATCTTAAATCTCATCAAAAGAAGGCCAAGATTGCTTATTTATGATACTGAGAAAACCCTTTTGCCGAAATTGGAGTTTTTTTTTTACTCTATAGGTTTTTCAAGGCCTGAGCTTACTAAAATCTTGACTAGCTATCCTGCAGTGTTGATATGTAGTTTAAAGAAACAAATTACACCTTCGTTTAATTTACTGAGGAACTTGTTTCAATCCGATGATAAGACTATCAATGATTCAAGGCTATAAAACGATTTGCTGGCATTCTTGTCTATGATTCCGAGTCATATTTGTATCCGAATATGAATGTTTTGAGAGGAATTGGAGTCCCTGAATCGAATATCCTTACGCTGCTTAACCGTCAGCCTAGATCGCTTTTGTATGATCCGGTTCAGCTTAAGGAGATTGTGGAGGAAGTCAAAAGAATGGGGATTGGTTCTTCGAGGATGAAGTTTCTTGTTGCGGTTCAAGCTTTCAGATCAATGAGCAAATCCACATTAGAGAAGAAGATTGATGTTTATAGGAGATGGGGTTGGTCTGACCAAGAGATTAACGAAGCTTTCCGGAGGTATCCGTTGTGTATGACAGTTTCGGAGGAAAAGATCATGGCTATAATGGATTTTCTGGTGAACAAAATGGGCTACAGTTCGACTCTCATTGCCAAAAAACCGTGTTTAGTAACACGGAGCTTAGAGAAGAGGATTATCCCTAGGGCAGTGTTTGCTCGAGAATTGATATCACAAGGTTTGGTTAATGAATTTAAATTGTCTGCATTGTTCGACACATCGGAAAAGGTGTTCATTAGAATGTATATTGACCGTTTCGTAAACAAAGCACCCGAGTTCTTGAAGCTTTACAAAGAAAAACTTTAAGATTTCGGATGATGAAGACCAAAGGAATTGCTTTTGGCGCGTTAAAATTTGGATGTTTTTCGTGTCATGTTGCCTTGTTTCAGTTCATTACTTTGGTCTGAAACTTCTTGTAGTTGGAATTTGTCAATGGAAGCAGCCTTGTTTTTGTAGCTGTATTCCTTTTTCCATTGATGAACCTTAAAGCTCAACATTTTGCTTGACTTGCTGTTTATTTAAGTCTCATTGGTTTGAAGTGCAACAGTGTAATGAGTTTCATTGGCAGCCTTATTAGTGTCTTTTGTTTTTGTTTAGGTCCTCTTTCATCATTTGTTCGATGCTCTATCTTGCTCCGTAAAAACTTTAATTGTGGTTCAAATGTATATTTGTAATGTTAATTTTATCCTTTCTTCTTTTCTTCAACCTGTCAAATCCAAGCAATTCATGTGATTGGTATAGTGTTTTATATATGTTCCGCGTCATATTTGAGTTAAAATTTGGCATAATGATAAATTTAGTCCTTAATGTTTACATTCTTTTGTCAATTTGGTCTTTATTCTTCTTTTAAGCTAAATTTGGCCTTAACCTTTTAGAAAATAGTCAAATTGCTATAACTAAAACATTAATTTGTAACGTTGTTGGCATAGCAACACGCATGACAATCAATTTTGCATTTTATATTATTATAACATCATTAGTACATGCATATTGTTATGTAGGTATTTTCATTAGAAAAGCATCGTCTCAACTCTTTTTCAAAAAATTGATGGTTAAATTTAACTTTTTAAAAAAAATTGAAGGTCTAATTTAGCTAAAAAAAATAAAGGTCAAAATGATAAAAATTGTAAATGTTAAGAGTTAAATTTGACATTATGCTTTAAAATTTTATGTCCAATCTAATGACGAAACTGATAAAAGAGTTTATTGATATAATACTAATATTTTAAAGATTCAATCTTAATGATTTGATGTTTTTGGACCAAATTAAAATAAGAGCCATAGTTTGGGGATCTCTAGTGGATTTAACCCTATTTGTAATATATATTAATCATTAGATTATAAAGCAAGTTGGGCTTGAACAATCTAAACAAAGCCCCCAATAGGGTTAAGAACAAAACCATTGGAGGGTTTTGGAGGTTTAACCGGCGCCGCCGGTGAGCTTCAGTTCTCTTATTCCCTGCCGGAAAGGTCAGATTCTGTCTTTGGGGTCTCATAAAAGAGGTTAGTGAGTGAGACTTTTGAGTTTTAATTCCCATGTTTTATTCCATCTTTAGAACTAGTCTTCTTCATGGGAGGCAAGCCATGGCTTCCTCTCAAAGTTTCAATCTTTCAATCACTAAAATATCAACTACTCTTAGATTCTTCTCCATTAGCTCAAATGAACAGTCCTTTACAGTTTCGTACCTTATAAACAAATGTGGGTTCTCCCCAGAATCGGCTTCACGGACTTCAAATTATGTTCATTTTGAAACCCCTGAAAAGCCTGATTCTCTGATTATTTTCCTGGAAAATCACGGGTTTTCGAAAACCCAAATAAAAGATCTCATCAAAAGACAACCAAAATTGCTTTATTCTGATACTGAGAAAACCCTTTTGCCCAAATTAGAGTTTCTTTACTCCATAGGTTTTTCAAGGCCTGAGCTTGCTAAGCTCTTGAGTGATTATCCTACATTGTTGAGAGCTAGTTTAGAGAAACGAATTATCCCTTCATTTAATTTACTTAGGAATTTGTTTCAGTCTGATGATAAGGCTATTAAGACTATAAAACGATTTGCTGGTATTCTTGTATCCGATTTCGAGAAGAATTTGCTTCCGAATATGAATATTTTGAGAGGAATTGGAGTCCCCGAATCAAATATTCTTTTGCAGCTTCATCGTAAGCCTAGAACACTTATGTTTAATCCGGTTCGACTTGAGGAGATTGTTGAGGAAGTCAAAAGAATGGGGATCGATACTTCGAGGAAGAAGTTTCTCGATGTGGTTTTCGCTATGAAATCAATGACCAAATCCACATTAGAGAAGAAGATTGATGTTTATAAGAGATGGGGTTGGTCTGACCAAGAGATTCACGAAGCTTTCCGAAGGTATCCGTTGTGTATGACGGTTTCGGAAGATAAGATCATGGCTATAATGGATTTTCTGGTGAACAAAATGGGCTACAGTTCGACTCTCGTTGCCAAACAATCGAGTGTTTTATCACGGAGTTTTGAGAAGAGGATTGTCCCGAGGGCTTTGTTTGCTCGAGAATTGTCATCAAAAGGTTTGGTTAATGACTTTAAATTGTCTGTATTGTTTGACACATCGGAGAAGACGTTCAAAAAGATGTTTGGTGACTGTTTCGTAAAGAAAGCACCCGAGCTCTTGAAGCTATACAAAGAAAATGTTGAGAAGTGAGTTAATGTAGACTGCAGCGTTAGTGTTTTTCGTGCCGTGCTGCCTGGATTTTTTGGTTCATTCTTTTGATCTGAAGCTTGTTTTAGTTGTTGTAGTTGTTTTATTTTCTTCCATTAATGAAACCTTAAGCTCAACATGTTTGCTGTTTGATTAAGTCTTGTTGGTTTGAAGTGCCTCTAAATAGGTCTCGAATTAGCTTCTTTGATATGCAGCATAACCCGAAGTTTATCTCGGTTTGGTAATACAGTCACCCTTACGAGATGGCATTTCGTAAGTTCGGGGCTCGAATTTTAGCATTTTTAATCGCGTAATGAGTTTCGTTTTACAGCTTTGTTAATCTTCATTTCTCTAAATGCAAGTGTGAAACGAGTTTCATTTCCAACCTTGTTAGTCTCCTTTCGGTTTCGTATTCTTTAGCTCAATTGATTCATACAGTTACTCTTAAGAGACTGATTTCAGGTTTGAATCTCAACATTTGGGGATTTAATGTCGAAAGTGTTACATTTATATTAATTTCACATTCGTATATTAACACCGTTAGCATTTTTCGTGTTGTTTTAATCGTATTATATTTGACATTATCAGGTCTAATCGAATTTTGGTTTTAAACAGGGTTAAATCACTTTTTAAGGCCTCTACTTGGTAACTATTCTCACATTGGGTTCGGATTTTCTTTTTGTCTAACTTAGATTCTGAACTTGGTAACTTGTTTCACGTTGGGGCTTGAATTTTTTTTGTTCAAGTTAGTCCAAGATATTGTTTTGAAAACTCTAAAGTTCAGGTCTCGATGTAGGAACAATCGTCAAGTTCAGATCCTTAATATGAAAATAATTTTCAAGTTCGTCAAGTTCAAGGACTAACAATATTGCCAAGTTTAGAGTGTAATTTGGACAAAAAATTCAAACTTCAATACGGAAAGAGTTATCGAGTTCAAGCTTTAATTAGTTAACAACATTGTCAATTGTATTTTTTTAAAATAGAGAATTGGGGGATTAAATTGTAAAATTTTGCACTAAAAATAAAGTTTAAAAATTGATTAAAGAAGAAGAAGGCCTCTACTTGGTAACTATTCTCACATTGGTTCGGATTTTCTTTTTGTCTAAGCTAGATTCTGAACTTGGTAACTGCTTTCACGTTGAGGCTTGAATTTTTTTTGTTCAAGTTAGTCCAAGATATTGTTTTGAAAACTCTAAAGTTTAGGTCTCGATGTAGGAACAATCGTCAAGTTCAGATCCTTAATATGAAAACAATTTTTAAGTTCGTTAAGTTCAAGGACTAACAATATTATTGCCAAGTTTAGAGTGTAATTTGGACAAAAAATTCAAGCCGGAAATAGTTATCGAGGTCAAGCTTTAATTAGTTAACAACATTGTCAATTGTATTTTTTTAAAATAAAGAATTGAGGGATTAAATTGTAAAATTTTGTACTAAAAATAAAGTTTAAAAATTGATAAAAGAAGAAGAAGGGATTTTAAAAGAAACAAAGTCATTAAAAATGTCTTCTTTGAGTCAGCCACCAAACAAAGGATAAGATGATGTTTGATGAGTGGCATGCACAGCTTTGGTTCATCAATGATTTTTAACAAATTAATAATAAATAAATAAATATTAAATAAAAGAAAATATTTGGGTACACTTTTATCTAAGATAAGTAATTTAAAATATTATATATTTTTTTATATAAATTTAAATACGATTAAAAAAATTCAATTTTATATTAGATTTTAATCATTTTAAAATAAAGGAAAAAAAATGCACAATTTTTAGTAGACAATGAGACATGTGATCTTACAATTTTTCATTTTGTTGTCTGCCATAGGTAATATTTTGTCATAATTGTAGCAACAAAATAAACATTTTTTTACAACAAATTAAGGATTGTGTTGTGTTATTCCACAGCAAAAATCAAAGTGAAATTTATTTCTAAAAATAGGATTTTTTTAATCACAAAAGCGATTACAATAAATAAAATTAAGATAAAACAGTACCAAAATTATTTCGATCTTCCATCAGTAAATTTAGCATTGAAATTGGGGTCATATCGAATAT
Source organism: Gossypium sturtianum (assembly GCA_025698515.1). Taxonomy (NCBI): domain Eukaryota; kingdom Viridiplantae; phylum Streptophyta; class Magnoliopsida; order Malvales; family Malvaceae; genus Gossypium; species Gossypium sturtianum. Next base: position 153,819,241 of record CM046943.1, read on the forward strand.
TTGCATACTGCTAATACCAATAATCGAGACTTTGATCATGTGCTCTACTACTCTGTTATAAATTCGAGGGATGTATCGGACATGCATCTCTCAATAAACAAGGTTTCATTTTGACATTATAAGTTGTGATTTTGGTATGATTATTACTGGAAATTCAATGGCAATTAAGATAAGGTAAAACAAAAAAAAAAAAACCAAAATCCTAAATTAAAAATATATATATTTATTATTCGAGTTTAAGGGTAAAATTAAATTAATCGAGCTAATATATATAAGTTGGTTTAATCTGTTTAATTAGCTCGGTCACAATTTATATCAGTTAATAAAATCGATTTAAATATCAATCTGATCGGTGGCCAGTTTTATCCAATTGATAAGGTAAAAACTTTTTGGACAAAAAAAAAAAAAAACTAGAAGTTAAAGTATTATTTAGGTTTTTGTACTTTTCATAAAATTGAAATTTAGTCCTTTTATTTTTATTTTTAGGAATTTAGTTCATTTACTTTTTAGCTTTCGAAATTTAAGTCTAACTGTTAAAATTATTTTGTTTAAATTTAAGTTCATTACAATGCCATTTTTTTAGTTACATCGCTACCAACTGAGCTTTTTTTTTTTTTGACTTAAACTTTAAAATCTGCAAAGCAAAGAAACTAACATTTTAAATTTGTGAAGAGTACAAATACTTATAACGTATTTTAACCCAAAATAGAAAGGAGAATGAAAAGCAAATGATCGAAGGAATGAGTGGTGGCCGATCTAGCAACCAGTCACAAGAGAAAATACAACTTTTTCTCCATAAAGGGATTTAATGCATTAACTCGAAAGGACATAGATTTGTTTATGCAGTATATACACATGTGTGTTTATAATTTGATCCATTTGTTTTAATTATGCTTCACATAGATTTATACGGACATATAATGCCTGAGCTAATAGCTAGACAAACAGAAAGACTTAATTGATATTAAACTAATAGTTTGATGACTCAATTAGAACATTTACAATTTAAGGGATCAATTTAAAATCTAGAATATAGTTTGAGGACTTACAATAGAATTAACTCTTTCTCAAATTTTAATGAAGAAAAACACCACTCTTTTCTTGCCACGTCAACCACCAACTTTCCATTTATATCTTTTTTCTAACCTTTTCGCCTTAGGTTCTTTAAGCCCCATAGTGTCATTAATTAATTCAAATAAATCCAAGTATTTTATTACCTTTTATGACTATTTTAACCTTATCCCGACAGTGAAAATCGCCACGTAATGAGGACATATTTGTCATTTAAAACCAATACATTTCATAAAAATATAAATAATCAATTAATTAAAATAATTTTAATTTTATTATTTACCCATTCTATTTGGCGCGTATATAAACAACCGACGCATTAAGAAAAAAGAGAAAAAAAAAAAAGCAGAGAGAGAAAATGAAAGAAAGTGAGAGAAAGTGAAAGAAAATTTAGACAAAAACCAAACTGAACCCAGAAAAAACAGCAGACAAAACAGTGTGTGCGTGTGTGTGTGTGTGTGTTTTTCTGGTTCAGTGTAAGAAAGAAAGACGAGAGACATAGAGAGAATTTCTGGGTTTTTTCGTCTCCTTTTTTTTGTTCTTCGTTTTCCATCTAGAAAAAGAGATATATTTAGCCATTTGATCGGATTACAGTTAGGGTTTACTTGGGGGTTGTTGTTTGTACGTTAAATGGAGCGGGACCCAGAATCCGATCCGCAACCGGAATGGAATACTCAGGGACCCGAAACGGGACTCGAAGGTTTTTTTTTTTTTGTTTTCGGATTTGGGTTTTTTTTTTCCGGATTCATATGTTCATTATTTGTTTTTGTAATGTGGGATTTCATATGGGTTTTTTATTCGAGATGTAGAACCGGTTTGTCGATTGGGATTAGAAGGTGGGTCGGAATCATACCCGGAACGACCCGATGAAGCTGATTGTATTTACTATTTGAGGACTGGGTTTTGTGGCTATGGTTCTAAGTGCCGATTCAATCATCCTCGTGACCGTGCTGGGGTAAAAAAATAGATAATTTGATCGAATCATTCTATTTTTTATAATTTATTTTATCTGTTTATTGGTTTTTTTGTTTGATCATGGTCTTTGGAGTGATGGGATTTAAAATTTTAGGGCAAAAATGCAAAGTTTTCTTTTCTATTACTGCAATGGTGTAATTGGGAATCTATATTTGGTATAACTTTGATGCTCATTTGTTTTGATTGATGAAAGAAATTCGATGATGATGATTGCTTTAGGTTATGGGAGCTGGAAGAGGTGGTGTTGGAGAGTATCCGGAGAGAGCGGGCCAGCCGGTTTGTCAGGTACCTTTTTTTATAATGTTTGGCGAGTTCGAGATATGTAAGCCGAAACAGTACAATGTCGATTATTGTTCATTGCTTAAATTCTTGGATAATTTTTGTCTTGTTTTTACTATTTAGTGGCTTTCGTTTTTATTGATTTGCAGTATTATATGAGGACGGGAGCATGCAAATTTGGTGCTTCTTGTAAGTACCATCATCCCAAGCAAGGAGGTGGTTCTGCTAGCTCTGTGCCACTAAATTATTACGGATATCCATTACGTCCGGTTTGTATCACTCAACATGAAATTTTAGATACGTTATTGTTAAGTTTGTGTAATAATCGAGCAATCTGTAGAACAGGGTGAAAAGGAGTGTTCTTATTATGTGAAGACGGGACAGTGTAAATTTGGTACAACATGTAAATTCCATCATCCTGCACCACCGGCTATGCAAGTTCCGGCACCATCTCCAGCTCCACAAGTTGCACCTGCACCTACACCAATGCCCGCTCCAACCATGTATTCGACGGTGCAATCACCATCTGGCCCTTCCTCTCAACAATACGGAGTTGTAATGGCTAGGCCTCCCTTAATGCCAGGCTCGTATGTGCAAGGCCCTTACGGTCCTTTGTTGCTTTCTCAAGGTGTTCCGAGTTGGAATCCATATCCGGTGGGTGAATATAACTTTATTTAGTTCCCTCAATGTTTGAATATACTATTAATTTTTTACATTTCCGGTTGTTAATGCTGCTTGGTGTAGGGACCTGTCGGTTATGGTACTCAACCGACTGTTCCGTCAAGCTCAACTTTTGGGGCAACACCATTGTCTCCTTCTGCAACTGCCTATACCGGGTCTCATCAATTTGTACCATCTAGTTTTGAGCCTTCGAGTAATATTCAGGAGGAGGTGTCGTTTCCGGAGAGACCTGGGCAACCGGAATGTCAGTATTATATGAAGACCGGTCGTTGTAAATACGGATCCTCCTGTAGATATCATCATCCGCCGGAAGTGTTTGCACCAAAAGCAGATGTCGTCCTTAGCCCTCTTGGTCTTCCGCTTCGTCCGGTAAGCATTTTGTAAAATGTCCTACAAATGTGATGGCTTTTACAATAATTGATCATCAAGAACGTACCTTGGGTTTGCATCTCTATCGTTGTTTCATAGATGCATATGCCAACCTTTTGTTGTTTGCATGTTTATGCTTCTATGTGATTAATGAGTGTGACACGCGACTTGACAAATCATCATGTTTATTTTAGGAACATAAAGATTGTTCTATTTTGCATACATTTATTAATTTACTATTAAGGCTGTACAAACATTTATTGCGATATCTTTCTGAATATCAAAGATCTTCTAACCTAGATTCTGATTCTTGGTAATTTATATATGTTAAATTCTCTAGTTCTTATAAGAATAGCCATAATTGTTCCATCAACTGCACAAGTTGAGTGTCATTAATAAAGTTCGTGATGATGTTTGATGCATTAATTTTTCAATTTCAATGTAAATCTCGGGGATGGATAGGATGAGCAATTATGGTAAGCACTTCAGATGATGGGTTAAGGCTGATAAGTTGTTCGTAATAACACCCGAGTTATATTTTCCTAGCAGTTTTTACCTCAGAATTCAGAACTTGCAAGAGTTAGTAAGGATTGGTATAAACATGGCATAGGTGACTTTTGTTGTGAGGTTAAGTTGCACAATATGCTGAAAATCCATTCCAAGCTAGTCTTACTTCCGATTATTATTGCGCGTGGTATGCTTATGCTTATGCTGGTCCCACTTTATTTAGCTTTCTTTCTTGATGTCATTCTAAAACCGAGCTAGTTAATATTCAGACATGCTATCATCACGAACATGAATTTCTGATTATGTTTTTAATTCTCTGGTTTTGTTTTAGTACAATTGCCGTGTGCGACATATATGTGTAATAGGACCTGTTGAGTTTCTTTTATTCTTTTTCCTCATAAGTTGTTGTTCGTGTGTTTTTCTATCAGGGTGCGCCCACTTGCACTCACTATACACAACGTGGAATGTGCAAGTTTGGAGCCGCTTGCAGGTTTGATCATCCTATGGGAACATTAAGTTACAGTCCATCTGCATCTTCCCTCGCCGATATGCCTGTTGCACCCTATCCTGTTGGAACTACAATCGGTACTCTGGCTCCATCATCCTCATCGTCGGAATTACGACCCGAACTTCTTTCAGGGTCCAGCAAAGACCCTGCTCCAGCCATAATGTCATCATCAGTGAGTGCTTCAAGTGAGCCGGTCGGTTCCGTTTTCTCTGAAGGTGCACCTGTTCCTCATTCAACCACACAACAATCTAGTTGGAGTTCTGCCCCTTCTACTGGCGGTGGCAGTGACGACGATGAGCCACACACTTCAAGCTAAGACAAAGAAGCAACCGCAGCAATCCCCTTTTTTCGTTCAAGGTCATAAACCAAAACATTATCATTATTATTATTTTTCTTTTTGCAAGTCTTCAAAATAGGAGGATTCATTTCTTTACTATCACAGTTCCGCCGTTCTCTTCCATCTCGAATAAGTCCGTGCCGCCAAACCCGTAAAAACTTCAACCGAAAAACCCTATATACCTTTTCCGAAAAACCCTGCATTTACATAGGGAGAACCGAGTCAAAACCATCCTAATTTTCGGAGCTTGTAAAAACGAAAACATAGGAATCATAAATTTCCATCACCTTATTTGGCCTAATTTCTTTTACCCGAGTCTAAACGTTTAATACTTTTGTCCAAACCTTTCCGATAGTTTGAGCAGTATTTGCTACATCATCGAACTATGCTTGCATTAATACTCTTACTGATGTTTAGTAATTAAGGAATAAAAAACGGATGGATTGAATCGGTTGAATTGAAAAAATAGTGTTACCTCAGCTCGTTGAATTGAAAACTCGGATTACATGCTATTTATTATTAAAGCTTTGATATATCATTTGGTATCCGAGTTTCCAGTTTGAAATATTTTTTGATGTGATACTCGTGTTTCCTTTTGGTTAAATATGTTTCTTTTTTATAAGATTACATGCTGATATTTTATAGAATTTTCTCGTGTTTATAAAATAAAATAAAAATATTACAATATCATTTTTTTTTAATTTCAAAATATCGTATCAACCAATTTAATAAAAAAAATTAAAAGTATAATAATTGAATTTGAATTTTAAAATTTAAAAATTAAAATGACTAAATTCGTAAAATAAAATATAAAAATTAAAATCCAAATTTATTAAAAATACAAATGTTTTGTTCCTTTTTTTTTCTTCTAGAAGTAGAAATATATATTTATGATTTTAAGTATGTTTTGAGAATATCCATCAAAAGTGTGGAAGCACATTCTTCTATTAGGGGCCTACACGTTTTTTTTAACTATTTTGATTATTATCATTAAATATTATTCTTGGTTTAAAATTTTTTGGTATTAGATAATTATATTAAATTTAAATTAAATTAAAAGTCGAGTTTAATCGGGTCAAATTTTTAAATGGAAAGCAAAATCCTTCCGATAAATTTTTTTTTTGTTAACAAAACAAAAAATCTCGAATCTAATACTAAAAGAGTATTGAATTTTTTACTATTCGATCCAACGAAAAAAAAGAGTTTAAGGGTAATGGTTACAACTTAATAATAAAAAATAATTAACTTTAATTATAAAAATCAAGGCTTAAAATGGAAAATTTTATTAGTTAGAAATTTGTCAATTTTTTAATGATTAGAAATATAATTATAAGTAAATTCGAATAATTAAAATCAATGATTACAAAATATGATTAAATTAATAATTGGATATAAATTAGAATAAATTTAATTAAGGACCATGTACGATGAGTCCACACGTAATTTACATAAGACGGGACTTGAACAAAAAACCGATATTATCGGTCAAATATTTTATTGAATAGAAAATAAATTAAATTGGAACAATGTTGAAGCGATTTTAACTTGTTCTAAAATTTCAACGTTTTTGAAAATTGTGAAATTTGAATTTTTATTTATTTATTGAATTTTTGTTGAATATTTTTGTACTTAATATTTATTTAATATTAAAAAATAAAAATAAAAAATCCTAATTCACCCCAGTTAATGGATTAGTTGGTTGGACTGGTTGAATTGTGAATAAGTTGATATATCGATCTGAATAGGGATTGAATTGACATCTGAACAAATTGCTTGTAACTAGTAAAAACAAAACCAATTTAAACCGATTGAACCAAATTTATAAATTTTTAACTTTTTATGAATTTTAATTATTTATTTAATTATTGTTGGGCCGACGATCGAATCGATTGAACCGGGAATTAGTGATCTAACCATTTCGACCATCGTTCTAGTTATTAAAACGTTATAATATAGTATAAATTGCAAATAAAACATGTTTGAACTACACGAACTAAAATCGAATCAATACAAAGCATAATAGACTAAAAACTAAAATATATCAGAACTATTGTTTTTGGAATCGATTGGTGGTCAAACCAATCAAGCCACCAATCCGTCCGGTTCAAATTAAATAAATTATTTAAATATCATAAAAATTTTAAAATATATATAATATTATAAAATCCATTTCAACCGATCTTTAACTTTATTCAAACGGTCCATATAAAATTTTAAGGTAATCAATATTTTACCTTATTTCAGATCGATATACCGACCAGTCTGGTCTAATTCTAAATAGACTAATAAAAACCTAGGTCAAAATAAAACATATCCAATCAAAAGCATCTGATAATTAATTAGTGGATAAATTAATTTCTAAAATAAATTTACTTATTACTAATCGCTTAATTAGTGGATAATTAATTAATTTACTTTTTAGCCTCCGATAATTAATTAGTGGATAAATTATTAGTTTTTTTTTTTCGTTTCTTTACCGTCTCTTCTTCTTAGTTCATACACAAAGCACAAGCATTTTTTTTTTCTTCTTTTTCTTCCATTTGTTGATCTGCCACTTGTGACACGATCTTTTCCTTTTGATGGGCACTTGAGATCATAGAAAAGCTGAAAAAAATAGAGGATTTGAAGGGGAAACACTCGGTAAAGATTGGATTTTTTAAAAGGGAAATTGAGTGTTTTTTTTTTGTGTGTGAAAAAAAAGGGGGTGAAAGTGAGGATGATTTGGAGTAATCTTTGAAGAATTTGTGTTAAATTTTGGGTTTTTGATTCTGGGTTTTTCTCTTGGATTTCGATTATGGGTGGTGGTGGGTGTTTTCCTTGTTTTGGATCATCAAACAAGGAAAAGAGTAATAATGGTGGGAAATCCATTAAAGAACTGAACAACAAGGATTCAACTAAAGATGGCTCAGTTGGTCAGTCTCATCATGTTAATAGAGTTAGTTTAGGTAATCTATTTCCATCTTTTAGCATAATTTTACCTTTTTTTACTCTTATGTTTGTTTTAAAATTGTGGGTTTTTGATCAGCTGGGATATGTTTCCTTGATTATAAGTAGTTGATCTGATGAACTTTTGGTTTGTTCTTTTTGAGGTGCTTGATTGAATTATATTGTTTATGGCTTTATCTATTCTTTAGCTTTGAATGTTTGTTTTTTTGTTGGTAAACTAGTTTGAAATTTTATAACTCAGATGAGAGGACCTAAGGAATTGTTTGAGAGATCTGCTTGTAGGTTCAGGAACGCCGAATTTTTCGTATTATATTGTTGTTCATCCATGATTATAGCTAACATTTGGACTAAATTCTAGTAAATGTATATTAAGTGTGAATATGGAATGTTTCTACATATGATATAAGAATGCAGTTAAGTACCTTAGGCGTGTCTCGTTTCACTTTGAATGTTAAATACGATGTCGAAATCATTGATTTTGAATCAAGTATGGTTGTTTTTGTGTGTGAGATGCTAAAGTGATAGAAGGGTCCTTCTCCATTTCTGGAGGACTCGGTTTTATAGCATTTGCGGTCACTTTATGCCACACAGGAATGTGGCATCTAGCTTTTTTTATGCTCGTTTAATTGTAATTCTTATTGTTGTCTATCTTCTTTCATTCCATTTGATGTTTCTGAGTCACTTCTTTGAACAGACAAATCAAAATCTCGGAGTGGTTCTGATTCTAAGAAGGAACCTGCAGTATCTAAAAATGGATCAACCGAAAATATCCCAGCTCAAACATTTACATTTCGAGAGCTTGCTGCTGCCACAAAGAACTTTAGGCCGGAATGTCTATTAGGAGAAGGTGGTTTTGGACGTGTTTACAAGGGCCGGTTGGAAAGTACGGGACAGGTCCGTTACCGATACTTGAAGCTGATGTCTATATCTGCGTTTGTAAATGTTTTATTATGTTATGGGATTGCACTTTAGTTGCTTGCTTTGTATGATAAACTTGGGACCCGAGTGATGTTAAATATTCTCATACTGCAGGTTGTTGCTGTCAAACAGCTTGATAGAAATGGCCTTCAGGGAAATAGAGAATTCCTCGTTGAAGTTCTCATGCTTAGTCTCTTACACCACCCAAACCTTGTCAACCTGATTGGTTATTGTGCCGATGGGGACCAACGCCTCCTTGTCTACGAGTTTATGCCTTTAGGGTCATTGGAGGATCATTTACATGGTAAGGATGCCAGTCTTTTGGTTTTCATGATACCTGCACTGTTAACTTGAAAAACAAATTATGTAATAAATTGTAAAGTACCTCTATGGCAGTGAAAATGCTACAAAAAATGCTTATTACCGAGTTTGTAGCCTCATAACCGAGTTATTTATTGATGAAGCAGCTTGGGTTGACTTTAGTATAACAATACTTCCTTCTATAGAGGTCTTTTAACACGTGATGAAAAGTTAATGCTTCTTAGAGTAAGATATCGAGACTTTGGCATTGGAATCTTTACTATTTATAGTAAGCAATCAAATACGGAGCCATCGCATCCTTGAAACTGTTCTGTCAGCTTGGCTTTTTTTAAATTTACATCTCGTTGTTAGTATTACTTTTAAAGCTTTTGTATTTAAGGGTGCATTAAACATCAGTGTATTCTCTTAGGTGGCTTATTTTGGACCAGTGTGATTAATGTGATATCAAGTTAGGCTTAGAGAAGCAAACTTTTGGCAGACCACTATGGTTACATTGTTCTAAATTTGTTTTCAGATCTTCCACCGGATAAGGAACCTTTGGACTGGAATACGAGAATGAAGATTGCAGCTGGTGCAGCCAAGGGATTGGAATACTTGCACGATAAAGCTAATCCTCCTGTTATATACCGAGACTTAAAATCATCCAACATCCTTCTTGATGAAGGCTATCACCCTAAATTATCTGATTTCGGGCTTGCGAAACTAGGTCCTGTTGGTGACAAAACCCATGTGTCCACTCGTGTAATGGGTACTTATGGTTATTGTGCTCCGGAATATGCAATGACCGGCCAGCTCACTCTAAAATCCGATGTCTACAGTTTCGGAGTGGTCTTTCTCGAGCTTATCATGGGGCGCAAGGCCATTGATAATATGCGTGCTCCTGGAGAGCAGAATCTGGTTGCATGGGTAAGTGTCTGTTTTCTTCTACTGTGCCACGATTGTTCCGAAATGTATGCTTATGCTGAATGATTGTGTTTGACTTAAATCGAGTTATTTTGTTGTTCTTTTCGATGTTGTCAAAATGGTGGGTTTGTAGGCACGACCGCTTTTCAAAGATCGTAGGAAGTTTCCGAAAATGGCTGACCCGCTACTACAAGGTCGTTATCCGATGCGTGGATTATACCAAGCTCTTGCAGTTGCAGCAATGTGTTTGCAAGAGCAAGCGGCTACAAGGCCTTTAATAGGCGATGTGGTTACGGCCCTTACGTATTTAGCCTCACAAACTTATGAACCAAATTCCACTGGCAACCAAAGCAACAGAGTCGGTCCATCAAATCCAAGACTTAAGGATGATAGGAATATGGCTGATGGGTTAGACAGCCCCGAGGGTCGTGGATGGCATCATGGTTCTCCTTCCACGCATAGAAATTCACCTGATTACAGGAAGAGGAATCAGGTGAGGGAATCTAGCAACGGTTCGGAGTTGGTCAGGAACGACGCTGGTGGGGGATCAGGGAGGAAATGTGGTTCGGATGATTCAGAACGACAAGAATCTAATAGAGGCAGCCCACTGAATGCTTCAAGAGCAAGGGAAACTCCACATAATCGTGTCCTCGATAGAGAACGTGCTGTCGCGGAGGCCAAAGTATGGGGTGAGAATTGGAGGGAGAGAAAACGGGCGAACGCAATGGGTAGCTTTGATGGTACAAATGAGTAATGACCGATGCTACCTAAATACTAACTCATGTCATTCTTCTCTTCCAATCGAGGACATTGCGTATCGGTTTCTTGGAAAAGAATAAAACTCCCAACTATAAAACCATCCGTTACCGTCAATCTCCATTTCTACCCCGGAAATAAGAGTTAATGCATGTATCTAACTTTTGACTATTGTTTACTTGTCCTATAGTACATTTCCAAATGCTTCGATTATGTGGTCGAAGGAAGAAACACAAAAAAAGAAGGGATCGAGAGCAGTCAATCGGTTTCGAGAATTCACCGGTAAATTTCCACCACCAGAAAAAAAAAAAAAAAGTATGCAACATACTCTATGTATTTAGGCTTTTTTCTTTTTTCTTTCTTTATTGAGATTCATGTTACAGGAGATGTATGTGGGGGGAAAACTTAGTATAGGTTTGTCTGGATGTCTCACCAGTCTTGTCTCGTTTTCGACTTGTTCGAATTCGTGTATGCATCACCGAGTCTACCTTGTTTTCGGCTTTATACATAAAGGTTTCATGATATTATTATCATTTATGTATGATCACCTTCGTCCTATTGTTCTTTATGTAATTACTTGTTTCATTATATTGTCATTCATGTATGATTATCATCATGATAAAAGTACCACGGAGGTCTTTATATTAAGAGTCGGATTGCATTTTGCCTCCTCTACTAAAAAAAATGATCAAATTAGTTCATGTAGGTTAGATTAAAAAGTAAATTGGTCATTCTAATAAAAGTTTCATCCACTTTTAGTCGCTGTATGTCAGCATGAGGTACACGTGGCACATCACGTGTCACTATTTGGTTATTCTATTAATCATGTCGATTTTAACAGTAAAAATAAATTAGATTTTCTACAGAAAGAATTAGTTTTCTCTTTGATTTAATGTATAAAAATTTAGTTTGCTTTTTTTTTTTTTTAAGTAGAGAGAACAAAATATAATATAATACCTAGTACAAAGATTTTCATGGTATTTTTACCTCATCATCATTGTATCATTCGCTTCACCATTTCATTGCGAGAGGTCTAACAGTTCATGGGCATGGGTCAGGTTACGGATCGGATTATCTAAAACTTGTCATTTATTAGTATGTGCAAAAATAAAAACTTTTGTAAATATAATTATAAAAAAATATAAAATTAATTTGATTTTACATCCACGATTACGACTATATATATAAAAGAGATCCTTGCACATCTACTGAAAATAATAATAATAATAATAATAATAATAATAATAAATAAAAAGAATTCATTGTCTAGATTAATTTTAATATTTTTAGATTTAAATCTATTTTTTTTTATTTTTTAATAAGTTTATATGTATGTTAACTCGTAAGTCTATTGAAATATAAATATTGGGCTCGGAATTCTTTTTAGAGTAAATTATATTAATAATCATCTAATTATTAGTAATTTTTATAGTTACCCAGTTATGATAAGTTACAAAATAGTCATCCAACAATTGGTGAGCTTTTAAAATTAACATTATAACAATTTTCACTCTAATTTTATAATTTATATCTATTTAGTCTTGATTTTAAAAAAAATTATCTTTTAGCATTTACATATTATATGTATATTTTCAATCAAATTTAGCTGACAATTTAACTTCTTAGGTGTAAAAAATATCAAATTACAATATGTAAATGTTAAAATTAAAGTTGTTGTTTCGTCAATTTTTAAAATTAGGTTATAAAAAAATTAATAATCGAGTAATTTACATATATATAATTTTTAAATTATTATCTCAATCTCCTATATATATTTCATTAAAAAATATTAGACTGAATTTAATTAATTTAAATAGTGATACTCGGATTTAATACGACACTCACTGCATACAAGCTCAACCTAATGCTATCCGATATTTAGCAACAAACATTATATCTACATTTAAGGCCTCAATTACTGGGTAATAAGCATAAAAATGCAGGACCACCAGTCACTAAACCGAATCACACCGGGTTCGAATTTCCGGCAACCTGAACTCGCCAACCGAAGCACCGGATATACAATGAATTGAGTGCCATAGCTGTCCCGAAACTTATCGTTCCCGATAACAGTATAGAGAAAACAGCCTTCATATGGACCTGCATAAAGGCATCGTTGATCACAATTAGTCGATACAGAAAGCTATTTCATGCACGTAGTTCAAATTATCTTGGATAAAAAACACGTTGAGTTTCGGTTTGGGATGGATTCGGTACAAAGCACTAATACGAATTTGCTTGTGAAAAGAAGTTAGTATTGCTTACCACAGTATAGAATACGTGCACGATTACTGCAACGAGTGCGAACTCGAAAGCTGCATACGTCCATATATACTCCTTGATTGCTGCAAAAGTGCAAAACCCGAGAGAAGCCGATGTTAAGATGAACCACAACTCGTAAAAAATATAAAGTTTGAGGTTCAGGCATACCTAAGATGACGGCAAAGATTGAGCCTAAGAGGCCTAGGGTAAACGCAAATGGTGCGGCAATCACAACCGCTTGAGTCTTCATTTCCCGAATCTAAAAAATGACGGACGAGGCATGAATTCAACATTATCAAGCCAATGATGAAAAATATAAGCAATTTTGCTTCGATTTTTTCATTTTTCTTGAAGTACCTGTGTTTGACAAACTCTCCAAAGACCCTTAAAAAACTTACCCGTGTTGGATACATACCCGTATTTGAGACTCATATCTGAGTCTTAGCAACATATATAAGTTTACAAGTATAGTTAGGGATGTCAGAGGAATTCAACATATGATGTGCTGAAACTCGGATGGCAAACTAGTTGTATCTAGACAACTCAAATCCAATTAAATAATGCTAAAATGTTTCTTTTAGCTACATGCTAGCCTTATATTGCTCCGACTTTTTATTCTTTTGCTTGAAGTACTCGTGTCTGATACCAAAATCAAACTCATTCGTATATGAGTATTGAGGATTTCAAGGACCCTTCAAAGACATGAAAAATCCTTTTGAAAGAAATAACTATATACATGTTGAACATGTGTTCATATGCAACATAACCGAGTCCGAGTAACATAATGTTGAGTAACTAAAGGTTAAAATATGCCATAAGTTCTTGTACTCCACATAATTTTTGAAATTTAGTATCTGTATTTTTATTTTCAGGAATTTAGTCTTTCCACCTTCAGATTTCAAAATTCAAGTCCAACGGTTAACATGTTAAAATTATTTTGTTGAATTCAACTTCATTAGAACGTCATTTTTTTGTTACGTTGCTATCAAATGAGCATTTTTTTTATTTCAAAATGTCAAACCAACAAATTTAACAAAAAAGATAATAGCTAACAATTGGACCTGATTTTTAAAATCTGAAAAATAAAGAGACTAAATTCCTGAAAATAAAAGTACAGAAACTAAATTCCAAATTTATGTGGAGTACAGGGATCTATTGCATATTTTAACTGTAACTAAATGATTTCAGGGACTTGGATAACATTCAATTCCGCAAAATGAAAAAGATCAGATTCCAGTTTTCAGTTACCGATATAGGTAAAACAGCATACCAGTAGTTGCTCGAGGAAGAAGAAATAGCATATCGTGCTAATTAACACGAGAACCACGAAATCCTGCCAGATACTGCATTTTGAAGTACGTATATGAGAAAAAAAAGTTAGTTCTCAAGAAAGTATTATGCTGTAGAATAATTATCTATGTTGCTCCGACTGCTAATTTTGCTAGAAGTACTCGAGTCCAATAGCCATATTCGACAAGATATGGATATGGGGAGCTTCCAAATATATGTAAAAACTTTGGGAAAAAAATAAAACATATACATGTCGGACATATAACCATATCCGAGTTCAAGTAACATAGATAATTATTAATGTTATATCATAATTAGATTAACTAGCTGATACTACCTCACGGTTTCTGATGGTAATCTTTGCAGATCGATGTTCTGTCTATTACTCCTTCGAGCCGTAGTAGGCACCCGCAACAAAGTTACGGGTAAGTTCCTCACTTCTTGTCCACATACGTCGCAGTTTTTGTTTCCTTTCACACTAAACCATTTTATGGCGCACGCCTCGTGCACGAGTTGTAGGGCACCTTTGCAGCTGCATTCCATTTTAAGTGTATTCCTCTCATCACATTCGTCGAAACAGATTCTGCACACGGCTTCCTCTTCGGGAATCTCCTCGTCATCACTTTCTGCAGTAACGGGATTAATCTCTGCACATCCCGTAGGAACAGCGAACCAATCTTAAAACTCGAGATGAATAAACCAACAATAAATGAAGTCAATAGTTGAAAAAAACCGAGTTCCGAGTTCAGTCACTATGTGTTAACCATTGTTGGTCCAAGACTTCAACATCCGTGTCCGACATGAAATCTAATAATAGGGATAAATAAATAGAAAATTAGTCATCAAATGTACGAACCACTACATACCATCACTGTTCTCAGTAGGGGTATGCTCTTTACGAGTATCGAAAGATGCAGATCTCACTATAACGACATTTCGTCCAGGAACTGAAAGGGACCTCGAAACCACAGCAAGCTTAGCTCCTTTCTGCATAAAATTTACAATAACCATCTCAAAATGCTTTTAAATTTGTGTTTATACGACCGACTTGGAAATAGTCACAAGTATATGATATATACATTCAATTTACTCCGTTCTCCAGCCATCCTTTCTGTAGCAGGCGTGGCAACTGACGGGGACAAATTTGATGCCGGTGTGACAGGCAGCGATGTACATCTTTGCCAAAAAGATGGGGATGGAAAACTAGCCATACTCGGACTTTCTGGACCAGTTTTGTTGTCAGGGGTGAGGAGGAAGCTTCTCTCGCCATCAGCTATGATACCCTTTTTCTTGAAGCTTAAGCCACGTAAGAAGCCTACCGGTGAGGAACCGCTTTTACCGGAACCTTGGGACTGAAGTAAACCCTTTCCACTATGACTACCAAATCCTATTGGTCTAGGTGGTATTTGAAGTGAAAGATCCGAGTGACGACCACTTGTTTCGGGCCTTGGAGGCTTGTTATCTAAGGGTTCCAGAACAGGAGAATTTGCCTACATTTTATAAGGGTTTAATTCAAGTAATTTCTTTAATAAGCCTACTGAGAACATTCAACATTATAAATAATTCATATAACACATTGAATTGGTAAAATCGAAAATCGGATTCCCTAGAACCAAATTTGCATTTTGGGTCCAAATTTTGGGTCTTGGCTTGAAGAGGCCGCCATTTGGATCTAGAAAAGAAAAAGGTAAACACAAGGGAGATGGAAGTATCCATGTTTGAAATATTTCCGGACATGATTACGAGGACATGATCCTCTAAATGCATTGTAAACTTAGAAAAAAAAATTGAACACACCCGGATCCTATACTCACATTTGAGTCCGGATAACAAAGACTATTAATGTCTTGTGACACAAAAAATAAGCATCCTTGATCAAGCATTTACACGATTTTCGTTTCGCTTGTGAGGATCGCGCAAAAACTCACCCGCCTGCCCCCAAGAAAAATAAGACATTTCCCAATGCTACACACGCGCGCGCACCGCGCACACACATGAGACAAAAGATAAGCATCCGTGACCAAGCATTTACACGATTTCTGTATCATTTACGAGGATCACGCAAAAACTCACCCACTACCCCCTCAAGAAAAAGAAGACATTTCTCGATGCTACACGCGCATGCATGCACACACTTATGACAAAAAAAAAGCAACCTTTATCAAGCATTTACTCAATTTCCGTTTCATTTATGACAATCCACACAAAAACTCGCCCGCCTACCTCCCCCCCACCCAAGAAAAAGAAGACATTTCTCGATGCTACACATGCACGCACACATGACACAAAAAATAAGCATCCTTGATCAAGCATTTACACGATTTCCATATCATTTACGAGGATCACTCAAAAACTCGCCAGCCTACCCCCCTCAAGAAAAAAGAAGACATTTCTCGATGCTACACGCCAGCACGCACCCGCATACCATTAAGGAGATCAACAGTAAAATAGTTTCAACATACTCAAGAACATGATAAGAAGAAACAGTTGATTATCTACCGGATGCCTATTTAGTAGTGAATCCAAAATTCATAATTTTACACCTTTGAAATGTATAATCTCATTGAATCTCGACTAATTTACACAAAGTATACATATCTTTCTCACAATTTATGAAGGAAACAAAATCTAGATCAAAATCTTAGAAATTCACCAACCCTAAACAATAAGAGATAATCAAACAAAGAAATCTAAGCATTTAAGTATTATCTTCCAAAAAAGGCTGTAAATACCAGGAAAAAAAATAAACTAGTAAAATACACCCTAAAACATCGATCAACAATCTCAGATTAAAAACAAAAACATAAATCAAGCAAAACTAAGAACATAAATTCACACCATAAAATAGATTGAACCCCTAAAAACAAAAGAGTGAAAAATCATTCAATTCATTTTCTAAGTACTAATTTAATGAAACATTTAGAAACCCATCTCTGGAAAATGAAGCAAAATATAAATTTCTCCTCAAATCTATATATTAAGGTAAAAAAAAAAAAGAAGGAAACCTGAGAAGAACCATTTGAAACTCCATTGCTGACAGCTTCAGTTGCTTGCATTGTTAGTTCTTGTATAAGCTCACAAGAAACCCCCCTCAAGAAATAAAATGTAAGAAATAAATATAAAAATCAATCGATAAAAAAAATTAAGAAAAAGGAGAATAATTAATGCAACAAAACAAAAAACATGAGAAACGAAGAATCAAAAGACGGTGCAAACGCAAAGACATACGAAGGAATAAATCTCTACATAAAATTATTAAAAGAAATATATTTTCTTTTATTAATATATAATAATATGATATTGAGGATTTAATTGTAATGGTGGTCGGGTCGGAGTCAGTAGGACTTGGGAAGATGACGACAGAATCGTGTCTGAAAGACGGACCACCCTGCCTTTTCCTTGCCGTTTCCTCATGTCCTTCTTTTTTCTACTTACTCGCGACTATGCGCTCATTCTCTACTCGCTGCATGTATTTGCCACGTCAATTGTGCCAGTCAATTTTTTACTTGGAACTGATTCGATTTTTAAAAGATTCCTTCTTTTTTACAATTTCTTTTCATTTTTAGAGTTTTTTTAAAATTATTTTTTCTTATTATATTTATTTTAAATTTCTAAAAAAGAGAGAGCATATTTTTATATTTTTTCGGCTCAAATTGTCCTCATCATCGCTTAGCTCGTTAAGGGATAAATGTCGGTCACGAATTTTAAAAACTGTTCTATACCCAAGACAAATTTAAGGGGATAGATCTATGATTTAAACTTAGATTTTGAAAAATGATAATTAAAAGTATAATCTAAATAACAAATTTTACATGTTGAATATGATCCAATATTTATTTTTGACACTCCCCAACCCATAAATAGGAAGATAATGCGTTTCAGTATACTCGAACTCATGTTCTCCTGTATTAAGAACAATATTCGTGCCAATCGAACTAACACTCAATCAACATATAATCTAATATTTTTAAATTAGCATGTAAGTAATGATAAAAATTGGTAATTATATTTTAATTTTTTTATATATAAAAAAATAATAATCCAATAATAGATAAAACAATATATATTAGTCATTATGGGAGCACAACATTGACATGTGAGAGTGGAGTTGACAAAATGAAAGCAAGTGGGAGAGTTAGGTCCATTGTTACCATCACACATTCATTACACACTCCATAAATTATTTAGGAAATTTCCTAAATACATACAAACTCCTCTTCTTTTAATTTTACTTTCCCACCCAAATTATTTTTATTTTAATTTAATAAATTAAATATTTTTATTAAATTATCAATAAAGTGATAAAAAATTTGTGTTGAAATAATTCTTAAATTATATATCTTATGTTAAATTTTGTATTAAAAAAGTAACATTATTTTTAAAAAATTCTAAATAATTGAAAATAAAATAAATTTTAATTTTGAAATTGAGTAAATTAGTTCTTTTAAAAAATTGATTGGAGCAATTTAATTCCTGTCAATTTCAAAAGTGAACAATAAAAGACAATTAATCACGGTGTTAATGTTTTCTGTCAATTGTACATAGTTTTGATTGGTACAAGAATAAAGTTAAGTAATGATTTAACAGTTTATACATTCTATCAATTTGATAATGATTTAACAATTTTAGCCTGTAACATTTATGTAAATGTGTAAATATTGAAGTTAAATTTATTGTAACTTTTAGAATTTAGACCAAATTGACGAAACAATGTAAACATCAAGAGTTAATTTTGTTGTTATACCAATAAAATTTATGGGCATGATGACTTGACGTTATCCTCACCTTCCTCCTGTTATGACCGATAGTCTACTTAGGGTTCCAAACTCAACGATACATTTAACCGAAGATATTAATGTAATGATTAATTGTCCTTAAGTGTTCACTTTCGAAATTAAATATATCTTTTTTTTCATATTTTTTAATATTTTTAATATAATATTATATAATTTATTCTTCATATGATACAAAATAACTTGATATATATATATACCATATAATTAAAAAGCAAACTGGGTTAAGTACGATCTTTAATGTTAGATATTTAACTATTTTTATTCAAATTTATTTTTCAGACATAATATTTGATCTAAATTGTTACAAATATTAGAAGAATTTAGGGTTTGTAGGAATAATCTAACCCAAATTACCCCTCAAATTAGGGTTCATTGTTAACATGAAGCCATACCAACGAACTTCATTGAAAAAAGAACTAGAATTCAAAGACACCCAAAGGCAAGCTATAAAACAAAGGACCGAACAGACTTTAAAACATCATTACAGTGACCTAAAAGAACCTCCATTTGCCTGTAGATATCATTGAAATACTATGTTTGTGTTGTATTCTTCAGCAACATCATGGATCTTCTTCGAGTAAATCCTCACAGGTATCGCCTTCTTCGAGTTGTTTCAGCGTCTCCTGGCAGCTATTATTGCCTTTAAGAATGTCTACGACCTATTGAAACAAATCAAAGATCAAAAACCTGAAGTTTTTAAAACTTGTCTCGGAAGAAATTTTATGTGTAATGAAAGGACATGCCTGACTCATTCGGGGTCGATCCGCTTCGGATGGACATATGCAAATAGAAGCTAGAACTAGAACACGGTTTAGCTGATCGGAGTCGTAGTCATCCCCTAGAGATGGATCGACAAGTTGTTCGATCTTGTTTTCTCTGATCAAAGGGTTTGCCTGCAAGGATTCGTATACTGAAGTTTAAATCATCGGGAATACTCGGCCTAGCATATATGATAGTGTAGTTGTCGAGTGTTTTTCTCTCTCTTCTTTGGGTGATAAGATTGTATAGTTGCATGATATGGTTATTGTTCATTGATGTGACATCTTAGAATAAGTTCCATGCATGCCAACATGTATCTTACTCTATATTAAATACGTGTTTATACGGTTTTATGCGTGATCTCACATGTGACCTTGCAGGAGGATACAGATCTCTTTCCTGTGAACACTTAATGTCATGTGAGCTCACTGCGCGAGCCCAACACGCGAGCTCGATATGCGAACCACGTGGAGTCCGACCCGAACCCATTCTGGATACGAATCGGAAATAGGAAGTATCATAACAATAGTTTTAAGTTCAAGAAACCTACCCACATAACAAGGCTTTTCTGTGAACTATCGAGAGCTTGCCTCCCGGTAACAAGTTCCAATAGCACTACTCCGAAAGCAAAGACATCCGTTTTTTCATTCACTATGCCATGCAAGAAGAACTCGGGAGGAAGGTAACTGTCACGAAAGGAATTTCGTTTAAAATTTTTATGAACAACAACGGAATTTTAAGGCTCGGAAACCGAGTAGGATTCGAAATTACAAACCCGAATGTGCCTTCTACTTTAGAGACAATGTGATGAGTCCATTGATTAGGTAACCACTTTGAAAGACCAAAATCAGATATCTGCAATTCCATTGGAAATTCAACCTTAATATATATATATATATATATATATGCATAATGAATGTTTTGTTTTACTAAGTTACGGCATACATGTTCACAGTTTGACATGTACCTGAGCGTCGAAGTCCTCTGAAAGCAATATGTTTGCAGGCTTGATATCTTTATGGATGATTCGCCTCTGGCAACCTTCGTGAAGATAGCAAAGCCCTTCGGCAGCCCCGAGGGCGATCTTGAATCGAATGCACCAATTTAGCTTCTCCTTTGAGCCTGTATATGCATAGCAAAGAAGTTGAAATGCTAGAACATGTGAAGAAACCCGAAACTAGAGGTTTCGGAATAACGAACCGTAAAGTAATGATGCCAAGCTTCCATGAGGAGACAATTGAAGAACAAGGTGCATCCCTCCATCAACTCCGTATCCAATCAATTGAGCAATATTTGGATGATCGACATGAACTATAATCCCGAGCTCAGACAAGAAATCCACTGTCATCTCTTCGGGTGAACCTCTGGTTAGTCGCTTGATGGCAACGAACTTTCCGTCTTTCAATCTCCCTTTGTAAACTTCTGCATACCCTCCTTCTCCTATCAAATTTTCTTCACAAAAAAAATAAAAAAAAGGTGAATAAATGTTCGTCAGCCTCAGAGGCAATACGGAAACATAAAACCAACGAATTGAAATTTACTAACCGCGACTGAAGTTATCGGTCGCTTCCCGAAGCTCCGATAACGAGAAGTTCTTCCAGGAAGATTTAAAACAGGACAGTTCGGCATCAAGAGACGAAGAAATTTGTGGAACAACGTCACCTTTGATTCTTTTCTTCTTTCTTCGAGTGAGCTTCGGTTTTATGGGCAAGCCTTGAGAAGAAACTCCTTGTCTCTTTTTCCGCGTCCGAAAGAAATCACGCCAGTGAATGCTCGTGCTCGAATGACGTTGGTTTTCGAAGTCCGCCGACGAAGTGCTGGCATCAGGAACCGGTTCGGATTCAGCAGATTCTATTTCTACCGACGCCATACTCGAATCTATAGATTCTTCTTCACTTGTCGAACAATCCTCAAGAGTATTATCCGTCGGAGGCGGCTCCTCTACCGCCTTCTCTTTGTCGGCACCTAACGATGCCTTAAAATCTAACACGACACACATTTCCAACATTAGCAAAATATAGCTAAAAATCGACATTAAAGAACACAGAAACGCGTACCGAGAGGCGAGATCTTGTCGAAGAAACCAGCTCGATGCCGTCTTCCTATGTTTAGGAAAGGCTTTTTGAACTTTTCATTGACAGTTTTATTAGAGCTTTTGTTATCAATGGATTGTTCACTGGGGAATAAAATCAAAAACGAAAACTAAATTCAATTCGTTCATACAAATTCATTTGAAGATCAATAAACAAACAAGAACCCAAAGCTGCAAATTAAAAGTAAATCATAAAGAAAACCAGATATAATGAGTAAAGTACCATGAATGAGGAGAAAAATGTTGGGTATCTTCCATGGTGTTTTCCTCAACCAGCAAGAGAAAGAGAATTTACATTGACAATGATTGAACAAAAAGAGAACTTACATTTACAATGATTGAACAAAGGATCCATGTCTTTTTAATTAATTAATTAATTGTTTTGGTTTTAAAGATTTACCTGAATTTTGTTCTTGAAAGTGGATAATTTGTGATCAGTTACTTCTAAATTTTTAATCCATTTTTAGCAGGTGGAAAATCTAGAAAAAGAAAAGGAAAAAGAAAAGAAAAAAAGAGGCTCTTTTTTTATGTTTATAGTTAGCGAAAGTTAAGGAAAGTGGAAGGCTTGTAAGAAGCACCTTTAATGGCGGCTGTTATGGTAACGTCTCCTTTGTTCAGTTTCTGACAGGTGGAATAACATACTTTTTTTTTTTTAATTCTTCCACTTTCTGTTGCAATTGTAAGTATTATTATCCGGTTAAAAAAATCGAGAAAATAAAACATCAAAAGGTTAAATTCTGCTATTAGTCCTTGTAATTTTTTAAATGTTTCATTTTTTTCCTTTCATTTTTCAACTTTATCCAAAATTGGATGGAAAGCTTACTAAACACATCTATGAAAATTGGAGAGAAAAATTAGAGTGGGAACAACATTAGAAAGATGATCCAATTTGAGGGTTTGGGTATGTGTATCTACTGGTATTGAAGTTAGAAAATTGATGAAAGCAATCATTGAATCCATTGATGGCACCCCTTTTGATTTCAAGGAGCTTGATCCTTCGCAATGGAACTTTTGAAGGGGAAGCGGTTTCTTCTCGTGTTAGATGATGTTTGGAATGAAAAGTACGAAAAAAATGGGATAGTTTTGGGAAGCCATTGAAGGTTGGAGCAAAAGGTAATCTGGTCATTGTTACAACTCGATGGAGAAAGTTGCTCTTATCATGGCTACTCTTCCTATATACCGTTTAGACTATTTGTTGATGGAAAGCAAATTGTTCAGAAATGTGGAGGGGTACCTTTGGCTGTTAAAACTCTTGGTAGTATGTTGCAGTTAAAACATAGGGAAAGTGATTGGTTATCTGTGAAAGAAAGTGAGATATGGGAGTTTTCGGATGATGAGAGCGGCATCTTACCTGCATTGACAATCTTTCATCGTGTTTAAGGCAGTGTTTTGCATATTGCTCGGTATTCCCGAAAGGTTGTGAAATGGATAGCAAATGAATTTGTTCCTGTTAGAGGACGAAGGGATTTTCCTCGAGCTAAGTTGGAGATCCTTGTTTCAAGACGTTACGGAATATTACGATGGTACCGTGGCGTGTGCGGTTTCTGTAATGAGATTGGAATATTCATACTCATTCCATGCCTCCTCCCCGGTTGGAAAGGACTCTCACGTCATTTTGGTCATTCATTCTTGGTAGTCTCCAACCTCATTCTAACCTGGAGTGTTTACAGATAAGCTGTTATCAAGGTTTAAAGCTTCCTGGATGGTTGATGGATTTACCGAATCTGGTCTTGGTTGAGCTTGACCGGTGTAAAAGATGTTCGCATCTTCCACCTCTAGGTGAACTACCATTGCTCAGGTTTCTTAAAATAAGGGAAATGGATGTTGTGGAGTGCATTAGCAGTGAATTCTATGGAAATGGGGTTAATCCATTCTCATAATTGGAGGGACTCAATATTGACTCGATGCCTGTTTTGGAGACATTGAAAACAGTCGAGAAAAGGGTAAATTTTCCTCGTCTGCGAATCTTGACGTTCAAGAAATGCCCTGAGTTGATTGAATTGCCAACCTTCGAATTTGGACAAGGAACAATGCCTCGTTTCTAAGTCTTCGCGATATCGGTTCACTCGAGATCCATGACCTATCTAGCTTGACAAATTTTCTCATTGGTTTGTTGCAAAATCAGACTCACCTTGAGGAGTTGACAATAGCATCCTTACCCGAACTCAAGTCTTTGTTGAACCAGCTGGATAATCTTTCGATGGTTAAACACTTGAACTTCAATGGTTGCAAGAAGCTTGAAGACATTCCAGAAGCATTACAAAACTTAAATGCTTTAGAGAGTTTGATTTTGAGTGGCTGCAAGTGTCTTTTTTTCGTTTCCTGGTAATGGATTCCGTGGCATAACATCACTCCGCGTCCTGAAGGTCGTATCTAGCGAGCGATTTACCTCTTTATCTGATGGGATCATTCGACACATCTCGAGGAATTGTGTCTCGTTGACTGTCCGATGTTGGATTCCTTACCGGCAGAAATCCAGTGTCTAAGCGCTCTTCGAATGTTGCCAATTAGTTGGTGCAATAGATTAACTTCTGTTCCGAACCAGATAGAACACCTCACCTCACTTTTGAGTTGGAAACTCGAAAGTTGTCCTAACTTGCTCGGCTTCCAATTAAGTTTGCTTGAAAATATCTATGAAGGTAGAGATAGATTTTATGGTTTGAATATAAAAAAATTAATTTATATTTAGATTTGATTAAAGATATAATTTTTTATATTGATTAATTGGATCCAATTTTAATTTCAAAATTAAATTATATTCAAATCGAGATTTGATTAAGAATGATTGATATTCGTTTTGAGTGAAATTTAATTTAGAAATATGTGAATAAGAACAATGACTTGATTTATTTGGTGAGCAAAGATTATGTTTCTGTAATGAAGAATAAGAATAAGAGAGAAAAATAAAGGAAAAGAAGAGAAGAAAAATAAAAAAAGAAAAGAAAAAAAAATTAAATTGTTCAAAAAAATAAAAGTATAAGGACTAGTACAATTTAGCCTAAAATTTTAGTTTGATATGATAAAATAATAAGCCACATCAGATTGTTGTTATACCATTAACGAAAGTTAATGGTTCATTGACCAAAATGTTAACAATTCGATAATGTTGGTGACCATTTCATAACAAATTAAAGTTCAATGACCGAAATGTAATTTAAACCATAGATAAGTGACTATTTTTGTAGTTTACCCTAAAAAATAAAATTAGGAAATCATTTTGCCATTTATAAATATGGAAGGGATGAAATTTGAAGTCTATATTTCAAGCTAGACTCACCAAGAATACTATGCTTAAACTCAACTTGAATATAATTAAACCTGGCCCATGAACACCTTTATGCTAGACTAAATTCAAATAATAATAAAAAATTGCAAAAAAAAAATCCAACTCTTCTCATTCGAGTTGATATCCAACAAGACGAATATACGAAAATATAACACGAATACATGAATACACAAATTACCAAGTGTATTATAGATAATGGTTTCATAAAACTACATATACCATCCACAAATAAACACAATCAAGGCTACACAATGAAACTAAAGAAAGTGGGGTCTAAAAATAAATATTCAATAATGTTTAGGCTAGTAAGGGGAATTTCCAATTGAAAATTTGTCTCTATGTTTCTCTATGATAAAAGTGACAAGTAAATTGGTTGGCTTTTCATTTCTTGAACATCTTTCAGATGATACAAAGCACATACATTGCTGGAGTAAATGGCCAAAACTGGTAAGCATCAATGCCCTAAGCCTCAAATGTGTTTTGGGAACAGAAGAAAACTAAATATTTGAACATACCTCGAAATCTCCGATTATGCCGACCACAAAACACGACAGTCGCAATTAGCAATCTTAAAGAGTGTTTTAACAGCCAACTTGCCAAATAAGTTGAACAGAAGGAGCCTTTTTATGATTCCATTGAAGCATCGCCTTCGGGAAGGCCAAATATGCGGAGATTACGATCCATTGATCCTACTGCCATGTACTTTGCATCTGAACCAAATTTGACACAAGTTGCTCTACCTGCAAATACAGGAGAATAATGCACTTCAACTTCTGCTGGCTATCAGTAATAATAATAGATTGCAATGTTAAAAAAACCAGACCGGGGGTCGAACTGTTTATTAATGTTAATGGTATGATCTTTCATATAAAACAAGTTGAGGTCTTGTTAGTTAAAAATAAAAATTTGAGAAATTACACATAAAACCCTTATTTTTCCAGTGGAATTGGTTTTTTGTCGTACCACACAAACTACAGGTTCCTGGTTCAACCATTCCAGCCGGCTGGTAAGAGTTTTTTTTCTTTTCTTTTTTAAATTCATTGATAGAATGAGGGAACAGAAGACAAACCAGTGCCAGATAAATCAGGTAAAGTTTTGATGCAATTCCATTCTGCTTTGACGCTGCCGACTTGGTACACTCTGGAAGCACAAAATTAAATCAGTATCCACCAAATATCACAAGAAATGAAATCTTGAATGTCTATTGACCATCTAACAACATAGTCAGACAATCTCTAGCCAGGAAAATAAACATTCTATTTAAATGTCAAGTGCAACAGTCTCTACACCGAATTTAAGTTTTGGTTCCAATAAACTATATACCAAGATTTGAAGACCCTAAGAGCACCTACCTTACATCCGAGCCAGCAATTGCAAGGTAACTCCCACTATGGTCGAAATCCACTGAAAATACAAAGAACAGAATTAAAGCTGCAGCTAGGTAAAGCTTTTCACAATTAAAAACTTTTATCACGAGAAAGTAAAGCTTTATTCGTTTACAATTTTCCCCCCTGGCTCAAAAGCTGCCAATGTGAGAAGCATGGAGTATATGGGAAAAAAATACTTTCGAAGACAAAAATGTAAGCCAAAAACACCATCATGTATCTTGCTTGCTCCCAAGAGGGAGCCAATAGGAAACAAGTTAATAAGCCAGGCACAACTGTTATCAAGATGTTACATACCAGAGTTTGTTGGTGTATCTTGATCATATAATTCAAATGACCGGAAATTTTTTAATTTGCGCAGATCCCACAACTTAACACCATCGTGCGCTGCAGTCTGGAGTTAAAACATAAATCAGATTGCATAATTCATGGCCATCAACGTAATGTGCATATTTGATTAGGTGCTTACTGCAAGGAAGTAACCATTTTCTGAGAAAGATATGGCCGTTATTGATCCAGTGTGTCCATCAAAGTTGGCAACATTTCCCTGAAGGGTCATAAAATAGTTGTTTCATAAAATGGAACACAAAAACAGTATATGAAATTTGATAACATAAGTTCAGGTCTCATATAACATGGTTTCTACATACCTGACTCTTCACATCCCAAATTCTAACAGTGGCTTCAGTGGTGCCTGTTCCAAGGATGAGACCATCAGGATGAAAAGCAGCAGATGTATAGCCCATTGAATTTGAAGGGTCTTCAACCTGTAGAAATAAAAAACTGACTCGTATTATAGGGTTTCCACTTCAAAATAAATGAAACAAATACCTTAAGTTCAATGAAAAAGAAAATCATTTTACCATCGCTCTACCACTAAAGAATACTGTGGCTACATATTTCCTTTGAAAGTAAAAAAGAAAATGGTGAACATGGCATTTGCAGTCAATTAGGAAGATTCAGATTCTAACGTAAGTTACTTCAAATTAACAACTGACTAATCAATCCGTTTACTTCACAAGCTACGATTTACATATTCACAGTAACTGAAAACCTTACAGATCAGAGGGATGGATTGAATGATTAGGACCTGTGTCAAGCATAAGCCAGAGGAAAGATCATAAAAGCACCATGTTGAGTCAAGGGAAGCAGTTACGAAGTAGTTATTTGTAGCATGGACAGTGATAGCTTGCACCTGAAAGAGTAGAAGATAAATTTATTCGGATTTCCACAAGGCAGAAAATAAACAAGAATAAGAATTTGATAATCATAGTATTCAGACTATTTAGATTTGACCATATATTCACCTCAGCAGTATGATCCTTCAAAATATGCCTGCAGTCACAGTTTCCATCTTCAGACCCTTGCCAAATGCGTACAGTCTGAAAAAATTGAAAGACCAATCAAACTGTGATGCAAGCTAAAACATTAAAAAGAAATTGTAGTAGTTTATTAAGGTTAAAAAAATACAGAGTAGTTTAGTTATGCAAGTTAAAAATTAAAGAAATAATGCAAGATTAAACCTGACATAAGGAACATAGAAAAGAACAAAAACTGGAACTTGTGGGACTTGAAAAATTGGCTTACCTTATCTGCTGATCCACTTAAAATTACATTGCTTGGAGCTACAAATTTTACACTTGTAACCTAAAAAAGAATGGAGTCAGAGAATAAAATTTTAAAAGAAAAATGTAAACAGCATCCCTTAAAACCATAAAAGAAACTGAATAAACCTTCTTAGAGTGGCCACTTAGGGTTGATAAGATCACTCCAGATGTTTGGTCAAAGAGTACAGCACTTGAATCAATTCCCCCTGTTGCAACAATGTCCTAAACACCAGATGTAAAAGAAAGTAAATGAACAAGCTCTGAAGAATAGAGAAACATAAGAAGTAGAGGCTATTCCAATTACATTTAACATTAATTTTTAAAAAAAATGCGCAAGCTTCAAAGAATGGAGAAAAATAGAAAGTAGAGGTATTCCAATTACATTTAACATACTCATCTATAAAACAGATTTCTATAACTATATTATACACTAGTCCAGTGATTTTAGCATCTGCTAGGCAATTTATACTCCCCTAAAAGCAGAAGAATGCAGTCAGTAGACTAGAACCCGGCACAGGGTTTTGGGTTCCAAACAGTGGACCAATGTGGCCTTCAAAATGTATGAAAATGTAGGAAATTGCTAGTCTAACATCACATGGATGAAAAAAAGTAAAATGAGCTTAGCCATCATCTTGGTAATCTCTTTAACAGGATTTCCAAATTTAACATTCAAACCTTGTTGCTAACAGATCTATTTCCCATTTCCTTAATTTTGCTGCTAAATATCAAGTCCACTACATGCAACATCCAAAGATAACTATGTCTAGCCTAGTAAAATGAAGGAAAGAATGTAGTTACATGAAAAGGATGATTTTAAGGAAAATACACACCTTTGAAAGATTGATATCAATTGAAGAGATCCCTGGTTTATTTGTCTTGTGAAGGGGATGGCTAGAAAGTTGGGTGTACCTCTCCAAAGCATCAACGGGAGCCAATGTTGGAGGTATCTGAAAAGAGAACACATTGAAGAGATTGATGGAGGGGATAGAAAGACAATGTATAGATATTGTCAACAAAGAGATAGTCGGAATTACTCGAGCTAAACTGAATGAAGAGTACCTGGTGCTTTTTACGCTGTTGTGACAGAGCTGCATTACATTCGGTTAACTCAGCAATAATACTCTCAGAAACCCCAGGGCGCATTTGCTTTGAACCAGGGCCCATATCTCCATCCTCAGCAACTATGATCACAGATATAGATCTCAAATAAGATACCAAATTAGCTAAAGATATATATCATTAATGAACAACATACTGAGAAAGAACCTCGCTTTCCATTGCTAAGAGCAGAAACATTGGCAGTAGCAGCCGATGCTGGCAAGGGTGCCTGCCTCTCAGCCTGTGCAAGCAAAGACCTGGCTTCATCCCTTTCCTTTTTAAGTCTTGCAATCACTCGGCAGGCAGCATCATGCTGTAAAAAAGATAGACAGAACTACATTATAATTTGATAAAAACATAAAAGGACTAGGAAAAAAAGGGGGGGAGATCACTGGGTGAGCTAAAACTCAATATTCTTTTATTATCAGATTTCGCAACATGATGGATCATAAAAAGATATTTTCAATCACTTAAATTCAGAGATGAAAGTAAATATCTTACAAACAAAGCATCCCCAATGAAGAAACTGCAACCCACACTATACAATACATCAAAAGTCAAGGCTAAAAATAAAAGACTTTTATACAGCCATTGAGCTAAATTACTCAGCTTCTTAATGTTAAAAGGAATTAAACCACTAGCAAGACTGTAAATAAATTTTGACAGAAAGATCTAAGACCACATAATAAAAAAGATTTTTTGCATAAATCTAGAAAAACAGTAACAAACATGTAAAATATCCTGGTCTTTCTAATGCAATGGTTTAACATAATATTAAAAAGCTAATCAATTAAAAGGTTTATATGAATGTCAAAAGATCAACAGAATCCTAAAACCTTAATGTCATTACCTGGTAGAGTGCATGACTCAGCTCCTGCCTAGCTGTATGTAACTGCTGCTCTAATGCAAAATTGGATAGCATTAAAGCATCCCATTCCTGCAATGAGCGAAGTAATGCAACATCAGAAGCAAAACACTAAAGCAAATCAACATAAACACAACTAAATTTATCTGTAAGTTTTGCTTTGGTAACAAATAGCTAAAAATAAAGCTTCAAAGTTTGACCTATGTAGCAAAACTGACAATGGAATTATTACAAAATCGCAAAGAACAAGCGAAAATCTCCCACTTACTATGCATAACAAAAAAGAAGGATGGTCTCAAAACTTGGAAGTATGCGATGCTTTATACTAATTCATACATAAGGGGAAAAAAGTATACTCAAGGGTTATATGAATCAAGAAAAACATACATTCTGAAACATTCCAAGCATCCCGGGAATGCTGGCCGCGGTTAAGGATTTAGGTTTTACAATCTGCATCAAACAGCATAGAAACAAACAAATTAGCTCAAAAGAAGTAATAGAAACAAGTGCCGGTAAGGAAAACAACCAAGAATAAAAATCACCTTGCCGGTTTTGACCGGGACAATGTCGTCCATAGTAAGTGGATCTCCGGTAACCGGACACTTCCCATAATCCTAATGAAAACAGCAAAAACAAAGTAATCTATTAAACGTTGCAGCTAATTCATCCAAATACTAAGGAAATAATGTTAAACCACAAAACCAAACATAAAACCTAAGACACGTTTTTTTTTCAAAAAAGGGCGTAAAATTATAAAGAGAAGCCAAACCGCAATGTGTCGCTTGATTAAGCGTTTCTCGTAAAGCAAACCGGATTTATTGGAGACGACGGGCTCTTCCGGCACTTCGCCGGAGACTGTACGGACAATCAAAACCTCTCAGATCACCAAAAAATACAAAAACAAACGTTTAAAGATAAAGATAAATAAAGAGAGAAAGGAAGAGCTTACTTGAACAGTTCATTGTGAAAAAGAGGAATTCACGGTTTCGAGCTTCGTTTTAGGGTCTGAAATTCGGAGCCAAAAAGGAGGCCGCTACCAGCAGCCAGCCAACCAGCAGCTAGAAAATAGTGAGAAAGAAATAGACAAATCAATTTTTTTTCTTTTTAGTACCTGTAATATTATCAAATTTGTGATTTAATCTTCTTCTTTTTTACCTTGTTACCGTGAGATCTTTTAAGATAAATTACACCAAAGTTCACTAAACTATTAGTAAGTTTAGATTTTGGTCATTAAACTTTAAAAAATTATAAAATAGTCACTAAACTATTCAAAAGTTTTCATTTAAGGTTGAATTATTCGAAAGTTTTTATTTAAGTCACTGGCCTTTTATGTTTTCCTTTTTAAGTCTGGTTAACAAACTCCAAATGGCGATTCAATGACCGGTACAATGGATCAATACCCATTTACGAGTGTATAAACATATATTTTATCCAAATCGATTTGACGGTCAGTGTTGGTGATAAACAAAAAAGTCGTTCGGATTTTGGTTCTCAAATTCATGATGTTCAAAATTGTTCATGGAAAAAAAAACTGAACTGTAGAATAGAAGGGGAACGAGAACTTTTGATGGGTGTACGCAATGCAAATAAAGAAGGTACTTTTTGAAGTTTAGTGACCATTTTGTAACATCCTAGTGACTTAAATGAAAACTTTTGAATTGTTTAGTGACCATTTTGTAACTCTTTGAAGTTTAGAGACTAAAATGTAAAGTTACTAAAAGTTCAATGACATTGAGCGTAGTTTCTCCTGTACCTCATCACCATGATATTTTTTTAGGTTAAAATGTGCCATAAGTCCTTGTAATCCTTGAAAATTTGGAATTTAGTCCCTAGACTTTTATTCCAAGGAACTAGTCCCTCAACTTTTCATATTTCAAAATTCATGTCTAATTGTTAATGTTATTTTTTTTATGTTAAATCCATGTTAATTACAATGCCATTTTTTAACTACATGGCTACGAAATGAGTATTTTTTTTCATATTTTAAAATATCACACCAACAAATTTAACAAAAAAATTAATAGCGTTAACTGTTATACCTGAATTTTGAAATCTAAAAAGCAGATAGATTAAATTCCTAAAAATAAAATTTCAAAAAATACAAAAAATTATAATATATTTCAACTTCTTTTTGTTAGAGTTTAACCAAACGAAGTTGAGTTAAATTTAAACTTAAGTTGAGATTTTCGGATGTTTGAAATTTTAAGTTGGAGACGATGCTAGAGTAAATTATTATCACACGCACACTACAACTAAATAATTTCCATGACTTAAACTCACGATGTAAGCTGTGAGTAGAAACGAAATCAGAAAATTACTTTAAGAAAATCAAAATATAAATTTATTATTATACAAATATATAATTTCATAAATAATAAATCTACCATCTTTTTAGGGAGTCCATTGCTTGCCCCCTTCCCCTTTGTCCATGTAAAAGATATATATAAAATAAGTCAACCAAAACTTGTAGTGTTTAATCAACCTTTTGTTAAAATAAAATATTGATTTACATTGATTTCCAAAATTATTTTAAAATTTTAAATTTAAAAAAAATATATAAATAGTGAATTGAAATATGCTATTTTAAAATTATATATTTTTATCCCTTGCCATGTTTAAGAAATAAAATTACAATTATATACATTTTTTTTAATAATCTGATTCTGATTATATTTATTTTTTGTTGACACAATACATATAGAAGAATAATACGTTTCAACATACTCAAATCCACATCCTCCTGCTTTAATAATTATAATTATATATTTTAATTTCACGCGTATATATGGCATGAAAATCAAATAGAATAGTTAAAGTGAAGGTTTTACAAGGTGCACTACATGAGCGTAAGTATTTATCCATTCCCTTATTCATTGAATCGTAAACCATTCATTTGTTTGGTTAAACGTAATACTAATTTAATAAAATGATAATTACTTTCCTATTACTTGTCTTCATGTAATAGTTATTCTTTTTTTTTTTTTTGAATAGGATTTCAGATTGGGCTTTTACTTGACTATTTCATGTAACATTGAATAACCAAAAAAAAAAAAATCAGATTAGTCCTTTAAAACTAGAGGTGATCATGGGTTGGGCTACCCGGCCCGGCCTGACGGCTCGCCCGAAAAATAGGAGGGTTCGGGTAAAAATATAGGCCCGAAATATGGGTTTGGGCAAAAAAACAAGGCCCTTTTAGAAAACGGGCCAGGCCTCGGGTAAAACTTTTTTGGCCCAGGCCCGACCCGAATTATATATTAAATATATATTTTATTTTTAATCAAATATACTTTTTAAATTTACATATTTTTTATTTGTTTTTTTTTTGTTTTAATATTTGTTTTAAAATTTTTATTTAATGAAAAAAGCTAAAAAAAAATTAATATGGGTCGGGCTCGGGTTTATCAATTTTCTTTCGGGCCGAGCTTGGACACATTTTTAGGCCCATATTTTGGGCCGAGCTCGGGCCTAAAAATGGGCCTAAAATTTTGTCTGGACCCGGCCCGGCCCGGCCCATGATCACCTCTATTTAAAACTTGTATTTAGAAAATATAAAAATAAAATATTTGAAATATTTTAATATAATTTAATATAAAAATAATTATATTAAAAATACTATTAAATTATATATTATTTTTATTAAATTATATTTAATAATATTACAATATGATTTTATTATTTATTATTTATTTATTAAATAATTTTTAATATCAAAATTTAATAACAATAACAATATCAATATCATCTCCCTAAAAAAATTCTGCTAAGGGTACTCTGGCCATTTCGATTTTTTTAATGATGCTATTACAATATCATTTTATTCAACCAAACACAATGATATTATTACAGTTCTATTTCATTCCATTCAACCAAAAAGTTGAATTACCGATTACAGCTCTATTACATTACAACTCTATTTCATTACAGCTCTATTATATTGCAGCGAACCAAACGAAGTGTTAAATTCTTCGTATTATATCTATAAAAATATCATCCTTTAAATATATAAAAGAAGTTTAGAAAATCGAACACAGCCATCTCTAACGTATACCTATATCCGACATTAGCACGGAACTTGATTCATAATCATGCAAGGAATCCAAGCCTTTCCCCATTCTTCTTGGCTAAACGAATCAACCCTTGCCTTTGCTTAGCATCAGCCCCTATTGATTTGCAAAATTCAGTAATTACCTGAATTTCAAATTTCACCAAATAATTCATATAATCATTGTCAGCTACAATCAAAATTAATTATTATAATACACAAATAGATGAATGGATAATCAAAATATATCTAAACTTAAATTTGGATAATGCTCATATATGGTGAAACTCGAACATAAAAATTCAAAGATATTAGGGTTGGTAAAAGTATCATGAAAGTCTTTGTACTCAAAGTCGAATTATATTTTGTCATATTTACTTAAAAAATAGGTAAATTAGTACCTATACGTTAGATCAAAGAGCAAACTGACCATTTCTATTAACATGCCCGTTCTTGACATTTTTGGGGCCTTAGGCAAAAGAATAAAATGAAATTTTAAATTCTTTAAAAGTTGGAGAAAATTTTTTTGAAGTCCCTTAAAAGTTGGTAAAAAAATATTTTTGGCCTTTAAAAGTTAAAAAAAAAAAGTTTTTTTAGACCCCTTAACAACTGGAAAATAATATTTTAGACGCCTTTCAGCTTTGGCCCTGGGCGGCTGCACCTCCAAATAACCCCTAGGGCCAGGCCTATCTATTAAGAATTTTATTAATATCTATTGTTAAAAACTGACGTGGATAATGAAATAACCAAATACTTCATATGTACCTCATATTGATGTATAAAGATCAATTTTTAACCGTAGAAATAAACGAAATTATTATCAAGAGTACTAATTTGTACTTTGATCTAACATATGAAAATTAATTTATCTATCTTTTAATAAATTTAATAAAAAAACAAAATATAATCTGACTCTAAATATAAAAACTTCCGTAGTATTTTTACCTTCTAAGGGATCAACTTAGCTATTAAATTAGAGCTTCAATGAACATAGTTTGAACTTATCGAAGGCGAAGGCAAAAAGTTTTTTTAGGGAGTTTGAAATTAAATTATATATTTTTATTATAATAAAAAATTAATTTCATTAATTTAATAGTTTATATTTTTATAATTTTTTTATAATTTAATATATATTTTTAAAATTCTCTAATTAAATTCATATTCGATGACAATAATTCAATTTCTTTAATAAATAAATTTGGAATTCTGATTTATAATCACTTATTTAACACAATAAACATAGCATAAATGATTAAAAACCGAACCTGAGAGTGCAAGGCAATGGCTTTTCCTCTGAGCTGATTGAACCTTTTCTTGCCAATGATTTGACGAGTAAGAACCACAATCGGAGCGAACAATCCTTTCCCTTCATTAACATTCTTCATTATAGGCTTTGATCTAACAGGTTTCCCAACTCGAACCTGGCTCGGAATTGAGTTAACCAACGAGTCAGAATCTGAAGAAGAAGAAGAACCCCAACTTCCGCAGAAGGAAGTCCCTAAACCTGATTTAAACCCGGTTGCCGAAATCGAAACGGCCATTGAAACAACCAGTGAATGTGGCGGCGATTCAAAGAAGTTTGTGAATTAGATGAAGCTTGATTTTTGAAACAGGGTTTTTCTGTCTGTGAAAGAGGGGATATGAATATCTTTTTGGTGAAATTTCCAGAACCTTCGGTGTTTTCCATTCTTTTTTTTGTTAAAGCATTAGGAGCCATATACTCTGGCGTCCCTTGAATTTTTTGTTTTGATTTCATTAAATAAATCATTAAAAATTTTATGAAAAAATAAAAATATTAAAAATTTTATTTAATTGCCTCCTTCAATTGATTTTTTAATTAACCGATTCAATATCATTCTCCGAATTAATATCCCAATCAGTTCTCAATTCAACTAATTCGATCTATTCAGTTCGGTTCAAATGATCTTGCTTTGAAAAGAGAGATATGTATGATAATTATACGGTCTACGAGTTGTTAACCTATAGAATCCACCTGGGTTCGAGTTTTCGATGAGCAAATGGTAGATCTTTCTTTGGATAGTTCTTTTTGGACATAATGTGTAGTGCGGATATGTTTCTACCCGCGTGTGAGTACTAACGTTCTAATTGTATAGTACTAAAAAATTTATAAAGTCAACGAGCATAGTTGGCTTAAATCTACCTTGGGTTTAAATCCACCATTGGAGCCTGAATATATTCTAGATTTTAGTTCGATTGTGATTTGTATTGATTTCATTCTGAGTTAATGTATTATTTGGTACATGAGTATGACTTCAAGGTTCAATTTAGTGCCTAAAACAAATAACATTACGTGGCTCAATGGATATTTCGCACGTTAGCTCTAATAAAAACATAAGTATTTAATTGAGACAAAGAAAAAAACTTAAGTACCAAATTGAAAGTTAAAACCAAACTTAGGTACCAAATTAGGACAAAAACAAAATCAAGTATCGAATGGAAAAGAAATCAGGTACCAAAGTGAACATTGAAGTCAAATTTAAGTATGAAATAGTATATTAACCCTTCCATTCTAATTATATTCACACATGTATTATTTACAAGGTTAATATAAGTCTTTGAACTTTTTAAAAATTTGGAATTTAGTCCTTATACATTTATTTTAATTAAATTTCTTGGTGTGATATTTTTAAATAAAAAAAACTTACTTAATAGCCATGTAATTAAAAATAATAATATTGTATATAACTTGAATTTAATAAAAAAATTAAGAGTGTTAATAGTTGGACCTGAATTTTAAAATTTAAAAAAGTAGATGATTAAATTCCTGGAAATAAAATATAGGGACTTAACTCCAAATTTTTAAAAAGTACAAAGACTTATCCATATTTTTAATTACAGGTACCTAATTAGGGACTAGAATCACAATTATACCCAAAAAATAAAAAATGAAATTGACAAAGTCAGCTCTACTGATCCGACCAAGAGGAACAACATTCCTATTGCAACCCACCACCATCATCGATTCAACAAAAAATAAGCAGAAAAAACAATTCCCAACTCCAAAATCCAACGATGGCTTCTTTAGAAACCCATTTGTTAGCAAGTCTCTTCTTTACCCCAATTGGCATCCGACGTTTCCTTTGTTCATCATCCCATTTCTTAAAAAACCCATCTTTATTCAAATCAAAACCATGGTATTTCTCCAATCCCAAATGGAAAAACTTAGATCTTTACATCCTCGCCGTTGCTCTTCCCCTTGCTTCTTTTGCCGAAATCTTCATTTTTTCATCATTTTCAGGCCATTCCACGTATCGTTTCTCCTTCTTCCAGCAATTTTCAAGCCTTTCTCTGTTTTGGATACTCATTATTTTCCTTGTTCTTTATGATTCCCTTGATCATCTCCTTTTTAATGAAAGTTTCATCTTTGTTTACGCTTGTATAGCTTTTCTCGTTGAGTATTATTTCATTGGTGTTGGTATAACAGGTCTTGGTACTATCGTTTATAACTTGCTTGCTCAATTAACCCTCCTTTGTGCCGGTTGTTGTTTGGTTTTGTCTGTTAAAAGAACTGCTTTTTTTGCTGAGTTTTTGTTGTGTTTTGGATTGGTCTTTAAAGGGACTTGGTTATTACAAACTGGGTTATGTTTATACACTGATGCTTTTGTTTTCAAAGGGTGTAAGAAAATGGAAGTTTTGCCTCGTAGTCCTAATGCTGATGTCCATTGTGAGCTTGAAGATGATAGTATGAGAGGTGTGGCTTTGGTGAATCTTTTGTTTGCTGCTCATGGGATTTTGATTATGATTATCAGTTTTGTTGGGTTTGGGATTTTGTCAAGCTTTAAGAATTTGAGGTGTGAAGACACAAGTGGTCCATTGTTGGCTCAGCTTGAATCTACAGATAATTTATTGATGCGCCCTGTTCATGAACTTGAGATGGAGTGAAATGTGTAATTTTTTGTATGTTTTTTGAACCCTCAACTAGTCTTAGTACATATATTACCTCTTTGAAGAGTTATCCATTTTGATTATATAACCATACATTTTTCTTACTTGTTAATCGTTACTTAACTATGGAATTAGATTGCCTCTCTGGTTGATTTGATCTTATTGTTATCGTTGTAGTCAAATTTTCTTTATTAAGCTATGTTGATACTAAGTACCCCAACAAAGGCTAAAAGTACCGTAGACTTAGATTGTATTTTGCCCCTTTACTCAAAATTGAGCAAATTAATCCTGATTCTTTCAATTAAAATTTTCATCCATTTCTACTTTTTTCAGGGAGCAAAATATAATCTGACTCAAGGGCCTCCATGGCACTTTTACCCCCAACAAAGTGGAGAAGATGGTGGTGATGTGGTCCGGTTCACTGATGTAGGGTGGAGAGCCAAATGGTGAGGCTGAAGAACGTCGAGACGAGGAAGAAGGAAGAGAATGGCTTGGAGAATCCCTTTGTCTCACAGTGCCACATAGTGGACCGTATAGGTGTGCGGATCGATCAAAGGTTAGTGATTAGATGCCAAACAAGCATTGATGAGACAAAGGATGACCTACTATATAAGTCTGGGCACATGAGAGAAGGGGATTCTCTTCCTTCTTCCTCGTCTCGACCTCCTTCAGCCTTACCATTCAGCTCTTCATCCTACACGAAGGAACCGGATCACATCACCATCGTCTTTTGCTCCTTGTTGGTACTTAGTATCAACGAGTTATGTTCATATAGGTAATATATATATATATATATGTATTGCATGCATGCATGTATGGTATGAATTATACCTCAAAAAGTTGTGACCAAGGCAATAATACTTATAAACTAGGTACTTCATTGATAACATCCATCCAGTCTACAAAAGTGCAAAATTTATTGACATTACAATGTTTGCTTATTCTTGCATTGCAAACATAGCCATAATAAACAAAAGTAGGGACTAGGGAGATAGGTTGTTCTTAACACTGGCATGTGGTGATAATTTTGTTTGCTTCTTTGGATCAATGTTCAACCACACTTTGTTCAATCATCCATGAAGGAATATGCAGAAGGGAAACCTTTGTATGGATCTCCGAGTGTACCGAAATTTCCGGCCCGCGAAAATACAACCTGCAATCACATACACAAAGGGATTAATATCTTAATTAATCATCTTAGGTTCACATAGCATTAACAGACATGTATGGAGTTTTACCTGGTAATCTATAAGGGTTCCTGTCTTAAAACCGGCAGCGCAGTAATCGAAATAGTATTCCCATGTCCTCATGAACTTCTCGTCGAACCCCAGAGCTAGAACTTTGCTGAGGAGGAAAACAAAATATGTTAGTTATCATTGAACCCCAAACACGATTTTCATGCGAATCAAAATCGGCACAATATGTAGGTACCTTGTGTTTTCCAGGAAAAGTTTTCTCCACCATCTCAGTGTGTGGTAATAACTCATTCCTATATTTTCCACATGCTCCACACTGCACTTATAATAATACTTGGTAAATTTGTATTGTAGAACAAAGGACAAAGCATCACTGATTTGTCTAAACAACAATGAATGTTACCTGAATCTTGTTGCAGCAGCCATGGCTGATAAATTCCTATCCAAAGAAAGCAGGGTTCCACCGGGGAATATATATTCCTTTAGAAAACCTGCTGTTTGCTGGATTTCTTTGGAAAGCTCTTCTGGGATAGATATGAACTGAAAAAAAATACAAAAAAAGAAGACCACTCTTGGACATTAATGGGAAAAAAAACAATGAAGAACAGATAATTAGAGTTTTGAAGTTACTATAAAAGCTAATACAAAGGCAAAAGTACTATTTTCACCATTTTAACATTACCTGAAGAACAAAAAGCCCATCTTCTTTCAGTAATTGGTCACAGCATCTGTAAAACTCCTCAATATATTCTTCACCAACATGTTCTACCATCTCTCTAAAGGATATAATTGCAAAATATTAAAAACTATATGACATGTCACTATTAATTATAGTTAACTGACGGAATTTATAACTTACACAGATATGATTCTGTCAAATTGGTGTTCCTTAGGTAACTGGCGATAGTCACAGAGAAGTATTTTGATGTTATCCTGATGATAAAAACTTGTTAACTATGGGAAAAGAAGGTGCAAATTGTTTTTTCACTAAGTCCAAAAGAACAAGAAGTTTGCAGACAGAAGCCATTTTCAGACATGGATACCTGGAGTCCAGCTTCCTTCACTTTTTCTTGAGCATATTTCAGTTGCTGTTCTGATAGAGTGATGCCAGTATATTTGCATCCTGTTCTTTTCACAGTTTCAATAGCTAAGCTTCCCCAACCGCACCCAATGTCGAGAACTTCGTGCCATTTCTCTATCCTTGCCTGTATGTACAGAAAACAACACAATCAAACAAATGATCGTAGCAAAGAAAAATGAAGAATGCGGATTAGACCATCACGGATTCTCACTTTCTCAATTAGAGAACTGATTTTTCTACGCTGTGCAACGTCCAAATGTTCTTCTCCCGTCTGTAAAGCAACTTAATATTTGTGTCACAAATCTCGAAAAGGATAAAATCCCAACATGACGTGGAAAACAAGTCCTTTGTTCATACACTTTAAAGAAAAAAAATCATAGAAGTTGGGATACTGACCCTAAAGATTCCAGAAGAGTATTGCATCATTTTGCCCAAGTATAGAGTGAAAAGTTCATTACTCTGGAAACACAATTAGCAGGGAATTAGTTAGCTTTGATTCGATAAATCCTATTGCAAGTAGTCTTCTTTGTTGGTAGCACTAGGCACCGAATTACAAAGACAAATAGCTCTTTAGCAAAGAGTTATCCGGATAGAGTTTGCAACTGTGTAATAAAAATAACATGTTGGAGGTTGAATACTCAATATGTCGTTCTAATATGTTGAAATTGGAGTCATGATCACTTACCAGATCATAATGACGAGAAATGTTCCTACGAGCTTGTGTAATAGTATTTTGTCTCAAGAGATGCTTCACAAAATACTTTGCAGATGATATACTAGCTGTTAACAGAGCAGGTGACCACCAAGTCCTGCAACCAAATAAATGTCCATGCTTAATAAACCGATTTTATTTATGGATTCTACCAGTATTGCAATCTAGATTCTTCTTCAAGCTTATAATGAACCTTCTTTTATTCGATCCTGAGGCAACTGAGTTCTCTTTATTGGCAACAAGAATCTGCAAAGTTATCAATGAAGATTATGATAAATCATAACAAACCTAATTTGTATTGTATGTATAGGAACAAATCTCAATAACATTTTCTTACCCGGAAAAGATTAAGAAGGCCTTCAGTTTCATCAAGAAAAGAAAAATCTCCATGGATATATGCATCTGCAAGGCCTATATCAGCTTCTTTCATGATCTGGAGGGAAAGCACATATAATGCTCATAAGCAAAGGTGACAATAGAGTTTAATATTAACAATTAATCCAACTGAATTAAGTAATCTGTGGTGTGTACCCTCCAGTAAAACTGAGGATTATGTACTTTCAGAACTGTTTTAAGAGGACACTTTTCCATGTTTCCTTTGAAAGTGAAAATTCTGCCTCCTTCCTCTAGGAAACTGATGATAGCCACATGGTCAATTGTGTCAAATTCAAGTAGAAAAACATGCAGTGAACTAACATTGAGTGATTATATGTAAGAACTCACATTACGCAGCCCATAGATATATATTGTTGAAAGAATTTAGTAACAAAGAGGCGTGCCGTTGTTTCCATGAAAGAGGGTGACATATTCTTTGGACTGTGCAAAACAGAAGAATGCTTTCCCAAGATACCATGTGCAGCATCCATACCAGCCTGAGAAAAAAAGAGCACCTTAGAAAAATGCTTTGTGGATTCTTGTACTTTCATTGCAGCCTAAACTAAAGGAATTTATCTTGCAGAATTAAAATTGAATCATTGGTAAGAGTTAAAAATAAGCAGAAATTACTAGGTAGGTACCTTTAGTTCATCCTGATTGAAGTCATAGCCTGAAATAATTGTAAAACAGATACTCAGACGAGTGGCAGTTGACATGCTGCTTTGTTATCTTATAATGACAGCTAATGAAGGTTTTAGAACACAAGAAATATAAAAGCACAGCACCATGACAGTAGCAATAATACTTCACTAATGTATAGCTAGTAGAAGAGAACTAAAAGAGCTAGTTTCATCCCTTGATAATTTACTACTCCCCAAAATTTTGGTCCAAAATGTTAACTAATTTCATGAGGAAAAATCTCACCACAGAACCAGATTCCTCTCTTCCCCTGAATCTGACCAAGCTCAAGTGAAGCTTTTGATGCAGCAACAGAGGGAATTGCATGGCCAGTCGACCACTTAAGCAAGGTATTCCTCGGGGTATGGTC
Source organism: Gossypium sturtianum (assembly GCA_025698515.1). Taxonomy (NCBI): domain Eukaryota; kingdom Viridiplantae; phylum Streptophyta; class Magnoliopsida; order Malvales; family Malvaceae; genus Gossypium; species Gossypium sturtianum. Next base: position 153,861,612 of record CM046943.1, read on the forward strand.
TGGATTGACAGTCACAAAAAATGGCTCACTTGTTCTCCCAATATTCTGTAAAAAGAATAAGAACCAGTCAGCATTACTCAAGTTATAACTGGATAAACAACCAAGTATTTTAGTTATTCTGATGAAATAAATGGTATCTGACAAGAATCTTCTATGCTTCCCTAGATGTTAGGCAATATTAGCAAACTTAATTTTTTGTCATACCTGTAGTGCATTGAGCCAGTATGTTAAGAATGCATTATTTTTGGTACTATTGAGAAAATTCATTGCACTCCAAGCTGATTTGTTTTGTGGCATTAAAGTACTGTCCCGGTGAAGGAAAATATCACTGCCAACAGAAACAATTGATTAGATTTCATGAATTTTAGTAGCTCACTTTAAATAAACTAAAGAACGTGCAAAATAGATTAGATTATACATGCATATTAATTTTGAGACGTTCGAAGGCATACAGATCAACGAGGGAGTACAAATTTTAGTACCTGGTAGCATATTGGAAAGCACCCAGTACTCTTGTTTCTTCAAATGTTGCTTGGTTTCCTAATAATTTTAGGGCAGTGGGAGCATCAACAGCCATTATGCATCCATTGTAAGTTTCTTGGAAACCATCTCCACAGACCATGGTGGTACCTGTCAATCCATTTATACACAACTATCCTCAGATGTCTGTAAAATCTGATATGAAAAGCGTCATATTTTTCCTGGTAAATATTGAACGATGGATGGTTTTCGAGGCAAGTACTCACCATTATCAGCAGGCAAAACAGATTGTACTTCACAACCGAGTTTAAATTGACAACCTTTAGTCTCCAGCACTTCCCTAACCTGATTTCATTGAATTGGAGTATACTTTAAATTAGCTTACATCAATAGAACCTTAAGTGGAGAGTTTAGGAAACTAGAAAAATGCTCACCCTTTTAACAAAATGTGAGTGCCCTTTGATAGTCAACCATTGTGGCTGCCCAAATTGCTGAAGATGGAAAAGGAAAACAAAAAGATCAACAAACGAAACCGACACATTGAGTTTTATATAGGAAGAGTCTAATGCAAATTAAGCCTACAATATGATAGCCATATATAAAGACTAAGTAGTATCCATTTAGGAAAATAATCAAACACCTGGTACAAATGATGAGTACGGCAAAATGAAAGGATGGAAAAAGCTGAAAAGCTCATAACATCTTCCTTGGAGCTTGACCACATTGAACCACATATAGGAGCCTACTCAAATTTCAATATTTCCCATTGATTAATTCCCATAAGTAATATGTATATATAAAAAAAAAAAACTCAATAATGAGATAAAATGCTCACCAGGTAAGTGTTTTGAAAATTTTGAGAGTAGCCCTTTGATATTATAAACTGTCCCAAGGTCTCAGTACGATCAATGTCTGGGTTGTTCTCAAGTGATCCAAGGTAACTGCAACACACAAAGTCCAAAATGTTTCATTTGATAAAAACATGTAATAATGTAAGATAGCTTGGAAGAGGCAATAGCTAACCTTTCGACATCGTTGCTGAATTTGATGATCTCTCTGAGGTTTTGCCAATTGAAAGGGTTCAACAGTTTTTTCTTTTGAGCAAAGTAATTGGAAAATCCATATTGACTGCACCATTCATAGCCACTGTTGCCTTTGTCATGGCTTATAGAGAATGAAACATCGGATGTTTCTACATCAACACCAAGGCTGTCGAATATATCCAACAGTGTTGCATATCTTGCCTGTCATGTTTTTTTTCATACAATTAATAAATTTCATGCAGTGTTTCGTATACCATAAATATATATACAATAGCTTCATCAAAAACATAAAAAAAAAAAAAAGAAAAAGAAAAAAGTGTTTGAATTCATAATAATAGAATCCATGCATTTGTTTCCATCATCTTAACAAGTGTTATCAAACATGTCCCAACTTTGACTTTAATTACATTCCATTATTAAAACTATAAAATTACTCGTACAATATTATGTGACATAATAGTTATACATATATATTATGATTATAAACTTAATATTAATTAATTTAACAAATAATACAAATAAATACAAAATATTATTTTATATTATAATTATTATTAATAAAATTATTATATGTCATAAATATAATTTTAATATTTTTTTGTTATTTATTTGTAATATTATATGCCATAAATATGATAGAATAAAATTGTAGGTCAATTATTTAATTACAAGCATCCTAGAAAATAATAAAGGTTTATTTTTAATGTTCTAAGATGAGAATATTATTAATTAAATATGTATATCTAGGTATTTATGTATAGGTTGTTGATATATAATTATACTTTAAAGCACTTAGAAGATTATGAACTTATTAAATTAGTCCTTTAATTATTAAATGAATTATTATTCTATTAAAAATAATTAAATACAACTAAATTTAGAGTAAACATTTATAGATTACAATAATATTATCTATTATTTAATAGAGTAAATATTTTTAAAGTTTTTATACTTATTTAAATGATTTTTTAAGGATTAAATCATATATTTTTTTAATAATAAATATATTAATTTGTTAAAATTTAGACTTATTTAATAGTAAAATAATTAAATTTATTTATTTAATAAAAAATTAACTTAATTCTATCTCTAAAATTAATTGATAAAAAATTAATTTAATAGTAGAATAGTTAGCGTTGACTTAATTATAGAGGTGTACATGGGCCGGGCCAAACTAAAAATTTAGGCCCATTTTGTAGGCCCTGCCCGGCCCAAAATATGGGCCTGAAAAATTGCCCAAGCCCGACCCGACATGGAATTGGTAAGCCCGAGCCCGGCCCGTATTATTTTTTATTTTATTAAATAAAAAATAAAAAATAATGAATCAAATACATTTAAAGAAAATAGATGCTTATTTTCTACTTTGAATCTCATAATGATTCATTTAAAGAAAAATAATTTTGTACTTTACGAAAATAGATGCTTAATTTGTTTAGCTTAATTTATTAATAATTTTTTCATATTCTCAAAAATTCAATTTTAAAGAAATTAAATATGGAATAAAATAAACACATGTTCTAAAGTTAAAATTTTATTAATAAAAAAATAAAAAATAATACTAAAATATTTCGGGCCGGGCCCAGGCAAAAAAAATCATACCGAGGTCCAACCCGTTTTTTAAACGGGCCTCATTTTTTTACCCAAGCCCATTTTTCTGGCCTATATTTTTATCCGAACCCTCCCATTTTTTGGGCGAGCCTTCGGGCCGGGCCGGGTAGCCCGGCCCATGTACAGCTCTACTTAATTAATGAGGTCCACATTTCAACTCAAAGGTGTTTTCAGAAAGTACACCTAATAGACCTGACATTGTCCCTCTATTATTAAATTAATTAATTTAATCTCTATATTATTAAAATTAATCACATGAGTTTAAATTGTAATAGGGTTAATATTATTTTATATAAAAGTTGTCACTGAAAAATTACAGTTTAATTTCAAACAAAATATTTTATTTATAAAATCACAAAAACTTAAAAAAAAATTAACTCCGTGAAACAGTAAATGTTAATTATATTCCAATTTGACATTATTTGATTTTTTTTAATAGTATAAGGATTAAATCAGTTCGTTTAATAATATAAAGGGACTAATTTAAAACAGTTTCAATAATATAAGGATCTCTTAGATACTTTTACTTTTTATATATACTAACATTTTTATCACGTATACATGTAAAACCACGGGAAAGGATTGCATGAAACAGTGACGCCACGTCATCTGTATCCATTTCCAATAGATTTATGCCACGTCAGTATTTTCATCCTGAATTTCAGGATTTTCATCCTGAAAGAAAACAAATCCAAATTAAAATCCTGAAATTCAGGATAAGAATACTGACGTGGCATAAATCTATTGGAAAGGGATACAGATGACGTGACGTCACTGTTTCATACAATTATTTCTCGTAAAACCACATATTTAGAACATACTTTATTTTAAATTTTAACATAAATAATACCATAAATACTAATGACGTGGGTGAAACTGTTTGTGCAGTAATATTAAAAGCTAGAGAATAAATTAAATTGCAGTTTTGGTACAAAGATTCGAATCCCACATCGACAGACAGGCAGGGGCGAAGCCAGGGGGGCTGGCATGGGCCCGGCCCCCCTAAAATATAAAATTATTATTTAGGCCTTTAAATTTTTTTAAAATTTTAAATTAGTAAAGGTAAAATTGCACTTTAGCCCCCTAAAATTATAAAAATTTGATTTAATCCTTTACAAATTAGAAAGATATAAATTATAAAAAATTAAAATTTCATCTGCCCCCTAAAAAATTATCCTGGCTTCGCCCCTGCAGACAGGTGACAGACCAATCAAATCAACTTGAATGTTTTAGTACTATGGTAAGGTTAAATCCTGCTATTAGTCCTTACACTTTACGAAAATTGCAGATTTTAATTTTTATATTTTATTTTGATAAATTTTAGTTATTATACTTTTCAAAATTTGAAATTTTGGTTCTGATTTAAACACTAGTTGTTAAATCTATTTGGTTAAATTCAATTATTAGTCCTATATTATATGTACAATTATAGATTTAGTCCATATTCTTTAATTGGATCATTCTAAGACTTAGTTTAACATTTCTTCTCAAAAAGTGTTTTGAGCAAAAGCTAAAATTTTATATTTTTGCTTTCGGCTAAAAAAACTGCTTTTGCAGAGTATTTTTTGTCCCAAAAACACTTTCGAATAGCTCAAAAGCATATTGTTTAGCAATGCTTTTATCTCAAAAGTGTTTTTTGTCCCCAAAGTGCTTCTTATAAGTAATGCTAATCTGACCCTAAGTCCTTATACATTTCGAATTTTAAAATTTCAGTCTTGACGCAAATGACAGTCGTTAATACATTAGTTGAGTTCTTAGTGAGTAATATGTGAAAATAATAAGCAGACATAACATTACATATATGATAATATGTTTACTGCATTAGATTTCCGAAATAACATAACATAATAAGTTTAACAATCATCATTTAATGAGTACTAAAATTTTAAAATTCATTTTAAATTTTAATGACTTTAGGCAAAGCTTCTACTTCATTTTTTTTTAGTACGATTTTATAACCGACAGTATGGTCTAGAAAAAAAAGTTGAATCGGTTAATCTATAATCGATACGGATTAATTGAATCAGATTGAAAAATTAATTAAACTTATTGTTAAATCGGTTGGATTAGGAATTTTATTTTTATTTTTATAATATTTAATCAAATTGGACTAATCAATCAGATAAAAAAACCAATGGCATGAGTGATCAAGTTACTAAAAAGCATCGATTAAACCAATTACTTAATTAAAAATAAAATATTTGATTAACACGTGATACTAAACTCGATCAGTACTTTAATAATAATAGAGATATTAAAATATAAAAATTCTATCGCAATAATATGATTTATTTTAAATAACTAAATATATATATATACTTGGTTTAATAATAAGCTTATTTAAAAAAAATCAAAATAATAATAATTAAAAACAAAGAAAAAAGCCTTACTGGATTGAGAAACAAGAAGCCAAGGTCTAAATCAACGGCGTCGAAGTTAACAGTCTTTGTATGGCCGCCTAATTGCTCTTCTTTCTCGTAAACCACCACGTCCACGCCGGCTTTGACCAGTACGTAGGCCGAAACCAACCCTTTTATCCCACCTCCGATCACCGCCACTTCCATTACTGCCGCCGTTACACTGCTTTACCTGCATTTACGTCCAAAAAAACCCAACCCAAATCATCATTTATCGTCAGAAAGAAAGTGGAAACTAAAATGTAGATGCCATGTTCGATGAAAGGCTTGAAAGAAGTTGAAACCTACGTTTTACGAAGAACTAATGCTTTGAAAATTTCACTTAAAATTCAACACTAGCAGTTGCAGTGCATTAAAGTGCTCAATTGATTCTAAATTGCTTTCCCGATGGTGATATATAATATATATAAGAAAAATGTTAAAAATTGGAAATCGAGAAAGATTATTTTAATATTATTTTTTAAAATTTTCTGAAATGATATTTATAAAATAATCACAAATTATAATTAAAACCCCATACCCTTACAATGCACATGTGCTTGAAAATCATATAAATAGAGTATCGATATTATTATTTAAACTCTTGATTAAATTGGTGTTACGAGTCAATCGATTACCAATTGGTTTGGAGAAATTTAAAAAAAAAATGTCTTTTCGTATTTTAATTTTATTTTTCTTACAATTTAATCTATTTTTTATTTTAATATTATACATATTTAATATTTTATTATTAATTAGTTTCATCTAAGTACGTAGTCTCATACGCATACGAGACTTAATCAAAAAATAGAAAATTGAATTGAAAATCCGCGCGTGATATGAAACTTCGAACTTGAGTTCTTAAAATTCTCAAAATCTCAATCTTATCATTAAAGACATTGATAGCTTTTATATTTTTTTTTACGCATAAGTAGAGTCGTAATAAGAAAACTAGATTATAGTATATTCACTGTGTGGGTGAAGACAATCATATATATACTATAGCTTTATAAGGTTACAAAAAGAAAAGAAATCCCCACTCATAGAGATGGAACACATTTTATGGCTAGTCGCTTACCTCTTTGGGGAGCACCCGTGACTAGAGGATTAGTCACTATTACCGGCGGTGGACACCTTAGTTTCGACAAAAAGAAAAAAGAAAAGAAAGAATTTCTATGTGGCATAGTTTATAAACTATCATTTGTCACGATGATAATCTGCCACGTATAACTATTGACTTTATTTAAAAAAATTATTTAAGGTAAATTCAGTGATGGATCTAAGGGGGCTAGCAGAGGCAGCCCCGACCTCCCCTAAACTGAAAAATTATCCATTTAGGCCCTTTAGAAATTTTAAAAATTTAAATTAGTAAAGGTAAAATCGTACTTTGACCACTCCTAAAAATAATAAACATTTAATTTAATCCTTTAAAAATTATAAAGATATAGGTTATTAAAAAGTAAAATTTAATTTTGACCCCTAACAAATCTTTTTGACTTCACCCTTGAGTAAATTCCTTGTAAAAATATAGTGACAAATTTGGAATAAAAAATTCCAAATTATAATTTAAATTTAATTTTGTTTAATATAAAATCTAAACTAGAAACTATATAATTTTTAATAATTATAATAATACGAAGTAACATATTATATTAACAATAAATGTTGCTTACATAAAAAAAATGTTGCTATATTTAATTTATTAATTAATTTTTAAAAAAATTATATTTATTTTAATAACATCAATGCATTTAGACTTAATTTATTTTCAATATATTATTATATGTTATATTTTTGTTGAATAAAATCAATAATTTTTATATGAATACATGATAATGCATATACAAATGTATTTTATTTTTACATCAATATTTTCATGTGATATTTAGCTTAAATAATATATGCTCTAAAAATTGATATATTGAAATATGCATGAATATATTAAATATATACTGAAAATACAATATTAAAATTAATTATAATTTTATTTATAATTAAGTTAAATAAATTATAGAAATCAAAACTAAAAAGAAAATTAATAAATATATATATTTAGTAGGTTTTTAAACTTATATATATTGGTAAATAAAACAATATAGTCTTAAGCTAAAGTTACATCAATACTAATCTTCCTCAAGGACAGATAGCGTGATAGATATCATCATTCAATAAATCTCTCGTAATACTTGGTGGTTCCTTATGAATAATCAATTATTCCATTTCGCCTCGAGTTTCTTTGACAATATGATCTGTCACCCTGTTAATATCAATAATATTAAAATTATTTTAAAACTTCAATATATTTTAAGTACAGACACATTTAATAACCTCGATTAAAGTGAAATCATATCTTTTTCAAATCATTAAGTAATTTAAAAAATATTATAATATTAATGCGGTTATTTTACCAAACTGATCCAAAAAATTTTGATATTTTTAAAAATGACCCAGGTTTAAAAACAATCACCAAAATGACCTGAAATGAACAGTAGAATGGGGTTTTTGCCTGTCAATGGCCGACACCACCTGGTATTTTTGCCCCATGATTGCCTGATGATTGTGTCAGACTTTAAAAAATTGAATTTTTTGGTTCTGGCCTTCCAATTGCTGGCACCAGGGTATTTTTTTTTTAAATTGTATCATACCGGCACACAAACAACCCATGCATAGTAAGGAGTCCAAGCTAGTTGTATAATAAATTTATTAAAAACTGATATAAAATTTAAATATACTTTTGGTTGAAATGACAAAATTGATAAACGATGTTATTATGTAGTTTTGGGTTCAAATTTTATCGCATGCATATCTTTTTCAAGATTTGACCCTCTTAATTCAACACTAAAGAATTAACACCGTTACTTTCGGGTACCAAAATATATAATTTCTGTCAGATACAAGTATTAAATTAGACTGATAAATTGATACATACACTAATGTGTCAAACTTAAATACCAAATGATATATTAAGCCAATAAAATAAAATTTATTTTTAATATATATCTTTTTAAAATCTCGAAACTTTTTTGAACAATCTTTTATAAATTCTAACCATATCTAATTTTTTTTGGTACAATGTCTAAAATTACTAATAGTCTTTCCCAAACCCATAAATAAGAGGATGATGTGCTTCAGCAGACTCAAACCCACGTCCTCCCGTATTAACAACAATGCTCATACCAACTGAGCTAAGACTCAATCGACAAATTTTGAAAATTTTTAAATATAAGTCTCCAATTTTAAACATTTTTATTGCAAACGTGTAATCATAAGAAAAAAAAAGGGGCTATTTTACAAAATTGACCTAAAAAAATTTGATATTTATAAAAATAACCCAGGTTTAAAAATAATCACCAAAATAACCTGAAATGAACAGTAGAATGGGGTTTTGGCCTTCTAATGGCCGGCACCACCTGGTATTTTGGCCCCATAATTGCCTGATGATTGTGTCAGACTTTAAAAAATTGAATTTTTTGGTTCTGACCTTCCAATGGCCAGCACCAAGGTATTTTTTTTTTAAATTATATCATATTGGTATACAAAAAACTAGTATTTAAAAAAAAAAAAATTGGTCTTTGGCGCTCACAATGGCCGGCACTGTGTAACGAAAAAATCATTTTTAGGTGTTGGCCTCTCAATGGCCAACACTGGACTCGAGATTTAAAAAAAATTGATCTTTGGCTTTGTCAATAGCGGCAAGATCAGATTTAGTATTTAAAAAAATTGGTGCCGTTTTTTTTTTTAAATACTGAGTCTGGTGCCGTCCATTGACATGCCAGCACCAAATTTTTTTTTAAAAATATTGTACTTTGGTGCCGGTACCTAAAAAAATTGATTTTTTTCGTACCTAGTGCCGGCTATTAGAAGGCCAGAACCAAATTTTTTTAAATATCGAGTGCAGTGCCGCCATTGTGAGTGCCAAAGACCAATTTTTTTAAATACTAATTTTTTGTATACCAGTATGATACGATTTTTTAAAAAAAATACCCTGGTCCCGGCCATTGGAAGGCCAGAACCAAAAAATTCAATTTTTAAAAGTCTGACACAATCATCAGGTAATCATGAGGCCAAAATACCAGGTGGTGCCGGCCATTAGAAGGCCAAAACCCCATTCTACTGTTCATTTCAGTTTATTTTAGTGATTGTTTTTAAATTTGAATATTTTTATAAATATCAAAATTTTTTAGGTCAGTTTGGTAAAATAGCCAAAGAAAGGTTAAATTTACTTTAATTATCAATGCAACTGTGGCATGCACTTTGGGATAATTATTGGGGGAACAAAACACATGATTCCAAATCAATCAATCTTCCACTAAGAACACTTTCTTTTAAATCAGGTTAATTGCATTAATCGTATTTATATTATGATATTGTTCTAAATTAGTCTCTAAAGTTCGAAACGTTTTAATTGAATATTCAAATTATCAGTATCGTATTAATCATATTTTTCATCATTTTACCTATTAGCTTGTCTGTTAAATGCCAGCGCAAATTCTATGTAAAAATATTTAAAACACGTAGATTTAATTATACATACGTGTGTACCTATTACAATAACAGCTTGGATCTAACATGTTAAAAAAATATATTCTTAAATTCAATTGACATTTTTTAACACGTCATATTCAAACAAAGTGCCTCCCCCCCTTGATAAATGGAAAAAATTGCGATCTTGAACCCTCTTGAAAAAATCATTTAAAGTCATTTTAGCCTCTTGATTAAATGATAATGTTTCATTTTTGGACTTGTTTAAAAACTAAAAATTCAATTTATTTTAACACAACCTTAACGCAAAATTTCTAACTTCACCCCTGATTCAAGTTATATATGTGATAGTACCAGTGACAGAGCATGGCATCAAGTTTTGAGGAGCCTAACTAAAATTAAAAAAAAAATAAAATTGAAAGGTCTAATTAAAATTTTTTCAAAAAATTTGAAAAAAGCAACTATAACTTTTAAAAAATTTAGAGGGTTTAATTAAACTTATTAAAACTTTTGTAGGCATCAATTATAATTTCTAAAAGAATTGGAGCTCAAGTAAAATTTTCAAAAAATTGAAGAGTTAATGATAATTTTCCAAAATTTTGCCTCTTACGTTGTGCCCAATTACAAATTGACTCACATGTTTTAAATTCATTCTTAAAGTATTTTTTTTACTTTGTCCCTCTTAAAAATAATAAAAATTTGATTTAATTCTTTAAAAATTATAAAGATATAGATAGTAAAATTGTGAAATTATATTTTTACTATCGTAAAAATATACAATTTAATTTCACATCCTAAAAATGTTTTCAAACTTCGCCTCTGAATACATTAAATGTCATATATTATTTAGCATTTAACAACAAGGTTAAGAAATTGATTTAGAAATTTATGAAAATTAAGGACTAATTTAAAATTTGAATAAAATTTCGCACACACTTGATGGAATTAACCCCTAAACAAAATACATGATGCTCTCTGGTCAATCATTTCCCTTCCATTATTGATTAATGTTCAAATGTGTCGTTAACATCTCATGGAAAATGGGATATTTATTGAATAAAAAAATAGAAAAAGAAAATCATTTAAAGATTCCATTGAGATGCGGTTGGGATTATTATTATAATTTTATTGAGTGGGTCATTATTATGAGAGAGATGAAACCAAAATGTACTGTACCCAAGTTGTCAGTAATCACGTGAAATTTAAAATATTATTAATTGGTGCCGCGTGTAATTATTACATCAACTCAAATAAAATATTATTAAATTATTTTTACGAATCTAAGATAAGTTATATTTTTATAACGGTACTTGGTGTCACGATATAACAATAGTGATCTATAGAATTATTAATTGGTGTCACGGGTTAACCGGTTATTGAGGTTTAGTTTAGCATTGCCTTTAAAAAACGCTTTTGGAGCCGTAAGCAATACACGGCTTAGTTTAAGAATGTTTCTCAAAAAAAAAAATTCAAAAAATTTCAGCTTTTAAAAAAACTGCTTTTCGGCCAATTTTTGGCTTAGGAGAAGCACTTTTTTTTTTCTCTAAAAAAACAGCTTGTTTAGGAATATTTTTGTCTCAAAAGTGCTTCTTAGAAGCAATACTAAACGGGCAACAGACAACTTTTGGAGTCAGAAGTGCTTTTGAACCCAGAAGCAAAAGCAGAGTTTTCTAGCTTTTGCTTTTGACAAAAACGTTTTTAGGAGCAAAAGACAATTTTAACCCTTATAAGATATTTTATATAATATTTATATTGGGCATGTAATTATTTTCTTATTGAAATTTATTATAAATATATAATGTTATATATTTAAATTTTTATTGATTATATTTTAATATTTAAAATATAATTTATATATTCGAATTAAATTTTATAAATTATTAATATTAATTGCTTAAAAAATATTTAAAATTTATATTTCATATACTAAAATATTAACAACAAATTATAATAAATTTTTTTATAATATTAACTAATTTGAACATTATTTAAATGCATATTCGTAACTTTATAAAACAATGTCTAAAATGGACATTTTATCTCAAAAATACTTTTTGACAGCACATTTTAAAAGCACTTCTCAAAAACAATGCTAAACTAGGCCTAACTTGATTGAAAAATTTCTAAACTACCCTTACATATTTGATCTAAGTTATATTCTTATAATAGTACTTTTGTTGGTGTCATGAGACAATATAAGCAATAATAATCTATAGTTAGTGTCACGAGTCAATTTAAAACTAACTTGGTTGAAAAATTACTAAATTATCCTTACACATTTGAAATATTCTTACAAGGATACTTTTGTTCGTGTCACGTGGGACAGTATAAGAAGTAATAATCTATACAATTATCAGTTAGTGTTACGAGTTAATCAGATACTATCTAAGTTGAAAAATTGTTAAATTACCCTTACATATTTAATATAAATTATATTATAACAAAAATATATATATATTTTTTTATTGTCGGAAGCATACGTGTTACAAGCCCTAAGAATCTGTTTGAAAGTGATGGCAGCTGCGACACCATTATTGAGTGGGGGAAGGTGAACACAGAAAAGACAAACACAGTACAATCTACATATTATATATATAGATATGATATGATATTTTTTCTGATACTATTACTTCACGAGTTAATATTCCACCAAACCTCTTAAATTATTATTTTTTATTACCAAAATATTTTAATTAAGCTTTTAAAATATACTTAAAAAAATTATTTATTTAATCGTCAGTTTAGATGTTAAATATGTTGTATCAGATCCAAATTAAAAGATTTCATGTAATAAGAAGACAAAATATATAATTACGTATAATAAGTCTCGAATTTTGGACCCTTGATTTTGTCAATCGTATGATGATTTTATTGGCTAGATTTTAGTACTATTTCTTATATAATTTTATAACATTAAGGATCTAAAATGTAATTTGACCAACAGCCCATGGTGCTGCCTCTATTGAACGAGACATTTAATGGTAAATTGATACTAAGTAGATGGAGGGATTTAATTGATGTGTGCAGACACTATAAGAATTCAATTGAATTATTTTTAAAATTTAAGGGGTAGGTTTTAGGGTGAATAATTCATAAATGTTAGATTTTTAATCATAATTATCGGGTTAAGTTGGTTTTTGCGAAATTTATCGGGATTTTGAGAAAACGAGTCTAGCTGGACGTGTTTTCAGTGGATATGATAGGCAAATGCTTCTAACTATATATACTTTTAGCTTTGGCTAGATAGTTAAATGTTAGTGCTTTTATCCTTGAGCCCCAAGTTCGATTTCTTTCCTACTCACATTTTTTTTTTATTTCATGTTGTTTTCGTTAGATGGTTAGATAGTTTTAATTACATCCTTGAGTCTCGAGTTTGATTCCTCTACTACTTACCTTTGTATTTTTTATTTCATGTTAATTCAAGCTTTTTTAAAATTTTAATTAATCTTTTTAACATATCAGCTCATTTCATTAGATGGTTAGATTATTGCGATTACATCCTTGAGTCTGAAGTTCCATTATTTTTTAAGCATATTAATGTATTTTTTTTTATTTCATATTATTTCAAGTTTTTTTTTAAAATTTTTAATTACTGTTCTGATGATACTTTTTAATTAATATTTTTATTTCATATTGTTTTGAACAGTTGATCCAGCATCCAACAATTGATCCCTGACTCAGTAAAGTTCATACAAATTCTATTTTGTTCTAAGTTTGGCATGTGCCTAGGTTAATGTTGTATTTGGTTAAATGAACATAGCTTGTAAATGGAGTTAATTGGGGTTGAAATGGTATGAAATGCTATAAATATAGATAAAGTTGATGAATTAGGTAATAGTGTAAACGGTTTAAATTACTTGCATTAGATAGATAACTTGTAGGTGATAAGGTATTAAATTGCTTGAATGGATGCTATATTGTTGCATTTGGCTGAAATTATGGTATGTATATGTATATAGGTTGATTTGGAAATTTGCAGGTTGAAGTTCAATTAAAAAGTGCAGAAACAGTATGCCATGGCACGACGAGGAACTCCCTCACGTTGCGACATCAACCATATAATTTGAATTCTTTACAATTCAGTCCTAATTTGATCTCGGGTTAGCATTAGAGCTTTTGGAAGCTCGTATAAGACCCGAGAACAATTATTTATCGTATCACTTGCTTATATTACTTGTATTTGTATGACTAACGATATGAATTATATTAAATTTGATTGTAGTTGCAGTTATACACCTATAATCGTATGCTTCATCTTCTTGCCGAACTTAGGAACTTCATACCATTCGACCATTAAATCTAAGGTAAATTTAATTTATTTTCTTGTAATTTTTATGAATTTGAGGTCGTGAGAGCTTGATTTAGCTAGCCCGTGTACCAATTTGTAAAATTTTTAAAGTTTTAAAAAGTTGTCATTGTTGATTTATTGAAGAATTAGACTTGAATTTGATAGATTTTAAGCTTAGAATATGGAATGGACTAGATTGTAAAGTTAAATTAGCTTATTGTTAACTTTGTTACATTAGAGACCAATTTGAATAAATGTAAAACTTGTTACAAAATTATTTTAGAAATAGAAATTTTAAGGTCCCTAGTGAGAATAATTTAAATCGGATTTTAATTCGAGGTTTGGAATTGAAAGTTATAATTATCTCGAGTTTGGGGACTAAATTTAATAAATTATAGGGACCTAAAAGAATTGAGTTCATATATATTCATACGTATCATAGCATATAATGAGAATATTTTTTATTGATTGATTATATAAAATAATTGTTTAGATCAAGAATCGGATCAAAGTGGAGTTGATCGGGGGAAAGCTAAAATTATCGATTAGCCCTTGAAGTATCTGCTTTACATATTTTAAACAGGTAAGTTCCATATACCACTCTATTTTATTTTATGTATGAATTATATTTGAATTTATATTTATATATTAGAATTGAGTAGAATTATTGAATTTGGCATATATGTCTCGAAATAGACTGAATTGTAAATTTGTGTAAATATCAGTTTTATGGAAACAATACAAGACATAAATATGATTATTGATTGATTACATGACTCAAAAATGAAAAATTAAATTATGTACAAGAATTTATATTGACATTTATATAGAAATGATGCCCGAGTGAACTTAGTAAAATGTTAGAATACGTATGGCATGCCATTAGGGTTATACGTGCGATTGATCAAGGATTTTACATGTTATTACGAGATCTAGCGTTTGTTGTAGATTCTTGAGTTATACGTATCATAGGTCTAACCCGGACGGGTAACCTCGATATAATACCAGCTTGTGTGAGCAACTCTATTATAATGTTAGCTTGTGTGAACAACCCTGGTATACTGTCAGCTCGTGCGAGCAACTTATTCCCGTATATCCGAATTCGTTTTACTATAGTTCTATCGAGCGATATTTAGTTGAATGAAAATGGTAATTAAACTATGGGATGGAAATGAAATGGTATTTGGTGATACTTGATATATGAATTGTTATATGATTTTGTTTAAATTGCGATATTATTTATGATTCTAGAATGTAACTAATGCATTTAATTGGTGACGTTGTTATATGAATAGATATGTCATAATGTGCCAAGGATAGTTAAGTTGGTTGCCCAATAGATTAGTTAACTATGCCTTAATGATCAAGGTATGATTTAGTTTTTATTTGAACTTACTAAGCATTCTTAATGTTTACCTTAGTTGTTTACTTTCCTCGTAGATTTTAACCATGCAGAACTGTCGAGCCAGATTAGCAGAGGAGCACACACTATCTCAAGATGGTAGTTATAAAATCATTTTGAATCTAGACTATGTGACATGTACTTAAAAGTACGTAGTATATATTTGGGTATTTTGGGATTTGGTAGTCTCATGTTAATAATGATAATGGCTGATTTGATTATAACATATGGTATGAAACCAAATGAGGCATAATTTGGTTAAGATGATGTTATGAAAGTAATGATCTTATTCATGAATAATTAATATGCTATGATTTGAATTTGGACCATTTGAAGTAGCTAGAATGCTTGATGACTTGTAAATGGTAAATTGAATGTTAGGTATGTTATATGGTTTGGTGATTGATTTGGTTAGTTCATATCAAGTTTAGAAAATTACTTAGTCTTTAAATTGCATATTGAGGATAGGAATTGAAGATAGTAGTATTCTAAATATGGCTAATTGACTCGAGAAGTAAATAAGCTTGAATGGTGAAATGTGAATGTTGGGATGTATAATCTTGAATGGTTACTTTAGGTGCTTTTGTACTTGGATATGGTTTGGAATGGTTTAATAACTTATTTTGTACAATATTGATTGAACACTTAGAAAGAAATGGTTTACAACTCTTGAATTAGGTACCAAATATGCATTTTGCCAAAAACATGAATAATTTTACGACCTCGAGCTTTTGACGTTGCAATGTTGCCATCACAGAATGACGTCGTGACGAGCATAGGCATGTTGATGCTACGTGACATACTGAGATGGCCATGTCGTGACGAGGAAATGAAGAAGTCACGATGTCGATCCAAACATTTTGAAACCTTATTACAATATGGTCCTAATTCGAGAGTGGACTAATATAATAGTATTCTTAAGCCTATGTAAGTCTCGAAATTAGTTATATATTGCATCATATGCCTGTCTTGCTTGTATCTAAGTGTATAATATCATGAATTGAATGTTTATTTGATGGTTGTTGCTCAGGTAACTAGAGTAGCATTCTGTAGCTCAAGCCCGGCTATCGGGTCAGGCAAAGGGTGTTACAACATGAGTCATTTGTTCAATCTAATCCCATGGACTACAAACCATTTAGATTACCTATTAGTATTAATTAAGCCTTAGATAATCAACGAGCCAATATTTTTTTTAACCATTTGCTTTACATGCAAAACTATTGATGACACCTATAATAATGATAATGAATGACATTTGTATATTTCAATGAATAATTAGTTTGACAATTTTAGCACTTTATCAAATATGATGAAATTACTACACTTAGAGCGCAAAAAACCTAACAATCTCTCACTTGCGCTACTGAAGTAAATGAATCATATTTCGTATCTTATATCTTTCTACATGCCTTACAAAAGTTCCTAGCCACTAGAACTTAATGAAACCATTTGTCGCATTATCCTCAAATGCAAAATATTCATTCATTACCACTCCACTAGCATCGTTACAATTTAACTAAGACATGATTCTAATTTCATCGACTATTTCATTAGAACCCATATGTAATCTCTATTATTTTTGTAACTTTTTTATCCTTTCATTAGATTTCCATTTTTGGAATGAAATACTGACAAACTAATTGGTATTGTTCCACAAATTCCTTGTCCGATATTAATTTCCTCGAATTATTATAAGTCTAGAAGTCGAACATGCATATTCTGTTAGAATTAAGTTACCCGAATCCTTATTTAAATAAAATACAATGGTAAAATAAAATAAAAGAAGAATCCCTATAGAACTACACTTCTTTTATTTTATTTTAAATAAGGTTGTTTAAACCTTATTAAACTCCATCTATTGGATATTGATTAGAATAAGGAGTTTCAATCTTACTACACTCCTATTAGAATATGGCTTTACAAGCCTATAAATAGACATGGTCTATTCCTCTTGTAAATTGATTCGAATAGTCTCCTCTTGTAAATTGATTCGAATTCGACATAGTGAATTTTCTTCTCCTCTGCCCGTGGTTTTTTTCCCGAAAGGGTTTCCACGTAAAATCTGTGTGTTCTTTATTTTTGTTTCTCTTTTCTTTGCAATATATTTGTCATTACCGACGTTATATTTTTCACAAATTGGTATCCGAGCTTTTAGGTTTTTCATCTCGATCACGGTAATGGCATCCTTGAAGTATGAAATTTCACTGTTGGATCGCAACACCAGATTCAGCGTTGTGGCGAGATAAAGATGCGTGCGCGTTCTTGCACAGATGGATTTAGAGGAAGCCCTGCTAGGGGTAGATAAAATGCCTTCAACATTGACGGAGAAAGAGAAAAAGCGCAAGGATCGAAAGGCGTTAACACAGTTACATCTGTATTTGTCTAACGAAATTTTGCAAGATGTGATGAAGGAGAAGACCGCCGCGGCATTATGGAAGAGGCTAGAACAAATATGTATGTCGAAAACTCTAACCAGCAAGTTGCATATGAAGCAACGTCTTTATGCTCATCGTTTGGAGGAAGGTGCGTCTATGCACGAACACTTAACAGTGTTTAAAGAAATTCTCTCAAACTTGGAGGCCATGGAGGTTCAGTATGATAAGGAAGATCTAGGGTTGATTCTACTTTGTTCGTTGCCCCCGTCTTATTCAACCTTCAGAGACACGATTTTATATAGCCGCGAGTCTCTCACAGTTGATGAGGTTTATGATTCTTTGACCTCGTATGGTAAGATGAAGCATCTTGTGGTTAAACCCGACTCTCGGGGAGAGGGTCTCATTGTTAAATGGGAGACAAGATCGAATGTCGATGATTATCGTGGAAGGACACGAGAGCAGTAATCCTCGAGGTAAATCTAAGGGTAGATCAAGTCTTCAAACAGAGGTAAAACTTGTAACTTCGCAAGAAGAAAGGGCACATTAAAACCGAGTGCTATAAGCTACGAGAACAAGATTAAAAGGGAGGTCTGCGAATCAAAAGGGAAAACAACCGAGAAAAATTCGGTGAAGTCGATGTTGTAGAAGACTACAGTGATGGTGAACTTCTAGTCGCTTCTGTCAACAATTCTAAAGTGAGCGAGGAGTGGATACTTGATTCGGTTGCACCTTCCACATGTGTCCCAGTCGAAGCAGCCTCTACTACATGTTTTTTGATCAACCGATCTCTATCTATTGTCATTGAGAAAAAGACTCCACAAGAGGTATGGTCTGGTAATCCTGCTAATTATTCTAATTTAAAGATCTTTGGGTGTCCTGCGTATGCTCATGTTGATAATGGAAAATTGGAACCGAGATCCATTAAATGTGTTTTTCTTGGTTATAAAGCTGGTGTAAAAGGGTATAAGTTATGGTGTCTTGAAAATAGAAAAGTTGTGATTAGCAGAGATGTTATTTTTGATGAAACTGCTATGCTACCTAACTTATCTCTTAAAGACTCTTCCAATAAAGAAAATCAAAAGAAGGTGGAGCATCAGATTAATACAGAGTCGACTCCTCAAGCCAGTACAAAAATTGAGAATAGAGTTGCTTCTTCACCATAATACTCTATCGCCAAAAACAGAACTAGAAGAGAAATTAAACCTCCAAAGAAGTATGCCGAGGCTGATCTAGTTGCTTATACTTTAAATGTGGCTGAAGATATAGATGCAAAACAAGAGCCGTCTAATTATTCTGAGGCGGTTAGCTGTGAAGACTCAGAAAAGTGGATGTTTGCTATGCAAGAGGAGATGAAATCACTCCATAAAAACAGAACATGGGATCTTATGAAACTTCCTAAGGGTAAAAAGGTTGTTCGCTGTAAATGGGTGTTTAAAAAGAAAGAAAGGACTCCAGGAGTTGAAGAACCCAGATATAAAATAAGGCTTGTTGCAAAAGGTTACAGTCAAATTCCAGAGTGGACTTCATGGATGTGTTCTCCCAGTTGTGAAGCATAGTTCGATTCGAGCTTTGCTTGGTATTGTGGCCATGCATGATTTGGAGCTTGAGCGATTAGATGTAAAAGCGCATTTTTGCATGGAGAACTTGAGAAAGATATTTACATGCAACAACGAGAGGGTTTCTGAATCTCGAGAAAAAGAGGACTATGTTTGCTTGTTTGAAAAAGTCCCTTTAGGGTTTGAAACGATCACCAAGACAAAGTGGTACAAGAGGTTTGATTCTTTTATGACTTCTCATGATTTTAAAAGAAGTAGTATTGACAATGTGTGTTTACTTTAAGAAAAAGCGATGATGGTTCTTTTTGTGTATCTACTTCTTTATGTTGATGACATGTTGATAGCAAAGAAAAGATAAATGAGAGATAAGAAAGGTCAAAGCCCAACTAAGTGAAGAATTTGAGATGAAAGATTTGGGACCAGCAAAGAAGATACTTGGTATGGAGATTCTTAGAGATAGAAAATCAAGTAAATTGTACCTAAGTCGGAAGGGTATATTGAGAAAGTCCTTTGGAGTTCAATATGCAGAGTGCTAAGCCTGTTAGTACTCCTTTAGCAGCCATTTCAGACTTTCATCGGCTTTGTCTCCATAATCGAGATGATGAGATTCGAGTACATGTCACATGTTCCATACTCTAGTGCGATGGGATCTCTCATGTATGCTATGGTTTGTTCACGTCGATTTATCATATGCGATCGATGCGATTAGCTTAGTGATACATGGCAAATCCGGTAAAGAACACTAGAAAGCGATTCGATGGATTTTAAGATACTTACGAGGTACTACCGATGTTTGCTTACAGTTTGGAAGAACTAGAGATGGAGTCATTGGGTATGTTGATGCTTGATTTTCTTTGGAGACCTTGATAGAAGAAGATCTCTCCTTTGGTTATGTCTTTACAATTGGAGGTTGTGCAATCGGTTGGAAAGCTACTTTGCAAACTACGATCGCTTTGTCTACCACCAAGCCGAGTACATGGCGACATCGAGGCTTGTAAAGAAGCTATTTGGTTGAAGGGACTCTTTAGTGAGCTCAATGAAGACCTTCAAATCAACACAGTATTTTGTGACAGTCAGAGTGCCATCTTCCTTACAAAAGATCAAATGTTTCATGAGAGAATAAAACACATTGATGTTCGATATCATTTTGTTCGTGATATTATTGCTCGTGGTGATATTATTGTGAGCAAAATTAGTACTCATAAAAATCCTGCAGATATGATGACTAAGTCACTTCCTATAACCAAGTTTGAGCATTGCTTAGACTTGGTTGGTGTTCATTGTTGAAGTTAAACCCTTAAGGGGTTTTATGGAATAGGTGGAGAACTTGTTCGTTGAGAGTTCGCAATGAAGAACTTGTTTATTTAGATTTCGTGTCAAGGTGGAGATTGTTAGAATTAAGTGACCCGAATCCTTATTTAAATAAAATACAATGGTAAAATAAAATAAAAGAAGAATCCATATAGAACTATACTTCTTTTATTTTATTTTAAATAAGGTTTTTTAAACCTTATTAAACTCTATCTATTGGATATTGATTAGAATAAGGAGTTTCAATCTTACTACATGTAACAGCCCGATTTTGGGCCTAGTCGAAATAGTGGTTTTGGGGCCACAAATCTGTTGAGGAAAATCTTATTTTTATTATGTTTTTATGGTCTATGATTTCATGGAAAGATTTCGTGAAAATTTCGTTCAAAAATTTCGACGTTTGGGCACTCAATTTAGTCAAAAGGACTAAATTATAAATAGTGAAAAAGTTGAGTTCTACATGTTAGAAGTGTCCAATTTCTATGAAATTTTAAATTGGAGGTCCTTAAATGGCAATTAGACCATTGGTTAAATTGTTGGACAATAATGGACATTAGATAAGTGAATGGGATATTTTTAAGTTAGGGGCATTTTGGTAATTTGATAATTAAATGAATTAAAAACAATATTAAAATGCCAAATTTGTCCATCTTCTTGATATGGACGAAATTTACCAGGAGAAGACATGGATAGGGTTTTCTCAACTTTCCAAGCTCATGGCCCCGAAAAACGAGATTTGGACCTAGAACGGGAGGAAAATTAAAAATCGGGAAAGTTGGTAAAATGGCCGGTTTGGTATCGAGGTAAGTTCATATGTTTAATAATCATTTAATGACGCAAGTTTGAATGTAATTATGTAAGTTATGTGTAAATAATAGTGATATAATTTTATAAATTGTGAATTAATATTAAATGTGGAAGGAAAATTATTCATGAATTGTTCAAGTGATATAGTGTTTAAAATAAGTGTTAAGTGTAAATTCCCGGTTGAACATAGGAATAGAAGTGGATACTAGAGACCCGATGTTACAGTGTTACGATGAGTCCCGGTCTTTGGGTGATCTAGCATGTGTTGCGGACACACGACGGCTTGTGTGTGAGCGAGCCCGTGGACATTTCGGTGTTATTGATCGGTGAAAAGTGGTAGCTCTAGCTACGATCGATGAAAAGTGGTGGCCCGGCTAGCACGATCGATGAAAAGTGGTAGCTCTAGTTACCGATCGGTGAAAAGTGGTGGCCCCAGCTGCACGATCAATGAAAAGTGGTAGCTCGACTACCCGATTCAGTGAATAGTGGTAGCCGGCTACATTACGATGGTAGCCGGCTACATTACGATGGTAGCCGGCTACATATCGATGGTAGCTTTGGCTACATATCGCTGGTAGCCGGCTACATATCGATTGTGGCACTTATGTGCTAATTCTCTCACGTATCCATGCATATTCCGAGTGTTCAACGGGATTAATAATGAATTAAAGTGAATATGAGATGAAGTGTGTATGCAGGTATAATTGAAAGAATGAGCATACGTGATAATGATTAAGTATTTAAATGTATGTACAAGTGAATTGGTAAGATTGTACATGTGTAAGTGATTGAATTTGCTAAGTGGAAATACCACGGATGTATATTTAATTCAGAAAGGTGGAGCTATGTGCTAAAACAACTGATTATTTGTTATATTCCGAAATGTTCATTGAGAGATATGAATTTACTAAGTGAAATCTGATGTGAAAATGTGAAAATTTTATTGAAAAAGATGAAATTTGAGATAAAACAGTTTAATCAGCAGCATAAGGGTGACTTTGAAAAATCACCAAAAATAGTAGAAATTGAATTATAAGTTGAATGAGATATAAAATTAAAGCTTGATGAGTCTAATTTCATATAAAAGAAACAGAGAAATAAAAGGAATTCTATATTCTGAGATATTTGAATTTTTGTGAGATTGGTTCAGAATGATTACGTGATCCATTATTCTGATTTATAAAAATCATTAAAAATAGTATAAAAATAATTATGGAATATAATTTATATTCCTGAAACCCTGAATGAGTCTAGTTTCAAATGAACTAAACAAGATAGTCATTTGAATTCTGTACGAGGAGAAAATTGATTCATAGTAAAGAGAGGTCAGAATAATAGAACAGTGAAACAGGGTAAATTTTAATGAATAAACTGTACTAATTGGCAAGACCAAAAATTCTAGAAATTTTATGGTATGAAGATATGTGAGTCTAGTTTCAGGGAAAATTAGCGGTTTGTAATTCGGAGCTCTGTAGCTCAAGAAATAAATAATTTAGTGACAGTAATTCAAGTAGATAGATTAATGTGAATATGAGTAATAAGGTATAAACATGTGATTTAATGATTGTATCAATTTAAGAACTTGTTGTGAGGATTTATCATGTTCAGGCTTTGGTAAGGCTACAAATGAGTAAGTTGGGAAAGTAAAAACTTAGCATTATTTATGCAAGTTATGAGTGCTTAGTAATAAGCTAAATTTATTGCTAATGCTTATTTTTTTTTACATGTGAACTTACTAAGCTTTATAAGCTTACCCTCTTCTCTTTCCCATGTTACAGAGTCCTATTAAACAAGCTCGGGTTGGAGGTCGTCGGAGATCGCTTCACATTATCAAGCTATCTATGGGTATCTTTATTTATAAATAATTTAAGTTATGGCATGTATAAGGGCTTGATTAAGTCATTTTGTATAGGTGTTAATTAATTTGACCAAATTTATAGCTTCATAACGGTAATAAGGATTATTCTGTATTTGGCCACGAGTTGTGGTTCATATTGGTCATGGAGTTATAATGTTTGTGTATGCATGTGTTTGTTAAAGTTTAAATTATAAGTGAAATTTTGTGGCTCGGGATTTGGTAGATTGTATTGTTAAGTCCGATAATGCCTCGTACCCGGTTCCAGCGTAGGATACGGGTAAGGGGTGTTACACTACACTCCTATTAGAATATGGCTTTACAAGCCTATAAATAGACATAGTCTATTCCTCTTGTAAATTGATTCGAATTCGACATAGTGAATTTTCTTCTCCTCTGCCCGTGGTTTTTTTCCCGAAAGGGTTTCCACGTAAAATCTGTGTGTTCTTTATTTTTGTTTCTCTTTTCTTTGCGATATATTTGTCATTACCGACGTTATATTTTTTACATATTCAATAGGTGTTAAGTCCGTCTAGAATATACTTAGATTCTCTATATGCTTTGTGACTTTCTTGACTTTGTAGTAGTTAGTAACATACTTTTTACCTAAAATCTATTCTAGATTCCACTTAATAACAAATATTTGAACAAGTGCAAAGCATCGTGTATATAAGGTTACTGCCACGTGAGTTGTCATATCAGTATCGTTAAAAAATTAATGTTTTAGTTAACATTTCTATTAAAAAAAGAGAATAATTTTACTCTTTTAAAAAAATAAATTTAACTAAAAAAAATCAAATTAATAAAAAAATATATAAATATTTAAGGTTAAATTTATCATTATGTATACTTAAAATTTATCATTAAATATATCAAAGAAAAATAAAATCTAGAATTCCAACAGAGTTAAATATATGAAATTTGTAGATTGGGATTTTTCCCATTTATGAGAAATTTAAATGAAAATATCTACTTCCAATTTTGTTCATTAAATTCTCTTACTTTTGTCTAAATCATACCTACAACGTGATTCATGCCCAATGTGTTATTTTTCACTTTTGCTTTCTTTTGGCAGGAAACAACAATACAAAGCAAATATATTAATAAGTTAAAATTAATTTGATATGTACACATTATGGCCAGCAAGTAGGTCCGGCCTTGAGGGTTGTCTGGAGGTGTAGCCGCCCAGGGCTGAGGTTAAAAATGATTTAAAATAATGTTTTTTAGTTTTAAAAGGGCCAATTTTTTTTTTTTTGAACTTCTAAAAGCAAAATAAAAAATAAACTTTTAAGGGTTCAATTTTTTTTTAGCTTTTAAGGGTCCAAATTCTTTTTACCAACTTTTGAGAGACCTAAAACAAAATTCTTTAACTTTTAAGTAACCTAAAACCCCATTTTATTGTTTAGCCTACGGCCCAAAAATATCAAGAACGGGCCTGTCAGCAAGCAATAAATCTTACACCAAAATTGGGAGTTCTTCAAACAATTATAAACTTAAATTTTCGATTACAACACATTTGATCATATGACCGATAACCCCATTATGATTCCTCGGTATACGACGATACTTTTTTTTTCATCCAACAAATAAATTATAGTAGATAACATGTGATTCATGTCCAACTATGATTTTTCTTCCCAAAAGGAGGATATTATATTCTAGATCTTATGATTCTAAAACCCAAGATGGCATTGGTGGGAAATAAAAATTTAATATTATTTTTTAGAGCATACATGTCAATTTGATTTTAAAAATACAATTGATTGAGAAATTTTGAGGTCTAATTAATTGATTATGAAAAAAAACCTCCAATTTTTTTAGGTTAGATTGAGGTCTAATTATGCTTCCAACTTCTGTAATCTTTGGATATTTAGATTTTAGTCCCTCTATTTGTTTAATTTAAAATTTAAAGTCTAATTGATATCACTGTTAATTGATTCCCGTTAAATTTAAATACGTGTTATCAATTTGACTTTAATTTTCAAATAAGATATTTGAATATTAAAATGTCACATATTCAAATTCAATTGAAGTACATTAATAATATTATCATTTAGAATTTAATTTTTAAATCAAACAAGTAAAGGGATTAACTTTCCTGAACTAAAAATAGAGAGATTAAATTCTAAAAATTCAAAGGGTACAAAGTCCAAAGGTATAATTAAACTTTAGGTCGGCAAAACAATCCAATTGATATGATACGACTCGGTTGAGTTATTCTAAAATTTGAGGTTAATTTAAAATGTAGATCATAATTTTGGGTAGGATTGAACAATAAAAATCGATTCGAGTCGAAGTGTTTGAATGATTTTTGAAAGAAAAGTTAAAAAAAAAATGCAATTATTCGAACTAAACCGAATTCTATTTTTACTTAATTCATAATTAATTTTATTTGTATGATGTAAAAATAAATAATTTTATTTAAAATAGTGAAATAAACTTAAATTTTTATATAAAAAAGTTATGTGAGAGTTATTGAAATATTTATTAAAAAGACTTCAAAATTGTACTAAATAATGTTGAAAGGTTATAAAATAAAAATATTTTGAAAAATAAAAAATCGAACTAAATCAAATCATCATGAATAGCCCAAAAATTTAAAAGAAAAAACTGACCAAATGGAATCGAATCGAATTGAACTTACCCCTAACTTAGTGATATAAAATGCAGTTTTCCTTTATAAAAAAATATATAACGAAATTATCTCTATGATTGTTTGAACCGGTCGGGGTATCGGTCATAAAAAAGGCATTAAATCAATTGACTCGAGAGCCAATATGCAATATTTTTAGAACAAGGCTGGTGATCGAACTAGTCTAGCCATCAGTTCATTAATTCAATTGATTCGATTAAAAATCATTAAAAATTTAATTGATCTACATCGGTTCATGGTTTGATCGATCTGATAGCATTCTTGAGACCAATACCCGAACTGATTCTTGATGTGAATTTCACGGGTCTGCATCGGTAAGTGAGCGACAAAGAAGGGGACCAAAACGACACGTATTTGGGGAACAACTTCATTGAAAACAAGGGACTGTGGGACTCCGATAATATTGAAGTTTGCAGAGAAATTTGTCATTTAGCAATTTATTATGGAAATTAATTTTTTTCAAAAGAAGTGATGAAATGGGCAAGAAACATTAAATATCTTCAACCATAAATGAATCAAGATTTTGTGGGTTTTCGATATCACATGGAGCCCAAAATAAAATGCATTCTAGAATGGTCAAATTGTGGTATTAGTCCTTATGCTATGTGAAAATTATGGGTTTAGTTTCTGTATCATTTTTGATCTACATGCATTTCGAACTTATGGCTTAAATGGTAGCTGTTAAATTTTGTTATTTTCAAAATTTTATGTGACAAAAGTATTTTTGAAGACTTTCAATGTCATTGAGTTTCCTTATTTGAAGAGGTTTATTTTTCGAAGAAGTTTACACCAAAAAGATCATTGATTATGAGAATACTTGTTATAGCGACGAGGAAGGAACTTGGTAAATGAGTTGAATTGAAATTACGTCTTATATGAGGAGATGTAAAGTGGATTACTCTTGGAATAATGTCTCGTAAATATAGGAAGTTTTCAAATTGTGTAACTAAACTTCTGTGTCCATCTCTTATTTTTTGGTTAATAAAATATGGAGGTACCTAAACTTAGCAACTTATCCCTACTCGGCACTTAAACTTTTGTTTTGGACCTAACAAATTTCTAAACTTAGAGACCGTAAACCAACTTGGTAATTTTTTTAGGTACCTGATTAATACCGTTAAAATACGTAGCAACCCTACATTTTAACACCAAAATGTAAGGCTACCATATGTCACCATGATATTGGTCGTTAGTGCCACATCAATGTATTTTAACGGTGCTAGTCAAGTACCTAAAAAAAGTATAAAGCTGATTTACAGTTTTCAAGTTTAGATACTAATTAGGTCCAAAAAAATATTTAAATACTAACTAAGTATAAATTGTCAAATTCAGATACATCTATATATATTATAACCTCTTATTTTTTATACAATTATAACTGAATCATACATTAAAAATTAAAATCAACTAATTCTCAAATTTAATTAATTCTTATAAAAAGCTTAATGTCAAGAATGCAATCAATATTCAAAATCATAGAAAAATTTCAACCCAAGGCGGCCTTCTTATCTAGGGAAGCATTAGGGATGAAATCAGAAAATTCTTTTAGGGGCCGAATTTAAATTGTTATTTTTACAATAGTAAAAATGTAATTTTATTATTTTAATAGCCTATATCTTTATAATTTTTAAAATATTAAATCAAAATTTTATATTTTTGAAGGGCCAATGTACAATTTCACATTTACTAATTTAAAATTTTTAAAATTTTAAAGAGGCTAAATTAAAAAATTTTCATTTTAGGGGGCCCCTGCCAACCCCCTAGTTTCATCCTTGGGTAGCATATAGCCTTATGATAATAATCTCATTATAGGTTTTAATCATATCTATTTTTTTACACGACGTCTAAAACTATCGAAAGTCCCTCTCCAACCCATAAATAAGAGGATAATGCGCTTCAACGTACTCAAACTCACATCTTCCTATATTAGCGACAATGTACATACCAATTGAGTTAATACTACCTAAAAATAATTTAAAGTAGGCATAAGTTTAGTGTGAATGATTATTTCTATTTTTAGTAAGGCAATACTTTGCAATGGAAAGTCACACTTGTTTACTGCAATCTCTGCAAGTATGTCTACCTTTCAACGTCTCTTTTTCCCTGTGAATAGGAAGAGACATGCAGTGGCATTCATACATGGTGCATGTATATTTACATTATTAAGAATAAGACAGGACATACATTCATAAGTGGCCTACATTGTTCGATATGTCTACTTTTTATCTTGTCAAAATTTACTCAAATTTAAAGCATGTAAGAAGGTTGTCTTATTACATGATTATGAGAGAATATTTTTATTTTATTTTAATTTAAGGTGTAACGGTTAATTTAATTCTCGATGTTTATATTTTTTATTAATTTAATTTTAATATTAATTATTGCCCATTGAATTATAGTTCGATTAGGATGATTATTGTTGCCAATACAGGAGGACAGTTTGAGTGCACTGAAGCGCATTATTCTCCTATTTATAGGTTGGGAAGAGACTATGGATAGTTTTAGACATTGTATCAAAGAGAGCAGATATGATCAGAACCTATAATGAGATTATTCAAAAAAATTAATATTAATTTTTTTGAGTTAAATTTAGTTATTAATTTTTCAAAAAGAGTCAAAATGCTTTTTTTTTTAAATTGAAATACAGACTAAAACATTATTTTTTAAATGATTTTAAAATGATAACTTGTGTCGCGTGGTAGCTCATGTGTACTTCATATTTACGTGTCACTATTTTGTTTTATATCTCACGTCAACAAATGATTTAAAAAATTTTAAAAATTCAAAATTCAAAAAATAACATAAAGTACATGTGAATAGTCAAAAGCATGTCATGTTTAAAAATAACGTTTTAATCAATATTTTCGTTAAAAAAATAACAATTGTAATTTGTTATTTTTGTCAATTTAGTCCTTATTTTTTTAGTTAGTTAAATTTGATCTTAATCTTTAAAAAATAGTTAAATTTAATCATCAACCTTTTAGAAAGAGCAGAATTGATTCTTTTTTAACAGAAACACTGACTAAAATGTTAAAATTTTAAAATATTTGTGGATGTGGCTTATAAGACAAATAGTATCATACCAGTATGAAGTGTACGTGGATTGTCACGCTAACTTCATTAAAAAAAAAAGCAAACTGACACATTTTAAAAATTAATGGTTAAATGTAACTAAAAAAAAATTAAATTGATAGAAAATGTGAAAGAGAAATTTATTATTATGTATATATAAATGTCATGAAAATTTTCTTTTGTGAAAATTTAATTAATTCTTATCAAAACTTGATGACAAAATAATAAGTGATACATGTATAAGAATGCAAGCAATATTCAAAATCATAGAAAATTTTACTTAATATTTGGACAACGTGGTGGATTAACGTGGGTTGAAGTGCATTGTTCTCCTATTTAAGGATTGTGCTATAGGTAATGTGAACCCAAAGTGGGAAATACTTGAAAGTAGGTATGAATTTAATGTGACGTACTATTGTGTATGAATTTAATGTGACGTACTATTGTGAATGAGACGGGACATACATTCATAAGTGGAAATCGTTTAAATGCTTTTTTATTTTTATTTTTAAAATGGAAATGTAAATTAAAACATGATCTTTTTAAACGATTTTAGAATGATAAATCGGGTCGTGCGATAGTTTATGTATATTTTATACTGATGTAATATTATTTTGTTTTATATATCACGTCAATAAATGATTTAATTTTTTTTAAATTTTCAAAATTTAAAAATTAACATAAAGTACATGCGTCATGTTTAAAAATTAACTTTTTAATCAGTATTTCCGTTAAAAAATAACAATTCAACACGTTTTTATCAGTATTTCCGTTTTAATCCATATTTTGATTTTACTTTTTAACTTTCTAACAATTGCAGATATGATAACAACAACTACAACAATGCTTTGGTGGTTAAGTATAAGCATAATAATAAATTTATATTTTTGTCAATTTGGTCCTTATTTTTTTTAGTTAAATTTGACTTCAACTTTTAAAAAATAGTTAAATTTAATCATCAACCTTTTAAAAAAACCTGAATTGATACTATTTTAACGGAAACACTGACTAAAATGTTAAAATTTTAAAATATTTATTGATGTTAGAGTTGTGTGACCCAAATTCTAAGAGATTGTTTGCAAGTCAAGTTAAACAAAATATATTTTCTTTCTAGAAGATTTAGTATTTATTAGTATAATATATTTAGCATTTATTAGCATAATTTGTTTGACTTGACAATTTAGCCTATAAATAGGTTCTTTTACAACCTTAGGATAAAGACACCCATTAAAGATTAGAACTCATAACACATTTAGAGAATTTTGTGTTTACGTTTTGAGGGTTCTTTGTTTTCGGGTTTTCGGGGTTTAGTTTTTATCTCCATCTTTTGTACTCTTCGTTCTTTTGCCATTATAGTAAAATTATCTTTGCCCGTGGTTTTTTATCCTCTTTGGAGGAGTTTTTCCACGTTAAATTTTGTGTGTTCAATTTCTCAATTTATTCCGCTATCTTTTTTTTTACTTGTTGCTTAATCGGGACGATCCTAATAGTTGACGTGACATATAAGACAAATAGTATCATGCCGATACGAAGTGTATGTGGATTGCCACGTTAACTTCATTAAAAAATTAATATTTTAGTCTGTATTTTTATTAAAAAAAATAATTTGAATTTTTTTAAAATTTAATGATTAAATTTAACTTTAAAAAAAGAATTAAATTGACGGAAAATGTGAACACTAAATTTATTATTATTATTATGTATATATAAAACGTGAAAATTTTCTTTAAAAAGAAGGTGAAAAATTAACATAACACATGCTAATGTCCCCCCTTTTCGAGAACTTTCAATATATGCGGCAAGCAGTTGTCTCCTCAAACATCATTGCGGAGAAGCTAAAAAATTCAACATGCATTCTCCTTTTTCAGCTTAGCAAGTTCTTGCCTTATGACTCCAGACCTCTACGAAACCATATTACAGCTCGTTAAGCTTTGATCGTAGTTTCGAGAAAACGACACTACAAATGCCCGTAAAAGTTGTCGTCGTCCTTACTGGCTTTTTCAACACTACGAATGCTCTTCTCTCTTTTTTTTTTTGTCTAATATGGTCTATATTTAGGGTTCGCGATTGCACTTTTCGATAATGTCATCTCCAAAATCTAAACTTACATTTATATAATCGCCTCTTAAATAATACAAATTAATAATACATCAACTTAAAAAGATGGAATGATAATATATGTTAGCAAGGGCAGAACTAAGGAAAAAGGGCCTTAGTTCTCAGGGGTGTAGACAAAAATTTTATAGCGGGGACTAAATTTTACAAAAGTTTAAAGGTCTAAAGAGGCAATTATACCAAATCAAGGGGGGGCAAGTTAGAAAAATTACATAGGCAGAAAGAGCAACATAGCTGAATTTACATAGGCAAACAATAAGTCTTGAGGCAAAGGTTTGCTCAATAGGACCTATAATGCCTTAGATTTCCTATAAGCTCAATCTAGAATCCGTAGAAGCTTATAGACCCATTAGTCCTTGCAATGTCATCTACAAAATTATCGCTAAGACTTTAGTGAACAGGCTTGAACTAGTTTTAGGCAAACTCGTTAATCCTTTACAAAATGCCTTTGTGAGCAATAGACATATCAGTGACAATATGTTAGTGTTGAAATCATTCAAGACATTAATTGTAAAAGTAAAGGCAAACGTGTCCTCGGCGTAGCTTATGATAGAGTAAGTTGGATCTTCCTTCCTTCAATGTGATCTCAAGATAATATGATTCAACGGTCATTGTATTGATCGCTCATCATGACATGAATCACCACAGTAAGCCACCGGCTCCTTCTGAATGGAGAGCCAATAGAACCTTTCAATCTTACAAGAGGAACTAGATAAGGTGATCTCTTGTCACCTTTTTTGTTTATCTTATGCTAAAACATCCTTCTTGCATTCATGATGAGTGCTAATGGGAAAAAGGGAAATCCAAAGAACAAAGGTGGGACATAATAGCTTTGATATACTTAATGTGAGGTCTTAGAATTAATTATGATAAGTGTAACATTTACTTGAGCAAAAATTGTTATCCAAGTTCAAAAGGATATGTTCAATAAAACCCTAAAGGTCAAAGCAACCAATAAACGTAGAAGCTGTCTTGGAGTGGACCTTAGTAGCCTACAAGAGAAAAAGGAAAGGTTTCAACTTGTGGTGGACAAGATGGAAGCTAAATTTGCACATTGGAAGCTTAAGATAAGACAAATCCATTATGATTAAGTCAATCCTTGCCAATGCCCCAAATTACATCTTCTCTTGTTTCAAAGCACCAAGGTCTTTTACTTAGAGTCTTGATACAACCATTAGAAACTTTTAGTGAAATTACAAGAATATTTTTTTTTTAAATATGCATTTTAAAGGATGGGATAAGCTTTGTCAACCAAGATCAAAGTGTGAGCCCCAAGTTGTGGTCTATTAATCAGGTGTTCACCTTCACTAAAAATAACATAAAAAATCTCAAGACGAAAGGGTGGTCTTGGGTTTAGATATTATGAGCATATGAACCAAGCTTTATTTGCAAGGCAGTGGAGGATGATTCAAAAAGAGAGTGGGATTTCTAGGGAGACCTCAAAATAGGGGCGAAAGCAAGTAATTCTTTAAAATTTTATGAAATTACATATTAGAATAATGGTAAACTACACTTTGTCCCCCAAAATTTATGATTTATCTCTGACCTCTTAAAGCAATTTTTTGGTTTCACCCTTGCCTTAGCAAGAAAGTACTACTTTAAAGAAGGTTTCTTGTGTAAAAAGAAATAAATCGAGACAAAAAAAAATTGACGGTTTGAACCAGTTAAAGATTTTTTAAATTGGTATAAACGATTCGGTGACCGATAACATGAATCTCAACCCTTAATTCAGAATCTCTTACTTTTCCATATATATATATATATAGATAGATAGATATGTATAGGTAGGTTATTGCCATTGATTTCCTTAATTGTATTTCCCTCATGGGAAATCATTAAAAAGCAAAAAAAAAAATAAAATTAGAAACCTCCCAAAAATAGGAGAAAGTTAAGTTAAACCTCCTCCTCTCATGGCTTTTCCACCTAAAAATGCGGTTTTATCATTGACCCCAACAATGGGAAAGCGTAGCTTTACTCTCTTCTTCCTCCCTTTCACTTTCATACTTCGAGAATTTCCCTTTCACCCACATTTCCCTCTCTTTTCTTGATTGTAAAAAAAAAACCAAAAAAAGGAAACATCTTTGTTAATTACAATCAAGAATTGGAGGAGAGTTTTTTAATTTTTTTTTCTTTATTTTAATTTTTTTTTCATCCCACTTGAGTTTTGGATTTTTTTTCCTTTTGTTTTTTTTTTCGTATGAAAATTCATACCCATTGAAAAAAATTTTGGTTTTCCTTGAATGATTTATGATTGTATTTTGATTGAGAATCGTTTCTTCATTAGCTCATGCAGCTTTCTTCGTAGGTACTTCCCTTCCTTTCTATCTTTTAAGGGTTAATATAATTTCGGTATATGAATTCGGTTTTAATGTTTAATTTGATATCCAGATTTTCTTTTTGTTTTTGTCCTAATTTGATAGCTGAGTTTGGTTTTCATATTCAATTTGGTACTTAGATTAAACGGCATCATGTGCAGGGGCGAAGCCAGAACAATTTTTTAGGGGGGCCGGATGAAATTTTAATTTTTTATAGTTTATATCTTTATAATTTGTAAAGGATTAAATCGAATTTTTATAATTTTAGGGGGGGCCAAAGTGCAATTTTACCTTTAATAATTTAAAATTTTTAAAAAAATTTAAAGGCCTAAATAATAATTTTACATTTTAGGGGGGCCGAGGCCCATGCCAGCCCCCCTCTGGCTTCGCCCCTGATCATGTGACCCAATGAATGTTTGAAACGAGTGCTTTAGTAAAAAAACAAACATTAAAAAATCTCAGGTGCCTAATTGAATATTGAAACTAAACTTATGTACTTAATTAAAACAAAGAGAATTCAAGCATCAAATTGAAAAAAAAAAAGGATAGGAAAAAATCAGGTACAAAATTAATTTATTTTAATTATTAAAATAGTGTAATTTTAATTTAATTATACGTAATTTGATTATCTGCTAAATCCAAATTAATAACACCATTAGTTGTTGTTTTTAAAAAGATTATGTGGATTTCTTTCTCATGTAATCACAACGGCAACAATAATCAGTGTTATCAATTTAGATTTGTAACGTCAAATTATACTTAAATTAAAGGATTAAAATCAAAATTAGACCTTGTTTTTTTTTTTTTGAACAATTTTATTATAGGTTTTGGTAATATGTGCTCTTTTTGACACAAAAATCTAGAGCTACCCATAGCTCCTCCTCAACCCGCACTTGAACTCACGTCTTCCTATATTGCTGCCAATTGAGCTAAGACTCAATCGGCAAAATTAGACCTTATTTTTTTTTATAGAAAACTTGTTCATTTATTTTATTTTATTTATATTATAAAGCCAAACAGATTGTGGGTTATTAGTTTCATTCTGATTTTGACATCAACAAACCTTGGAGAAGAACATTTCATATTGAGAAATTGCCAAAGGGAATTTTCCACCGTTCTTGACACCAAAATATGAAGGGTCTTCTAAAAGGTTTAAGATACATTTCCGATATATTTGGTGAGTATACCCCCCAAATTTTTATTTCTCACTTTCAACTCCC
Organism: Gossypium sturtianum; assembly: GCA_025698515.1. Lineage (NCBI taxonomy): Eukaryota > Viridiplantae > Streptophyta > Magnoliopsida > Malvales > Malvaceae > Gossypium > Gossypium sturtianum. The sequence goes on from CM046943.1 coordinate 153,896,590, forward strand.
TTTTTTTTTTACGTAATTAAGCTTAACTCGGTTAATTCATGTATCGATAACTTGTATGCAAGTAGAAGAATTATATCGAATACGAAAAGATTTGACACTTTTTTATTTTATTTTGCAGAACAGGAAAAAGAACAAGAAATGCAAATAGGGAATCCTACAGATGTAAAACATGTTGCTCATATTGGTATGGATGGTCCTTCTGCCAATAAGCCTAGTTGGGTATGATTTCCTTTTTTTTCTTCTTTTCTTCATGTTATAGTTTCGAATTCTTTTTGTCGTTGATATTTATTGTAATTGATACGTCGTAATTAGACTTGTTAACAGACTGGGCTACCCCCAAGTCCGAAAGCCTACTCAAAGTTTGGGGAGGGTTTGGGTAAAAATATTAGGCTCGAAAAATGGGTTTAGTAAAAAAAATTAGGCCCGTTTAAAAAATGGGTCGGGCTCGGGCTTAAACATTCAAGGCTCAAGCCTAACCAGACCTGTTTTTAAGTTTATAATACTTTATATTATGTTATTTTTATATATTATGTAATTTAGAATACATTAAAAAAATAAACCTATACTAAATAATAATACTACTCTAATGTAAACATTAAAATAATGTTAAGATGACTATATAAAAAAATTTAATAAATAAAAATGTATAAAATTATTAAATATTAAAATAATATAATATAAATATTTTTAAAAAATTTAAAAATAATATGGGTGGACCTAAAATGGGCTTGGATTAGTTTTTTACAAATATAAACGGATTTAGACAAAATTTTAAGCCAATATTTCGGACCAGACCGAACTTGGATAAACATAAAGTATGTTAATATCATACTTAGGCCTAGCTCGAATCTGACCCGTTCCGGCCCATGAGCACTTCTAGTCGTAATTGTGAGTTATATATATTTAACTTATAATTTGCAAGTGATTTTTTTTATTTAAATTCATGTAGATGAATGAGTTTAATTCAGCTGAAGAGCTCTCATCGGATACATTAGCTAATAATCTACAAGAGACGCCTTCAGCTGCAGGTTTGTTCCTTATTTCTTGCTTCTTTAAAATAGGTCAATTTACAGTTTTAGTCCTTATACTGTGATTAACTCGGAGGGTTCAGTCTCTGTACCTTAATTTGACATTATTTTGGTTCTCGTACCATGACTAGTGTTATTTTTAGTTCAAATTGCTAACATTATTAAAAATTTCACTAATCCACTTATGTTAGATAAATTTGATGTAAAAGTCATTTCAATTTGGCCGGTTGGATTTAGAACCGATGATTGTATCAATTCAAACATAGGATTGAACCTGCTGTTGTGTGAACTATTCGAAATTGGAAAAAAAAATCGAGATAAAAAATTGACGATTAAATCGGTTTTTATAATTTTTTAATTTTATGAATTATATAATTAATTATTAAATTATTGTTGAACCGGCTAATGAAATTTTTTTTTTTTTTTTGGTGCAGGAGATCATGAGTCATTGCCGCCGACAAGCAATGAGAAGCCAAAGAAGACAAGGCGCAAAGCATCAATAGAAAATGGCACAGCCGTAGAGTCATCGAAAGTCAGCGAGAAAGGCTCGAGGGGCCACCGTTCATCCAACAACTCCATGGGTTCCCCCGCCCGAGAATCGTCTTCCCAAGGCAGGCGCCATTCTAATCGTAGCAGCAACGGCAGTGAGTCACCTTCACAAGACTTACCCGACATTCCAAAGAAATCTCGACGAAAGAAGTCGAAGGCATCATCAGGCGGATCCGACGGGTCTTCGATCTCGTCGCGAACGAAAGAAGGCTCTTTGCCAGATGTAACCGAGCTCGAATCTTAAAGAATTACGGAAGCTTTCAAAGAACCAAAAAAAAAAAAAAAAAAAGAGAGGACAGGAGGATAACAACGTACGTCATAGTGCTTTGCATGGCTTACATGGCTTTCATGGCTTAAACGTCACCAAGAAACATTTTTTTTTTAAATAACGAAATTAAAATCTTGGGGAAATTTGTTGAAATTAAATTTAAAAAAAAAAAAAAGAGAGCATATACCATTGTATTGTATTGGCGATTGTTAGATCTACTTAAAACATTATTTTGAAACTTTAAAATAACAGTTGTCAATTACAGTAAAAACTATGATATCTTTTTTAAGTATTATAGGTTCCGATCATATTTGCTCTTTTTGATACAATGCTTAAAACTATCCATAGCCCCTCCCCAACTCATAAATAGAAGGATAATGCACTTGAACGCACTCGGACTCATGTCCTCTTATATTGGTAACAATGCTCGTATCAATCGAGTTAAGACTCAATTGGTTATAAAAGAGTAATTTTATGATGAAATCTTTAGTAACTCTTTTTGTTCTCTTTTATTCTATATATTTATGGTTGACTTAATAAATTCAAATTTTATTGCTGATAGAACTTTAGCTTAATTGACATTGTTACTATTGTAGTAATTAGGAAAACGTGAAGTTGAGCACCAGTGGGGATTTTGGCATTAAGAGTTTTTCTGGGTAATAAATTAAGGGTTTTTAATGATATTTTTTTTTAAAAAAATTGATAGGTCTAATTAGAACTTTCAAAAATTTTAGAGGTTTAATGAAAATTTACAAAAAAAATTTGAAGGATTTAATTGAATTTTTTTAAAAATTTCAAAGATTTAATGCAAATTTTTAGAAATTTTGGGGTCTAATTAAATTTTTTAAAACTTTGAGGTCAAGACCCCTAAGCCTGCTCGAGGATATTTATGCTCAATTTTCTTCAATTTAAGAGTTGGAGGGAAACTTTAGTTTTTATTGTCAAAATTAGCAAAGAAAATTCTATATTCTCTCAAAATTTTAAAAAAAAATTCTAAAAATTCTAAAAATTTTCAAATGAAAATCTCATTGAAATATCTTACCCTAATTCAAATCCTAAAATAATTTGAAAGGCATGGATTTGGGTAAAAACAATTAGTCCTACTTAAAATATAAAATTAACCATGACTTTCATTTTTTATAATTTTTTTCTTATTTTTTAATATGCAATTCATTACATTCTATGATGAAATTAAAAAGGGTAAACTACCAAAATAATCATTTTTATTTACTTCAGGTTACATTTTAGTCACTAGGTCGTTGATTGCTGTTAACGGCGTAATGGTAAGCTGATGACGTGGCACGTTAAATCATCATTTCAAACAAAAAATTTAGGTTGATTTATACAATCGGTCCCCATATTTTTTCATTTTGAGCAATTTATTTTTTTTTCTTTTATGTTTTTTTAACTTTCCTTTTTTTTTTCTTTATTTTCCATTCTCTTCTGCTTCTCCATTTGTTTTCCTCCATTCTCCATTTCTTTTAACGTAGTTTTTCTATGTTTTTCATTTGTTAAAACTAGTCTCTACACTTTTATTTTTTTTAAACAATTTAATTTTTTCGAGTGAGGCGAGCTTGTGGGCTAGTTTTAACAAATGGAAAACATAGAAAAACTACGTTAAAAGAAATGGAGAAAGGAGGGAAACAGAGAGAGAAGCAGAAGAGAATGGAAAATAAATAAAATAGAAAGTTAAAGGAGCATAAAAGAAAAAAATTAAATTGCTCACAATGAAAAAATATAGGGGCCAATTGTAGAATTTAACCTAAAATTTTTGTTCGAAATGATGATTTAACGTGCCACATCAGCTTACCGTTACACTATTAACGGCAATTAACGACTTAGTGACTAAAATATTACAACACGATAATGTAAGTGACTAAAGCGTAACATTTCAAACATAAGTGACTAAAATATAACCCGAGACAAACAAAAGTGACTATTGTGATAGTTTACCCAATTAAAAATACCTAAGGATTTTAATTAAAAAATAATAATGCTAGAAAACTAAAAATGAAACAAAAAATGTACATTTGCTCTCTCTAGCCCAACTAACAAGATCTTGATAATAACATTTTAAGTTAAACCATTGATTTCCTTTTAATTTTTTAGTATATTTTACATCTATGAAAAAAATCAATGCTAGAAAACCTCATCTTCTTCATGTATATGCGATATCTATACAAATTTCATTTCCCCCGGCCCCAATCAATTTCTTTTTGCCAATTGAAATGATTTCTTTAAAAAATTATTGGCTGCTCTATCATTCCTATGGCACAACACCCTTAGGATCGTGTTCGGGTCCGCTCTATTCCACCTACCCGTCGTCGGTGGCATAGGTAGCTTTTGGCCTCCACTGATGGAGCCAATGCCGCTGGCTTCGCATGTCACGATGCTGAAATCTTCAGTTAATTGTTCGGTGGTTTGTCCCATCAATGATATCACACCTTCAACTACTTCGGCCTCCCTTTGGACTATGTCTTCGGATAGCAACCCTTCTCCGCAAGTGCAAAAAACCCTTTTCAAGCTATCGAAATCGTCTTCTATCATCTCATGGTCAGACCGTTGGAATGTCCGAGACGGTCCCCCCGCGAGCAACACCATGAGGAACGCTTCGAACGATGCTTTCATCACTTCTTTCATTGCCAATGCTTGAGCGTGGTCCGTGAGTATAGCGGTAAGGAGTGTTAGATTTTGCTTTAGGATCCGGATCGCAGGCCGTAGCCTTGAATTGGTTACATCACCCACGTAGAGGGTCTCGTAAAATACGGGGCTTGAATCGAGGAAAATGAGGCGGTAAGCGGCAACCTCCGACACGTGATCACACGCTGCTTGAATGGATGCGTTGACGTGTTCGAAGTAGGAAGACGAAGTGCAACCAACACCGAGGTGCATACTGAAACGGTTCCGTGTCGAGACCCTTGGCGAGAGGCTAAGAGTTTTGTCGAGTGAGTGTAGGTGGGAGGCTAGGTAGTGCAAGCTGTTGATACGAATGTAAAGGCGTTGCGTCCCACGACTCGTCGACGGGCGAGGATGTTGACCTTCCGTCTTCATGAATTGGGTTACCTCTGCCACTCTAGTGGTACAAGGATTTGCCTTTCTCCAAAGCTTGAAAAACTTCGAATCTCCGTTGCATCTTGTTAGAGGAGGAAGTGAAGGGAGATAACTCTGCTTTGACCCTGAAATTGCATTTAATCCCTAAAAGTTTATAATTCAATCCTAGCCCTTAAATGGTGAAATATTTGTTTAATCCCTCCAAAAATTATAAATTCATAACTTAATAATTGAATTTTGCCCACTCCCACCTTAAGAAAAAGTTTTCGACTTCATTTATTCTCAGATAGATAACCCTACACTCAAACAGGTCTATAAAACACAATGCAAAGGTTATATACTCACCACATGAGGCTACAAACGTAGTGTATTCTTGGATGAGTTGCTCTAGACCTTCAGCTAGATCAAGAACTGAATCATCTGTAATCCCAATGGGGATTTCAAAGAAACCATTCACCATTTCCTTGGCTATGCTCATTAGCTCCACAACTGATTGTGCGTACGGCTCGGATTTCGACTTCGGGTTCCATGTCTGCAACACATTAAAAACCCTAATCACTATAATGGTATATTTCATATTTGATGAGCTGATAGTATATAATGCTATGCACTGTCAATAAATTAGATGATGTGCCATCATCTTGTTCACTGATAATGCACCATGTTTGCAACATACTTCGGTTTCTTTTACTCTACAAAGCAACTCTTTGGCTTGCTTCAACCTTTCATCTAGCCATTGCCTCAAAAGCTTCATTATGATTGAATCGACTTCATAGGGCATCATTTCCCTGACAATCCCTTTGCCTCCGTCTTCGCATTCTTCGGAATCCTCGACTACCATTTGGACCAACACCTTTTCTAGCTTTGCGGCTCGTTGTAGTACCTCAACAATCTCGCTATTGAGTATGCTCGTCCCGGCTAAGTATTGCTTCAACACCGCACCATAGCATTGGTGTAGCGTTACCGCCGCGACCCCGGCCGCGGTCGGGTGCCACCGTTTCAATATCGGACTGAATAACTCCCTCTCCCTGACGGCCAAATCCTCGGTTTCTTTAGCCAATTGCAACAGAGCTTCGCTAACTTCCGCCCGTTCTCCGACCTTAGCGTTTTTCAAATTTTCATTTGCTATTATCTATAAAACGTTATGCAAACAAATGAGTTTATATTTGACAGTAAGATATAGTATTGTTTAGATTCTAAATTGGTATCAAAACTTTAAAATATTTTAAATGAGTCTTTAAAGTATTAATATTGTACTAAATAAGTCCTTCCTTCAACTTAGCTGTCTATTTAGACATTAAATGTCAGTTTAGACTTGATACGAAGCATGTCTAAAGCACGTGGATCAACCTATAAAGATGAATGTACCTACCATATTGATGGTTTGGATTTGATATGTTTAAAAATACAACATGTGTTTAAAATAATTTAAAAATAAATATATATTAAATTTATTAAGTCAATCAGTTCGAGTATAAATTTTAATATCCGATAACCGATCAACTTAATAATTCTAATAGAATCCTTAATCCATCACCAATTTAACCCAGACAAATTTAAACATGTCAGTTAAATTGGTTTTAATCAGCTTTTACTTATCCCTAAATCTAAGTTGTGAATACGTACACAAGTAGGTACAATTTGATCCATGTGTTTAGTTATGCTCAGTGTTAGAATCCAAGCTAATGACAAGATTGACGGAAGAAACTGGTTGATATTAATACTGCTACTTTGAGTATTCAATTAAAATGTTTTAAAATTCAAAGATAAAACTCACCTTTGCAAACGCATTTTTCAAAGAAGATCGAATGTAATGATCAACGCAATCACTAGTTGAATCCACAAGCATTGTGTCCCCTTTCTTGCTCCCTTCCCCTTCCTTTATTGTAACATCTTCACCTAATATTTTCATTGATGATAAGGCCAAAGGTAAAAGGTTTTCCACTCCACCAACTGTTGTTTTGTTGAAATACTCATGGTAGTGAAGTAACCTCATTTCCGCCCATTTTTGCATCGACACCAACATAGACATCAATAGTTTCACGTACGCCGCCTCTCGATCAATCTTCTTAGCGTCAATCGCCACCTCCGTCAACATAGTATATGCGGCACAAAGAAGATCAGGCTCCATTTGATTCGTCGCAACGTATTGTTGGAACAACACCCAAGTGAAACAAACGTTGTGGATTGACCTATTGATCCCCAATGTAGACCAAGTCTTTTTCATCAACTCTAGCAATTCGTCGACTTCATCGAGGACTAATGTCTCATCTCGAATATCAAATATGGCTTGAAGGAGGGAGATGTATATGTGGATGTTGAGAGGGAACCCATCGGCCCAATGGCATGCATCGCTAGAAGTTTCGTTAGCACTTCGCCAAGACAAAGAAACGACGCAATTGCATAATGTTCTCATCGTGTCAGAGTTCTTGCCAGTGTCTATAGGCTTGGATTTGCTGGCTCGGATTATCTCTCGTAGACGTTTCGCTAAAGAATTCGATTTTTCGAGAGGGATCGACGGATGATTGAGGAGGCCTGCTTCTAGGATTTTGAGTTGACGCCTTTGCCAAAAATGGTAGTCGTTCATGTCGTTGAACTCCGATGGTTTTAATTGACGAAGAAGCTCAAGAGGGAGGATGATAGTCTCCGATCTCCTCCCCATCTATTGAAAATAATAGGAGAAATTACAATCACAACCAATCATTACAGTCAGATACATATTGCATTGATATGTAGTATACTTACTTGGCCAACAAGGGTTCTCATGAGAGTTTTCCTAAGCCTATTATCACTTTGTTCGGTAACCCTCATTTGTTGCCTCATAATCTCGGCAGACGTCAAAGGTCGCCTTGGCCGTGTCGGCACCGTTGAAAACCCTCCGGAGCTATAAAATGAAACGGAATTACTGTGTCCATGATGAGAAATGGGTGACACCGACGGCGTGGAACCTCCACCATTAACTGACGACATCGACATCCGCCTAGAAGGAGATCTTTTCAACATCCTCAACCCTAAGGCTTTTTTAACCTTACTCGTAGGAGTCATCGTCACCACCGCGCTCACTCGCCCGCCCGACCCGTGCATTGATCCTCCATCCCCATTCCCATGATGATCTTGCGAAGAGTAAAATGACAAAGCATTCCGACCTCCGAACCCCGGCGATGAACGACAAGCCGTGAAGAATATTTCGTACGCCGCTTCACGGATGTCGTCGTGATCGAGATCTTCCAGCTTGCCAAAGGGCCATACAAGGTCCGTGTTATTGTTGTCAGCAGATATGGAAGTACTAGTAGAGGTAGTGCTAATGGCGGTGGAAGCGCCATGTACATGACCGGAGAAATATTCCCGGTGAGATTGCCGGCCCATGGCTACAAAAAAGGGAGTTGGGGATTGAGGAAAAGAGGAATTCAATAACAAACGGGAAAAATGGTGGGAGGATCCGACAAGATAGATAACGGATGGACAAAAGATTTTTTCATTTCTTTTTATAAAGAGAGAGAAAAATAAAATAAAAAAGACAGAGATTTTGTTGGTTATGATGACAGCATTTTTGTGTTAAGAAGAAAAAAAGACAGAAGAAAACGAACAAACAAACAAAAAAACATTTGTTGGTGGTGGTGGTAATGGTTTTTTAAGGTTTGCCAACATTGTAGTGTCCAAAAAACATGGAAATTTAAACCCAATTAATTCAATGGATTTCATTTGCCCACGTTTGGTTCCATCAAAATTAAATTAAACACATATTCCCAATCATGGCATTTAAGACTCTTACAAAAACCCTAGTAAAAAAGTACGTTTTAGTCTTTATATTGACCGGTTATTAAGGGTGTCTTTGGATGGGCGGTGCGTTTATCTCCGGTAAGGTTAAGAACAACGGTGACGATAAAATTAATTATTGTAATTGTGAGGTAAAAGATTCTACCGCATCATACCAATCGTCTGTCCAAAGGCATACTAAGTCTTATTAAGAGAGTTTGGGTTCAGGTCAGATTTAGCAGCTCAATCATCAGTTGAATATCTCTTAGGAGTTTTAGTTGAATTATTACTTAATATATAGTTTGATCCCTCAACTCAATAAGAGAGGACAAGGCCTTTGCCTACATGCTAGATACACTACTGTATGTAGAGGTATGCATTAGAATGAAAAATTTTCGAATTAGACGAGCTGGTGAGTCTTACTTTATTGTCTTAACTCAATTTAAAAGTTCTTTAAATCAAATCGAGCGAAATAAAATTCGAGTTGAAATGAATAAATTTATTTTATTTACATTTAAATTATATAAGAGTAAACTTGTGGAAATGATAATATGTCGGCTTAACAGGCCCTTTCTCTAAAGTAATACGTTGCTCATGTAATTGTGGAGGCAAGTACATGGTACGGTTGGTGATTGCTTCAAATCGAGAGCGATAATCACTCATTGTGGAAACTTGTTGAAGTTTAGCCAATAACTTCTCTGGTTCTTTAAGATCCTCAGATCGGAAATGCTTGACAAGAGCATCGATAAAGGCAGTCCAACCTGCCAACTATGTGTTACAGTGCATCCAATCATACCAATCGGCTGCAACATCGTCCAAATAGAAAGAAGAAACCGTCAAATGATCTTCCTCTTTGATTTTGTAAAATCAAAGTAATAAGGGAGAATGGACTAAATTGAAAAGATTTGAAAAGTTGAGAGAGACTCTTTTGTAATTTCCCTTTTTGATTTTTATATTTTATATATAGAGAGAGAGAGATGTAGATGTAGATACTCAAAAACTAATGGGTTAAAAGCCCAAAATTGATCCAATAGTAAAATAAAGAAAATGATCCAACTCAAAATAAAGGCCCATATTACACATACTTTAAAATTCAAAAGATTCAAATCAAATTTCGCAAAATTACAAACAAGTCCAAAATTAAATTTTAATGCAAGTCCTGTCAAAAAAAAAATTAACTTAAATTTAAAAGTTTGAAAAATTTTCAATTAAGTTTTTTGAAATGTAAATAATTCAATAAATTGGTGATTTTGTGGACTATTAAATTGAAAATTAAAATTAGATTAAATAAGACCTAATATTGCGGGTTCGAACGAAATTCGATGTCTACAGATAAAATATAGAAAAATAAATTATTTTAGGTATAAATGATAATAAAAAATCAAAATAAAGCGCATAAAAATATACTAATATTATATATTTTATAATTAAAATTAAATTAAAGTATATTTTATTAAATAATAATTCAAACCCAATCAATCTAAATTCAATATCTCAGACTAGATTTTTGAACAAGTCTAACATATTAAAAGGAAAATAAAAAAGAAAACATTATTTGCAGGGATGACCCCAAGCAAGGGATAGGTAAGGATCTTGTATCCCAAAAGGACAAAATATCATTTTAGTCCTTTTAAAATTTTAAGTTAATGTAATAGTAACATTTTATTTTAGGCTTTCTAAGATGATAAAATATCATTTTAGTCCATTTAAATATTCCAAAACAATAAGTAAATACAATGATAAAATTATACTTTGATCCCTTAAAATTTTATAATTTAATTTCAATTCCCTTAAAATAAATTTTTAGCTTCGACCTACTTTATTCGGGAAAATTAGAGAAAAAATATGGATACAAATATAGAGAGATTATTGATATAGATTTGTTAAATTTGTTCTTTAATATTTAAGATAAGAAAAAATATTAAACTTTTTGGGTTAACTGCGCCAAACATTCCTAAAATCTAAATTAAATTTTAAATTGGTTTTCAAACTTTAAGATATTTTAATTGAGTTCTTAGTATCAATATCGTATCAATCAACTTCTTCTGTCAATCTAACCATTAGCTTTGATGTTAACTCGAATATGAATTGGAGTATATTTAAAACCCATTGATCAAATCTGAAACACATTTAAATCTATCACATGGACAATTTGGATCTGACGCGTTAAAAGAAAAAAACAAAAGAAACATCCCTCGTAAATTTTAATGAACTATTTGATTTTTAACACGTCATCTCTAAAATTGTCCATATAGCAAGACACAAGTATTAAAATTTTGATCAATATATTTTAAATATGCTTCATGTAATCTTTGATGTTATATTTAACGTATAAGATTATGGGTAGGCCGATAGAAAAAGCTAATTGATAGAATGTTGATACTTTGAGGATTCAATTAGAACATTTTAAAATTTGAAGACTAATTTATAATTTTTATCATAAATTGGAAACACTAAGTACAATTAACCAACATATTTCTTACTAACTCATTTTGGATATCGCATAATGAGATCTAAAATCTAATCTCCTTTTTTTTTTTTTTTTTTTACAACCATAAATGCCTAAAAGTATGCCTTTTTATACAAATAATGTAACACCCCAAAACCCGGCTCAAAAATTTCGATTAGATTCCGAAAGTCACTTTGGCCATTGAAATGACCCAAAACAAAACGCTGATCAATATTTAAAACTTTCTTTTTGAAAATAATTTTCTCTAGCAATTTAAATATCGCTTAACATTAATTTGAAACCAAAAAAAAAAAAAATCTCACTTAACGCACACAAGACCTAAGGGTAAGCTAAAGTCTTACTACTAAACTAGTAGACTCATTCTTTTCCTTAAACGCAAAAACAAACTTAACAGCCCAACCGAAACACTGACCCAACCAACATGCCTTAATTCTTCTAACCCCAATTTCGAGGTATTACTAGTAATTAAATTGAAATGGACAAATTTGCAAGTATGCATTTAGTTTTGGTCATAAATAGAAAAATCCCCAATATTCTTCAATACTTATTTGTTTCAAAATGAACCTTTTTGTGGCAAAATTTGTCAAAATTTTAAAAATAGCTCAAAATAAATAAATAAAATGATAGAAAAGAATATTTTAATTTAGAGCTTTTCGTTACATCGATTTATTCAATTTTAATTTCGTTTGTTTATTTTTATTGCGTCTAATTTATTTTTTATATTTAATTTTATTTATTTAAACTCGAAGCTGGACATTTACAATCTTAATATCATAACTAGATTTTATCATACCCACGATATGAGTGAACGAAAATATTTATATTAATTCAACAAATGATTACTGGTGGAGTGATAAGAGATTTCTAAAACACGAATTTATGGATATTGCGTTCAATTCACAAATAATTATTTTAATTATTTTATTTGAAATTATATAAATATGAAAAGACAAAAATACCCTTGTAATAGTATTAATGTAGATATTTCCAAAGCTTCCCTTACTTTTTTTCCTCTTCTCTTTAGTGTTGGATTTCAACTTTGAATGTGATAAAAAGGGAAATGAAAAGGAGAAAGGTGAATTAGTTTTTCCCCCCTCATAATTGATGTATAAATGTACTTTTTAGGTGGACCAAAACAAATGGGGGAGATGATGTGACAAAAATATTAAAAAAAATTTATTGGTTTAAAAATATAAATTTTACCGTTATTAATTTAAAATTTTATAAATTATAAAAAATTTAAATTAAAAATTTACCATTTTAAGAGTCGTGCCCTTAAATTCATCACTACTTTTTAGGAGGATTAAACCAAATGGAGTAGATGATGTGACAAAAATTAAAAAAATATATATATTAATTCAAATTTTTCTCTTTTTATATATTATTCTTTTTCGAAAAGATGATGAGTAATAAATATAATTTTGTTATTTTAATAGTCTATATTTTTATAATTTTAAAAGAATTAAATTAAAATTTTATTATTTTTGAAAGGTTAAAATATAATTTTATCGTTATTTATTTAAAATTTTATAAATTATAAAGAATCTAAATTAAAATTTTACCGTTTTAAAGGTTTAGAAAGATGACGTGACAAAAAATAAAAATACAAATATTAGTTCAAGATTTGTCTCTTTGTATATTATTCTTTGTGGAAAAGATGATGTGTAATAAATGGGATGCATTTTCAAAAGCACAATTGGAAAAAAAATAGTAAAATATAATAATGAGACATAAAGTAATTATTTCTAAAGTGGACTTTGCAAACCATCAAATCTTTTTGGGGCTGCTACAATATCACCTGCTTAGGGGATCTTGTCACATTACATTTTATTATTAATTACATTTATTATATAAATAAATTATAATAAATAAATTAGTCTTATAAACTATTTTTCATTACAGACGTAACGAAAAGTTGACCTGTAATTTCATTATGTAAACAGTCTAAATTTAAAACCTTAACTAGGTTGGGCAATAAAAGAAAAAGAATAGAAAATAAAATATAAAAAAAATTGCTCAAAACAAAAAAAAAATGTGGGGACAAATTATATAATTTAACCTAAATTTTTTGTTTAAAATGATGATTTAACATGCCACATCAGCTTACCGTTACACCGTTTATGGCAGTTAACGGCTTAATGACTAAAATGTTACAACATGATAATATAAGTGACGAAAATATAATATAAGGTAAACAAAAGTAGTCATAGGTATAGTTTACCCTAAAATATATTTAACATATAAATTATTTTCATTATATAATTATATTATTTATTATATTGTCTATATAAATAAATAAGTTGTTAACTAAAAAATAAAATTAAAAACACATAAATATGGGAGGAGATTCAAACCTAAGATCAAAGGGTAGAAAATGCATGCATTTAACCAACAAACCAAAAGCCGCATTTGGCATAAAATGTTTTTTGAAAAGCACTTTTCATATGATGCGTTTTTTGTCACGTCAGTTTTTTATTTTCAAAATCAATTTATTTTTTTAAATAATATAAAAATATAAAAATTATTAAATTTTTTTAAATTATTAAATTCTAACAAATATAAGAATCCATATCATTCGGCCTTATCTTAAATTAACTTTTTCTTTTTTTGTCTTTTTAATGAACATATTTTATTAAAATACATAGAATCCAAAACCTATTTTGGGTAATGTACCAGTCATTTTCTTTCATTAACAATTATTTATTGCTAAATCTAGAAAAAAAACATATTTTTTAAATGTGGGTTTAGTTTTAAATTTCATTTTTTTATTTAAATTGTACTTAAAATTAGCGCATGAGCATTATTGTCAGTGCAGGAGGATGTGAGTTCGAGTGTGCTGAAGTGCATTCTCCTTTTACTTATGGGTTAGGGATGAGCTATGAGTAGTTCTAGGCATTGTGTTAAAAAGAACAGATATGATCATAACCTATAATGAAATTATTCAAAAAAAGAGTTTATAATTAAGCTTAGATTTTGAGTTTTTTAGCATGAGTAAATTAAGAAAGTGAATACCTGATTACTCGATCAATAGACCACAACTTAGGGTTCGACTTAAAATTTGATTTTATGTTATATAAAATTTTAATTTTGATTAATATACTATTAATATCGTTATTTAAGGATTGGGATGGGGAAGTGTTATGGGTAATCTAGACATTGTAAAAAAAAAATTATATGTATAATTATATCAATATAAAAATTTCTAAATCACTTTTTATATTAAAAGATTAATTACACCAAGCGCCAACAACGAGTCATCTTTTAAATTAGTCCCTGAACTTCAAAATATTTTAATTGAGTCCTTGAAATATTAGTATCGTATTAATCTAGTCCTTCTGCCAATCTAGCCAATAAAGTTAGGTGTTAAATGTCAACTAGGATCTAACATGGAGTATATTTAAAACACGCATATAAGTTTTAAGCACGTTTGTAGCTATAAACTAAAATATTTAATTTCGAAAAGGTTAGTAGCTAAAACAAATAAATTAATAATTAGGTGACCAAAATAGAACAAACTAAATAGTTGGATGACTATTCTTATACTTTACCCTTAAATTAATAACATCCCTTGAATAATATTATACAAATAGAGCCATCGGGTCCATTGGGTGGTTGTATGTTGAATGTTGATTGTTAAGGTTCACTTTCTATGTTTTAAGACATTTGGAATTTATTTTCTTGGTCAATAATTTTCGGATAATTTTCGATTTGTCAAGTCAATTTTTAATGTGAATAATCTAGCATAAGACTATAATTAGTGGCGGAGCGTGGTGGAGATTCAAGGGGTCATGGTCTCCCTAAAATGGTAAAATTTTAATTTAGTCCTTTTATAATTTACAAAATTTTAAATTAGTAATGGTAAAATTGCACTTTGGGCCCCTAAAAAATGATAAAAATTTGATTTAACCTTTTAAAAATTATAAAGGTATAGACTATTAAAATGATGAAATTGTATTTTTACTATCATAAAAATATACAATTTAATTCCGGCCCTTCTAAAAAAAAAAAATTAGGCTTCGCCATTGACTATAACTCTCTATATATGCATATATCTATATAAGAGGCGAATTTAGGGGGGCTGGCAGGGGCCTCGGCCCCCCTAAAATGAAAAATTACTATTTAGGCCCTTTAAAATTTTAAATTAATAAAGGTAAAATTACACTTTGCCCCCCTAAAATTATAAAAATTTGATTTAATCCTTTAAAAATTATAAAGATATAAACTGTTAAAAATTAAAATTTCATTTTCCCCTAAAAAAATTTTCTAGCTTCGCCCATATATATATATATATATATCAATTTTTTTACTTTTAAAATAAAATGAAATATCTTTAACTTTAAAAATAAAAATAAAATATTTGAATTCATATTCAATCCAACTCGAGATATTATGTTTGCATGTGTTTACAATTTAATCCATGTGTTTTAAATATGGTCTATATCATATTCGAACGGACATTTAACGTCTAAATTGATGGCTAGACTAACAAAAGGACTTGATTGATCTAATACTGATATAGCTCATAGTTTAAGGACAAAAAAAAAAAAAAACAATTTGGCTGGCAAATTGGCTGCTTGGTTTTGTTTGTTTGTTTTGGCTTAACTATAAATCGACCCCCCAAATTATATTATTTTTTCATTTAAGTATTTAAAGTTTGTTTGGTCAAAAGTGATACATAAACTATCAATTTCTTATTTTACCCAAAACCCATATAAAACGTTTAGTATGAATGTACCACGTGTCACGTTTTTATTAGATAAATGAGACGACATTAGTAGCTTAGTATTACTTTTGACATGAAAAAACTTTAGGTACCTAAATGAAAAAAATGATATAGTTTGAAGGCGAATTTTATATTTAAATCTTTTGTTTCTCTAATTCACCACTTGGCATCCGTTGGCTCTTCAATATTTAATGCTTGAATGGTTGGACGAGAGATTTTTCTTTCTTTCTGGGTTTGATACAATGCTACTCAATTAATACAATAATATATGGGTAAATTTTACAATCAGTCATTGAATAATGAATAAATTTTTATTTTGGGTATTTAACTAAAAAAAATTACAATTTGATTACTAAAGTTTTTAAAATTATTTTTTTTTGTCAATTTGACCTTGATTATATATAAAATGATAAAAATTGATTTTAAAAAAAATTAGAAAATTTTAAATATTAAAATAAAAATAAAAATAAAAGTAGATAAAAAAATAAATAAAGTGAGAGGAAATGAGGGAAAATTATTTTTGAAAAGTGGATGTGGGGTGAGGCGGAGTGGATTTTTTCTTTTAGACGGTGGGTATGGAATGTTTATGGTAATTGATTTCCCGCCCCGCTGTGCTATATAAAATTATCATTTTCTCTTTCTATCTGTTCTCCTAATATGATCCTATTTTATCTCATGATAACCATTACATAATCCTTAATGAAAAGTCAATTACTATTAAATAGTTATCACAAAGACAAACAACTCGTGGACACATTTACTTTCCATCTATCATGTAATACCGATGAGAGGATCATTTATCCATTAATTGGGCTACGAATTCCACTGTTGTGAATGATGCCACATACTGCAGAAGTCGTGTATCTAACAAACTAACTTTCAGTTTCTTATCTATTTGCACTCAGGCTTTTACTTATATAAAAGTATACGAGTAATGCATACATAATCCATCATCCACTTAAGATTAATATATGTCACACTATGAACGTCACAAGTGAATAAATCTATAAATGGATCTAAGATCTATTTTACTTAGGTCTTGTCTGATGTACTATCAGTCTAGTCAGTCATATCTATGTCTCTATTTTCTAGGAGTCATATGCTCCGATGCTTAAGACAAAAGCATCTACCCAATTGGACTTGATAGACAACATATTAGTCTTTAAATCGGTTTGCTCATTTCCGATTAAACTAAGGAAATGTTTAGGTTATTCTACTAATACAAGTTGTCTTTTCGTATTACGATCCAACCATGTAATATTGCTTAGTATTAGTTAAATGTTAGATAACCAATGAGTCAATACTTGCTTCTATTTTGCTTTGCATGAAAAAACAATGAGAACAATATAGAAAAGGCATTAATGTACTTAATGAATATTTTTATTAAATCAATTTGTTTAAAAAATACAAGTACACAAAATGAATATACTACACTTAAAGCACTAGAGCCAACAAAAATCAGATATGAGAAATTGTTAGATTTTGTTTGGGGTGTGAAAGATTGAGGTATAGTCGAAAGTTATATGAAAGTGAAGTGGATTTGGTGAGGAAGAAGGGTGAAAAGAAAAGGTATGATGTTAATATGACGGAAAATTTTATTAGTAGAATTAGGAGGGGAAGCATTTAGTTGTTTACAGTATCATTTTTTGTTACATGACTATTAAGTGAGGGGAAGCAAATAGTGAGGGAAAATATTGATGCAAACTTTTAAGAATTGATAATACCGTTAAATTTTTCTGTCAAATTTAGGTCCATTATAATATCATTTTTTGTTACATTACTATCAAGTGAGTATTTTTTTAAACCTCAAAATATTATATTAGCGAATTAACAGAATAATTTTAACAATGTTAACAGTTGAATTAGAATTTTTAAATTCGAAACGTAAAGAAACTAAATTCTTGAAAATAAAAGTACAAAGAATACAATAACTTGAATCATATTGCAACCTTTTAATTTTTAGGGTAAACTATACCCAATGTCACAAAACTATTAGTAAGTTTATGTTTTGGTCCTCAACTTCAAAAAGTTACAAAATGATCACTGACTATTCGAAAGTCACTACTGTATGGCCTTATGTTCACAATGCCTGCACTGATCGAAAGCTCTCCTTCCTCTTCTCTTTAATAATTCAGCCTTTTTCATGTAACAACTTTGAATGTCCTGAATCTGAGAACCAAAATCTAAATAGTTTTCTTTTTCAATCTCCTACATTGACCGTCAAATCAACTTGGATATAAGTATGTTCTTCTACTCATTAACGGGTATCGATCCACCCTACTGATCATTAGATCGTCTCTTGGAGATCGATAATCAAACTTTTTAAAAGAAAAAAAGCTTAACAGTCCAGTGATTTAAATAAAAACTTTCGAATAGTTGAATAATCATTTTATAATTTTCGAAGACGGTGGTGGCATAATAAAAATACTTGTCCGAATAACACCTAACTACATTTAATATCGAATGCTGGCATTAATTAATCACCACAATCAACTTGTTTTCTTTAGTATTTTTTTTCAATTTGTATGTATTATTTGATATTATTGCCATGTAACGTCCCAAAATTAAATTTAAATAATTCTGGCCGAATCTCCATGGAATCATTTGTTTTACTTGTATTTATTTTCTATTAGATATATTGATACTTATGGGTTAAAAAAACTCAGGTTGAATTCGATTATATAACGAATACGAACAAAAATTGATAAAATTGAATACAAATATTTACGTGAAAAAATCTTTCCGATGAGGATAAAAAACTATAAGTAAAGAAAACTTCATTAAAAATGACAAAAACCGAAAGGGGGTTACAAGATGGAGAAATAAACAAACTCGAATCCAAAATTACAAAGTTCTCCCGAAATTCCCATAAACCCTCTCTTAATTTCATTGTTATTATTCTAACTATCTAGGATTGCTAAAAGGCTTATTTATATGTTGAAATTCGTGTGAAAATATCACTAAGATATCCCTAGAATAATCAGAGTTAGATTGAGAAAAGATAACAAAGTTTAATTGGGAGAAGAAACCCAATTTATGTGGGGAACACGTCGCCACGTTGCAACGTTCCCATTCACGTCATCACGAAGTTATCCGTCGTCGCAACGTCGAGAAACTTCTCGTCGTGACATCACTATCTGTTTGACTGAAAATACGAGATACATCCCACAAATTCCTTTTAAGTTTTTCTCTTCAAGAATTTCACTTGAGTTTTCTTTTAAAAGAAGTTTTAACAATCTTTTAGATTATGGGAATCGTCTTCAAGTTTTTTCTTGCCAATAACACTTTCTTAGAGGAAAAATTAGAGTCGTTTGAAGAAGTTGTTGATTCATCTTGTTTCTAAGGCTCCTTAAAACTTCTACACGCCATCTTCATCTTCTTCCATCTTTCTTCTTTCTTTTCTTTAATTTTTCATTCGATTCTTGTTGTTTTTATTCTAATCTTTGTTTAATTTATTTCCATACCTTAATCATCAAAGAAAAGACGTTCTCCCATCATTATACATCAAGAAACATTCAAAAACTGAAGTTCTTTTCTTTTCTTGTTGATTTGAGTTCTTTCGTTACAAAACAATTTTTATTTTACTTAATTCTTCATTCTAACAAATTGTTTTACTTCTTTTGTTTCAAATCTGATTGGAGACCTTTTTTTTGGTTAAAGAACGATTTCTTCTCTCCCAAGAAACCCTATTCTACTCATTCTTGGACTCCTTGGACGCCCATTTCTTCCTTTGATCTTTGATTTTCTTTTTCATTAAATTTTGTTCAATTACTTCAATTCGACAACATTTTTTTTTAAAATAAAAAACAACCCTAATCATTCCAAATACTAAGTTCTCTATTGTTCTTGGTTGGCCAAATCTTATTTTATCTTCTCTTTCGATTTCATTCAGTTTTAATCATTATTCTTTCAAATTTATTCTGACCAATTGTTTTCTCTTAATTAACAGTCTATTTAGCCAAATTTCATCAAGAACAAGTGTCACATCCCGAGACTCGGGTTAGAAGAATTTGGATTAGTGGACCAAGAGTTGTCACACTATGACTCTTATTTAAGAGTTTGTAAAATTATGAAAAGGATGAGCTACTCGCTTAATGGTTAAGAGTTAGTGCAATTGTCCTTTAAGACTTGAGTTTGATTCCCTTTTCTTGCAAAGTATTAAATTTTAGTATTTTTGCTTCCCTTGTGCAATCCATAGTTGTTCCCTTGTGAACAGATTTCAAGCTGACTCAAATACTGATTTATCTTTAGATTAATTTGAAAATTTAGCAATCATCTTTAGTTTATCTGTTAACTTATCAACTTTTGAAAATTAATTCATGCATATTTTATTTTGTTATTTTTGTTCTTTCATTTTTTTCCCTTTTCTTTCTCTCCCTTTTGTGTCATCCCCCTCTTCTCCTCCTATGCTTTTCTTTCATTTTTTTTCTTCTACTGTTCTTTCTTGATTTCCCCTTTTTGCTGCCAATTTCTAGCACCCTTGCTACCATTTTTAAGCACCATAATCGCTCCATTTTTGCTGCCATTTACCTCTCCTCTTGCCGCACAAAATAACCACCATTGTTTCCCTTGTTTGTGGTGTTGTCACCCCATTAAAACACCATTAGTGGCTACTACTTTTTTCACCTTTTTCGCCCACTATCACTTTTATCTTTCCTCACTTTTACCTTATTGAAACAACCCCTCATCACTTTTTCACATTTGTGTGTTCGATTTCGTTCGAATCGTAAACCCAGACCTAGCAATCGGAGTGCGTAAGTTTTTTTTTTCTAGTACCGTTTTAGTTTGATTAATTCTTCTGTGAAAAAAATATAAAGTCGGTAATGACAAATATATCGCAAAGAAAAGAGAAATAAAAATAAAGAACACACAGATTTTACGTGGAAACCCTTTCGGGAAAACCACGGGCAGAGGAGAAGAAAATTCACTATGTCGAATTCGAATTATTACAAGAGGAATAGACTATGTCTATTTATAGGCTTGTAAAACCATATTCTAATAGGAGTGTAATAAGATTGAAACATCTTATTCTAATCAATATCAAATAGATGGAGTTTAATAAGGTTTAAAAAACCTTATTTAAGATAAAATAAAAGAAGTGTAATTCTATAGGGATTCTTCTTTTATTTTATTTTACCATGTATTTTATTTAAATAAGGATTCGGGTCACTTAATTCTAACATCTTCTAATTTGGTCGAATACTTCTAAAGGCCATAGGTGGTTAATCCTTACTGATTTGAGTACTACTTTTATGTTAGGAACCAATCTAAATGCTCTGGATCATCATTGACTTTCAAGGTTGCTTTAATTTCTATTCGAAGTCGAAGTAAAAGTAAGTAGTGGGTTTAAAAATTGGATCTAATGCTTCGGTTTAATTCCCATATTTGGCCAAACCTATAAGGGGAATTAGAGATCGATTTTAACTCGTGTTTTGGATATCTCATTTACAGATTAATTTGACCTAGTCTAGACTTAAGATCTAGGAGTTGTGGATTAAGCGATATTATACCAGTTTAAAATTAATCATGTGTGGGTTCTAAACCTTGTGTGTGATTATATAATGATCTATAATTGTATTTGGTTGTTGAAAATTTGTGCATGGCCAAGTGGTCAGTGAAATTGGTAGATTGACCGATTGAGGTAAGTAAATTAACCAAGTGATGTGCTTATTAAATATGTTTCATGAATTGAATTTTTGCATGACTTGAAATATAGCGATTGTGATATTGAGTATGCTTACTTTGTAAGCATGCCATTAATTGAAATTGAATTGACCAAAGCATGAAAGTATGTCGTTGTTATTGATATATGGAAAGTATGATAAGCATGAATTGCTTCATTGAAAAGTATGTCATATTGCATTGCATGGGGTTGGTTTTGTGGATGATGGAGGAGTTCCGGGGAGTATTGGTGGTATACTCGCATTCATTGGTTAGTCAGTATACTGCATCGGATTATTGAGAAGATTGACAGGTTGTCTGCAACCTATTGACAATTTACTTGCAAACCATTGGCAGCTTGTCTGCAAATTGATATTGGTGGTTCAACCGCGCTGGGCTTCGGCTCCAATTGTTTGGTGTTTGGATGACAAGTTCTAGGGAACTCATTGTGTGCAGCGGATGGTATGTGTAGGACTTGCATTGTTGCATAAAGTGTGCCATGAACATGACTTTGAGAAATTGATTGAATTGATGCCATAAATTTTTTTGTAAAATTGCTACCTGATTATTGATTGTCTTACTGGTTGAAATTGTGAATATTCTCTAGTTGCCTTGTTTAGACTCACACTGAGCTCTTGAAGCTCACCCCCTTAGTTTAAACTTTTCAGGTAATCCATGAGCTTAGGACTGGATTTGGGCCTTTGGAATTCTCGTATCGGACACTGGACTTATTTTAAATTTTAAATTTAAAATTAATTTTTGGTTGGAATTGTAATTGTTTTTATTTTTGTTAGGACTGTGGCTTGGGTTAATATTTTGGGTTTAATTGCTTGCATGTTTTTTTTTTATTGCATTGAATTGACCTAATAACCGGTAATTGCAAGATATTGGGCCTAGGTAAAAATTATGAATTTCTGCTATGTAGTAAAGAAATTGATTTTGAAAATATAAATTGATTTGCAATTTGATTGCGTTTTCCCCCCAAAATGTCACTACTAAGTAAATGAACTATAATTACAAAGATGACCCTAAAATTTGAATGTTTTAACAAAGATGACGAGTTTTGTAAATCTTGACAAAAATGTTGATTTTCAAAGAATGATTTTATTTGGCCATTTCGATGGTCCATGTAGCCTTCAAAATTCGACCGTAATGTCTAGGCCGGGTTTAGGAGGTTACAACAAGTTTCTCCATAATCGAATTAGACTCGCTCTTAAAAGTCCTAGTTTAATTCAGTTCCCTTGTTCTTAATTTCTTCGTTATTTTGTTTTATTTGCTTCTTTCTTTAATTAGATGTAACTCAAATTGTTTGTGTTTCAGGTTTAATCAAACTCCAAGTTTCCTTCATTCAGCTAGAGCCCTAGGCTAAACCCGTGACTTGTCAAACTTGTGATCTTGTTCTGCACGTATCCTTATCAACAAACGCTATTATTATTTATTATATTGATAAATAACTTTATAACGAATGCCTATAAATTTATCAATAGCCAACAAACAAATCGACATAATTTATTTATACTAAACCACATATCCACATAACATGAATTGCATATATAATTTATACTTAATATTAATATTTTTTTATTTGGCTAAGAGGAAATGCTTTGCTAGGATATTTTTTTTTTCAATTATAAAGAGATATAATAATTAAATTAAATTATAGATTATAGAAAATTAATGTTTTTCATAAAATCATAATTAAAAGTGTTAACCAAAAAAGGTATAAATTAATTTGATAAAATTATAATTAGTTTGATTATATATTTTTAAAAATAAAAAAAATTGTAATAATTCTAAAATTTGTAGAAATTTAAAAAGAGTTGTAATAATTCATAAAAAAATATTTTAAAAAATAATAAAACCATTTACAACAAAGTAATAAAATATTAAAAAAAATAGAATAATTTCAACATATTAGTAAGAGAAATTTCAAAGGAGAAAAATTATTAAAATAAATAAAGATGAAAATGACATTTAAAAAATTATTATATTTTATTTCCTCTAATTTTCCTTCAATTATTGGGTATTAGAAAAAAGAGAGAAAGCAAGAAAAAGAAAATATACATAGGGTAAAACTATGTATTTATAAAGTAAAATTCACACAAAATGGTAAAAGACAAAAATAAAGGAGTTTTCCAAGGCTTTTAGCATATTTGCATACTAAACTTCTAGGCAAATTTTGGGTACGTTTCTTTGGCACCGAGTCGTGAAATAAGTCTGATTTAAATCTTCTAATTCCCTTTGAAACAGTATATTATCGACATTACCAAAATACTAAATCAGTGTAAGTTAGATGCCTAATTCATAAAACTTGTTATGATTCTTTCACTTAAACCATTCAAAATAAAAACTTCAATAGTATAATTTTTAAAAAAAGATTATGCTTTTATCGAATCCAATTTAAAACACAACTTACCTTATGTTTTTAATATGTAGTGGGGAACGAGAGTGATTGATAACAACTTATGGGATTATAACAAATACTAGACTATTTACAGCAGAAAAAACAATACTCACTGAATCAACCATCCTCCAATAATTTGAGATAATATTTTTAATGACAACTTTTATGTGCATGAATTATTTTTATTTTAATAAGTCTTGCTGCTCCTCGATTGCGAGTTTTTAACCTTTTTTTCATATATATATGACCTTGGGGAAAGCAGTAAGGAATCCATTTCCTTTGGCCCTTTTTCTTGGCGTTTGGATTTTTCTTTTACTCTCCTACCCATTTAAACGTAGGTTTCAAGTTCTTTGTAGTTTTTCCTCAAACATGACACCTGCATTTCAATTTTTCACTTTTTGACGAAAAATGATGGTTTGGGTCGGGTGTTTTTTGGACGTAAATACAGGTAAAGCAGTGTACCGGCGGCAGTGATGGAAGTGGCGGTGATCGGAGGTGGGATAAAAGGGTTGGTTTCGGCCTATGTACTGGTCAAAGCCGGCGTGGACGTGGTCGTTTACGAGAAAGAAGAACAATTAGGCGGCTATGTAAAGACTGTTACCTTCGACGCCGTTGATTTAGACCTTGGCTTCTTGTTTCTCAATCCAGTAAGGCCTTTTTCTTTGTTTATTATTATTATTATTATTATTATTAAATAAGCATACAATAAAACCAAGTATTTCCTTTTTTAATTATAATATCTAAAATTTATTTAAATATTAAAATTATACAAACTCACCATTTTTCTCTTCATATTACATTATAAAAATAGTGTTCTTTTTTTTAAAATACAAATAATTTATCTGAGTTTACTTTCTATTCAATATTTGAAAAGATTTCGACAAAAATAATCTTAAAACTCGCGAAGTAATTTTATTTGTACTAACCCTAAATTCCTAAGAGTATCAAACATTTTTCTTCACAAAAAAAAAAAAATTGACAAGATATAACGTAATAATTGCTCACTTCATGTTTTAATCATGTGTTCGAGAATTAATTACTTTCAAATACTGCTCATGATAAAAAAAATTTATTTTGCATGTATTTTATTTATTATTGATCCCGTAATTTAATCAATTAAATTGAGAATTAATTATTTCATCGGTTTTTTAAAATTTAATTTTAGTTTAAATTTTGAACTTCATGTGATGATTTGATGGTTAAGGGTTTTCACCGATTTAAATGTGGCCTGAGTTTGAGTCACACTAGTCACATTTATTGTTTGGACTTTGTCAGTTCACCAAAAAAATTCAAACTTTACCAAATTAAAATACTACCACACCAACAATTTTTTTTCAAAACCCAAAAGCTTTTTATTTATAAGTAAATAAATAGTATATGTGTTTTTAAATATTTAAAATATCTAATATTTATCTTTGTATCAAATTTGTAATTAATTAAATTCAATTAATTTTTTATTACTAATTTTAAATAATTTTTTAAATAAATAAAAAAATCATACATTTCTAAAAAAAATTAATTTCAACAAATATTTTGTCTTTGCTTGGCCGTCCACTTTTTTTTTTTTTTTTTTTTTTTTTTTTTTGTACTTTAGAAAAATTGCATTGACAAACTACAAATACCAAGAGTCCAAATGCCATTAAATACAAATTTGATTGAGTCATTTTCTCAATGACTCATATCATCAAATCCATCATGTTACGATTAACCCGATTAAAAATATTAAAAATTTTAAAAAAATTGGTTCAATTGATTCAACCGATTTACAATCTAATCTGTTCAACATCATTTTTTCGATAATCCAATTCAATTTAAACAACACTTATTTTAAACCTGATCGAATTAAAATAAATAAATATAAATTTAGTTAATATTTTATAAATCCAACCCAATCCGAATCGAAGTTCATTTTTAATTTACATTATTATGTAAAATAAAAATAGAATTATTTTTATTGGGGGTACTAAGATGGCATTGAAGTACCTTTGGATTGGTTCTATCATTCAAGTGGATGTTCAAATCACCTAAAATGACAAATGCTTCCCCACTATATTGTTGTCAAAGTCATTGGAACGGTTTTTTTTGGTAGGATAAAAAATCAGCTAACACATCTTAAAATTGGAATTTTTTTATTTTAATAATTTATTTAATCAAATTGAATAAATTAAACCAATCACTAATTTAATTACAAAAATATTATCGATAGTTATAATAAATTTTGATTAAATTTCAAGTTTAAATCAAATTGAATTTCTAAACCACTTTCAACTTTTTTTCTTTTTTTGTCAAACAAAACTTAAAAGTCGAAATTTTAGGGTGGGTTTGGATGGGCGATTAAGTGCAGTGCGGTGCATTTAGCTTACTTTTTGTCTCACGCTATAGTATCGTTACAGTATCTAATCTCACCGCCACCGCTGTTTTTATACTAATCACAAATAAACACACTGTCCATCTAAACCCACCCTTATTCAAAATGTCTTTTATGGCGGCTGATCAGTGTTTTTGGTTAGTCCTGGAATTTCTTGACTTTCTTTATTTTGCTTCCTCCATTATGGACAATAGGCCTTTTTTTCCTTTATTGTGGATAGTGATTGATAGATAGTGAAATAAAATATATAAAATATTGTTTTTAATTATTTTTTATAAATAAAAATTATTATTAAATTGAATTTGTACACTTGGGCCCAAGTATGGTGTACTTTCAGAGTTGGTAATAAGTGTGGATCATTGGGTTTCAAATAGAATTAAGCTTAGATCTTGTTTTTTTTAAAATAATTTATTTAATTAAATAGAACGAATTAGTCGGATCGAAAATAGATGGTCAGATCAATTCAACCACTGATCCGACTTCTGAAAATTTTGATAAAATTATTAATTATTTTATATTTATTATATATAGTACATGCACGATATAAATGATAATTCGAATTATATAACAAATATATTTATATAAAGTTGATATAAAAACAAAAAAAAATTTAATTGAAATGGTAAGGTAGAGATTAGGGGCGAAGGCAGAAATTTCTTTTAGGGGGGTCGAAATAAAATTTTAATTTTTACGATAGTAAAAAATACAATTTCACCATTTGAATAGCCTATATCTTTATAATTTTTAAAGGATTAAATCAAATTTTTATCATTTTTAGGGAGGGCCAAAGTGTAATTTTATCTTTATTAATTTAAATTTTTTAAAAAATTTAAAAAGCCTAAATAGAAAATTTTTCATTTTAAGGGATCGGGCCCCTGCCAACCCCCTTGGCTACGCCTCCGGTAAAGATTTTAAAATTTATAATGTTTAAAGCTCAAATCCCTGTATTTTTTATATTTTAATCATTATCTAACTAAGTTTGTGTCCGGTCGACAGATTTAATAAATAGTATAAATATTTATATTATTATGACTGTAACCAGTATTAATTATTAATATTTTGAAATTATATTTATACAATTTATAGTTTGCCAGTAGAGACTTTTTTTTTTAAAAAAATTTAAAATTAATTTTAATAATGAAAAAAAAATATTAACCTGTCGTTTTTACCAGCTCTATTAATTAATCGATGCATTTTAAATTATATATATATATATAAATGAATAGCTTATCTCTTTGTATTATATAAAATATTAATTATTTGGGAGGGAGCTCACGTCCGTATGTGTACGGAGAAATGTGAGCCGTCTCATTATTATAATATTTATAATTTATTTTCAATTTAAAATATATTTTTTAAATTTAATTAAAAATAGAAAATAGAAAATTTAATAATTAAAATAATAATTAAAATTTCATAAAATTTAAAGAATATATTTAAAATTTATAAAATGAATCAACATTTTTTTTAAAATTTTCGATTTTTATTAGTTTTGAACGATTTATTCAAGGTCGGTTCACTCCTATATCTAGAGCAATCAACGGGTCCAATTTAATTCAAATAACACTCGTTAAAATCATGGAAACAAATGCATGGATTCTATTGTTATGAATTCAAACACTTTTTTTTTTTTTTAATGTTTTTGATGAAGCTATTGTATATATGTTTGTAGTATACGAAAGAATGCATGAAATTTATTAATTGTACGAAAAAAAACATGACAGGCAAGATATGCAACACTGTTGGATATGTTCGACAGCCTTGGTGTTGATGTAGAAACATCCGATGTTTCATTCTCTATAAGCCATGACAAAGGCAACAATGGCTATGAATGGTGCAGCCAATATGGATTTTCCAATTACTTTGCTCAAAAGAAGAAACTGTTGAACCCTTTCAATTGGCAAAGCCTCAGAGAGATCATCAAATTCGGCAATGATGTCGAAAGGTTAGCTATTGCCTCTTCCGAGTTATCTTACATGAGTACATGTTTTTATCAAATGAAACATTTTGGACTTTGTGTGTTGCAGTTACCTTGGATCACTTGAGAACAACCCAGACATTGATCGTACTGAGACCTTGGAACAGTTTATAAACTCAAAGGGCTACTCTGACAATTTTCAAAACACTTATCTGGTGAGTATTTTATCTCATTATTGAGGGTTTTTTTTATATATTAATTATGGGAATTAATCAATGGAAAATATTGAAATTTGAGTAGGCTCCTATATGTGGTTCAATGTGGTCAAGCTCCAAGGAAGATGTTATGAGCTTTTCAGCTTTTTCCATCCTTTCATTTTGCCGTACTCATCATTTGTACCAGGTGTTTGATTATTTTCCTAAACGCATACTGCTTAGTCTTTATATATGGCTATCATATTGTAGGCTTAATTTGCATTAGGCTCTTCCTATATAAAATCCAATGTGTCGGTTTCGTTTGTTGATCTTTTTGTTTTCCTTTTCCATCTTCAGCTATTTGGGCAGCCACAGTGGTTGACTATCAAAGGGCACTCACATTTTGTTAAAAGGGTGAGCATTTTTCTAGTTTCCTAAACTCTCCACTTAAGGTTCTATTGATGTAAGCTAATTTAAAGTATACTCCAATTCAATGAAATCAGGTTAGGGAAGTGCTGGAGACTAAAGGTTGTCAATTTAAACTCGGTTGTGAAGTACAATCTGTTTTGCCTGTTGATAATGGTGAGTGTTTGCCTTGAAAACCGTCCATCATTCAATATTTACCAGGAAAAATATGACGTTTTTCATATCAGAGATTTTACAGACCTCTAAGGATAGTTGTGTATAAATGGATGGACAGGTACCACCATGGTCTGTGGAGATGGTTTCCAAGAAACTTACAATGGATGCATAATGGCTGTTGATGCTCCCACTGCCCTAAAATTATTAGGAAACCAAACAACATTTGAAGAAACAAGAGTACTGGGTGCTTTCCAATATGCTACCAGGTACTACAATTTGTAGTCCCTCGTTGATCTGTATGCCTTCGAACGTCTCAAAATTAATATGCATGTATAAACTAATCTATTTTGCATGTTCTTTAGTTTATTTAAAGTGAGCTACTAAAATTCATGAAATCTAATCAATTGTTTCTGTTGGCAGTGATATTTTCTTTCACCGGGATAGTACTTTAATGCCACAAAACAAATCAGCTTGGAGTGCATTGAATTTTCTCAATAGTAGCAAAAATAATGCATTCTTAACATACTGGCTCAATGCACTACAGGTATGTCAAAAAATTTAGTTTGCTAATATTGCCTAACATCTAGGGAAGCATAGAAGATTCTTGCCAGATGCCATTTGTTTCATCAGAATTACTAAAATACTTGGTTGGTTTTCAAGTTATAACTTGAGTAATGCTGACTGGTTCTTATTCTTTTTACAGAATATTGGGAAAACAAGTGAGCCATTTTTTGTGACTGTCAATCCAGACCATACCCCAAAGAATACCTTACTTAAGTGGTCAACCGGCCATGCAATTCCCTCTGTTGCTGCATCAAAAGCTTCACTTGAGCTTGGTCAGATTCAGGGAAAGAGAGGAATCTGGTTCTGTGGTGAGATTTTTCCTCATGAAATTAGTTAACATTTTGGACCAAAATTTTGGGGAAAAGTAAATTATCAAGGGATGAAACTAGCTCTTTTAGTACTCTTCTACTAGCTATAGATTAGTGAAGTATTATTGCTACTGTCATTGTGCTGAGATTTTATATTCCTTGTGTTCTAAAACCTTCATTAGCTGTCATTATAAGATAATAAAGCATCATGTCACCTGCCTCTCATCTGAGTATCTGTTTACAATTATTTCAGGCTATGACTTCAATCAGGATGAACTAAAGGTACCTACCTAGTAATTTCTGCTTATTTTTAACTCTTACCAATGATTCAATTTTATTTCAGCAAGATAAATTCCTTTAGTTTAGGCTGCAATGAAAGTACAAGAATCCACAAAGCATTTTTCTAAGGTGCTCTTTTTTTCTCAGGCTGGTATGGATGCTGCACATGGTATCTTGGGAAAGCATTCTTCTGTTCTGCACAGTCCAAAGAATATGTCACCCTCTTTACCAAAGAATATGTCACCCTCTTTCATGGAAACAACGGCACGCCTCTTTGTTACTAAATTCTTTCAACAATATATATCTATGGGCTGCGTAATGTGAGTTCTTAAATATTATCACTCAATGTTTTAAGCATTTTGTTAGTTCACTGCATGTTTTTCTACTTGAATTTGACACAATTGACCATGTTGCTATCATCAGTTTCTTAGAGGAAGGAGGCAGAATTTTCACTTTCAAAGGAAACATGGAAAAGTGTCCTCTTAAAACAGTTCTGAAAGTGCATAATCCTCAGTTTTACTGGAGGGTACACACCACACATTACTTAATCTTAATTCAGTTGGTTTAGTTGTTAATATTAAACTCTATTGTCACGTTTGCTTATGAGAATTATATGTGCTTTCCCCCCAGATCATGAAAGAAGCTGATATAGGCCTTGCAGACGCATATATCCATGGAGATTTTTCTTTTCTTGATGAAAATGAAGGCCTTCTTAATCTTTTCCAGGTAAGAAAAGGTTATCAAGATCTGTTCCTATACATACAATAAATTGGGTTAGTTTTGATTTATCATAATCTTCATTGATAACTTTGCAGATTCTTGTTGCCAATAAAGAGAACTCAGCTGCCTCAGGGTCGAATAAAAGAAGGTTCATTATAAGCTTGAAGAAGAATCTAGATTGCAATACTGGTAGAATCCATAAATAAAATCGGTTTATTAAGCATGGACATTTATTTGGTTGCAGGACTTGGTGGTCACCTGCTCTGTTAACATCTAGTATATCATCTGCAAAGTATTTTGTGAAGCATCTCTTGAGACAAAATACTATTACACAAGCTCGTAGGAACATTTCTCGTCATTATGATCTGGTAAGTGATCATGACTCCAATTTCAACGTATTAGAACGACATATTGATTATTCAACCTCCAACATGTTATTTTTATTACAAAGTTGCATACTCTATCCGGATAACTCTTTGTTAAGGAACTAGTTGTCTTTGTAATTTGGTGTTACCTAGTACTACCAACGTAGAAGACTATTTGCTATAGGATTTATCAAATCAAAGCTAACTAATTCCCTGCTAATTATGTTTGCAGAGTAATGAACTTTTCTCTCTATATTTGGGCAAAATGATGCAATACTCTTCTGGAGTCTTTAGGGTCAGTATCCCAACTTCTATGATTTTTTTCTTTTAAAGTGTATGAACAAACGACTTGTTTTCCATGTCATGTTGGGATTTTATCTTTTTCGAGATTTGTGACACTAATATTAAGTTGCTTTACAGACAGGAGAAGAACATTTGGACGTTGCACAGCGACGAAAAATCAGTTCTCTAATTGAGAAAGTGAGAATCGATGATGGTCTAATCCGCATTCTTCATTTTCCTTTGCTATGATCATTTATTTGATTGTGTTGTTTTTTGATACATACAGACAAGGATAGAGAAATGGCATGAAGTTCTTGACATTGGGTGCGGTTGGGGAAGCTTAGCTATTGAAACTGTGAAAAGAACAGGATGCAAATATACTGGCATCACTCTATCAGAACAGCAACTGAAATATGCTCAAGAAAAAGTGAAGGAAGCTGGACTCCAGGTATCCATGTCTGAAAATGGCTTCTGTCTGCAAACTTCTTGTTCTTTTAGACTTAGTGAAAAATAATATGCACCTTCTTTTCCCATAGTTAACAAGTTCTTATCATCAGGATAACATCAAAATACTTCTCTGTGACTATCGCCAGTTACCTAAGGAACACCAATTTGACAGAATCATATCTGTGTAAGTTATAAATTCCCTCGGTTAACTATAATTAGTAATTACATGTCATATATTTTTAACATTTTGCAATTATATTCTTTAGAGAGATGGTAGAACATGTTGGTGAAGAATATATTGAGGAATTTTACAGATGCTGTGATCAATTACTGAAAGAAGATGGACTTTTCGTTCTTCAGGTAATGTTAAAATGGTGAAAATAGTACTGTTGCCTTTGTATTAGCTTTTATAGTAACTTCAAAACTCCAATTATCTGTTCTTCATTGCTTATTTTTCTACAATATTAGGCCAAAACAATTCATTAATGTCCAAGAGTGGTCTTTTGTTTTGTATTTTTTTTTCAGTTCATATCTATCCCAGAGGAGCTTTCCAAAGAAATCCAGCAAACAGCTGGTTTTCTTAAGGAATATATATTCCCTGGTGGAACCCTGCTTTCTTTGGATAGGAATTTATCAGCCATGGCTGCTGCAACAAGATTCAGGTAACGTCCATTGTTGTTTAGACAAATCAATCATGCTTTGTCCTTTGTTCTACAACACAAATTGATCAAATATTATTGTGAGTGCAGTGTGGAGCATGTGGAAAACATAGGAATGAGTTATTACCACACACTAAGATGGTGGAGAAAACTTTTCCTGGAAAACACAAGGTACTTACACATTGTGCCGATTTCGATTCGCACGGAAATCGTCTTTGGGGGGCTCAATGAAAACTAACATATTCTTGTTTTCCTCCTCAGCAAAGTTCTGGCTTTGGGGTTCGACGAGAAGTTCATGCGGACATGGGAATACTATTTCGATTACTGTGCTGCTGGTTTTAAGACAGGAACCCTTATAGATTACCAGGTAAAACTCCATACATATCTATTAATGCAATGTTAATCTAAGATGTTAAAGCTAAGATATTAATCCCTTGGTGTACATGATTGCAGGTTGTATTTTCGCGAGCCGGTAATTTCGGTACACTTGGAGATCCATACAAAGGTTTCCCTTCTGCATATTCCTTCATGGATGATTGAACAAAGTGTTTGAATATATGATCACCATACAATGATTCAACCAGCTGGATCAAACTGGTACCAGTGTTTACCTAGTCCCCTGCTTTTGTGTAGTTATGGTTTTCGTTTCGTTGCGAAAAAGAAATAAGCAAATAATGTATGTTAATAATGAAATGTTTGTATCTGGTATATCTATACTGGTTGGATATTATGTATGGAGATCTGCTTCTTTTTAAGAATTGTTGCCTGGTTCATAACTTATGCATGACATGAATGCATGCATGCATGCATGTATATGTCTCGAGATTTTGAGTGTTAACATAATACCGCACTCTGTTCAAAATGTCTGGATACCATTACATGACATGAATATGACTGAACTATTGATGTCCAGACCTAAATTTAAAAAAATGACATGAACATGATGACACTAAGAAGTTACAAAATACACTATTCCTTCGGATTCTAGCTCAATGGCAATGCCATTGCTTTGCATTCGCCTTGTCATTTTGTTTTGGTCAAATTTTGATATCAGTCCTTATACTTGAGTGAAATTTGAGATTTAGTCAATCTAATTAAAAAAGTATTTTTACATTTTCGATATAAAAATCCTAGTTCAATAGTTGACATTCAAGAGCGAATTCAGGAATGTTGTATCAAGAGAGTCGAGATAAAATTATAAAATTTTAGAGGGGCCAAAGCTAAAAAAAATATTGAAAAGTCTTAAATTGAATTATTAATTTTTTGAAATGGCCACAAAAGATAATTTTCCATTTAATCAAAAGCCTAAAATGACGTAAATTGAAGTATTACTTTTGAGAGGGCCCGAATTGAAAATTCTCCACTAATCAATCGCCTTTATTATGATCCAAAACAAAAAGAAATTTATTATTAACTGGGTAATGGTAAGCAAATTTTGATGAAATATTAATGAGGTCAACGATTAAAATTAATTTTTAATTTGTTTAAGTATAAATTATAAAATCTATAATTTTAAAAAAAAATTAAAAAAATTTAAAGTTTCATGTCATCATATCTTAATAGAATTCAAGTTCAGAGAGCAAATCGAGAAAAATTACCAAATTTCAGAATTAGTGTGAAAAATTCAAGGACCAAATTAAAAAATTTATCAAGTTCAAGTACTAAATATCGCTTTATCCCAAAAAAAGCTAGTTGACCAACGTTTAAGAATCCTCTATTAAACCACACTATAATATATAAACCCTAACTCCTCTACTTTAATTCCCTCTCCGCCACTCTCTTCCATCTCCAACACTATCATACACACACAAACACCAAAAATGGTGAGTTTTTTTTTTTCTTTCCAATATCTACTAAAGTTACTATTATTTTCCATGTTTCTTAGTCGTTTACCTGCATTTTTAATTTTTTTTTCTTTGATTCTTGCAGCCGTTCAAGAGATACGTCGAGATCGGGAGAGTGGCTCTCGTTAACTACGGCAAAGACTACGGCAAGTTGGTCGTCATCGTTGATGTCGTTGACCAGAACAGGGTATGTTTCTTTTTTTCCCCCAGATTTTATACAGAATATGGCATTTTGCTTTTTTATCTTTTTGTAGTCAATATATAATGGGTGTTTTAAGGGGGAATTTCAATGTTTGCATCATGAGTTTTAGGGTTTTTAATGGATTTTGTTCCTTAGATTGATTTTAATTTGGGGTTTTTGTTTCTCTAGAGTTTGGATAAAAATGGATTCTCAATGTTTATATTTTTATTTCATGGGCGAATTGATGCAGAAATGAATCTGCCTTGTGTCATGTGCTATTTTCAAGGTTTTTAGAACCCGGCGAATCAGTCAAGCTACCTGTCTGTCCGGCTTGATTGAATAAATCATTAAAAAATCATAAAAACATTAAAAATCTGGTTCAACCTCTTGGTACCAGTTCCTGGGTCAATTGGTTCAATGCCCCACTCCAGACCGCTACCTTGGTCAGTCTGATCCGGTTCAAACAACCTTAAGTTTTTAAGACCTGTGCTAAGCCTAAGTTCTTGGACTTGGAAGAGAATGTTGGATATAAGTATGTTTTAAGATTGCATGATAATTTTTGCCGTATATTTGGAGGGTCAGGACTGTGTTACCCATCTCGGATTTGAGGTGTTTGTGTCGGACAAGGATACCTCGAGAAGAAAACTGAAACATTCGGAGAAAAACATCGGTCTAACTTTATATGGATTAGGTGTGAATGTTTGTTACTGCATTCGTTGACCCGGTTAATAATGGTACATATATGCATGCCATTGTACATGATTAGCAATGTCAGCTTAGAGAAAGGATAAATGTGGAGCTTTTTCTGCCAATGAGTCTAGTTGAAGTTCTATAGGTGTTATTTGGAGATGTGCGTGTAAGAAGTGACTGTATTTTTTATGTGGCAGGCACTTGTTGATGCCCCGGATATGGTAAGAGGCCAAATGAACTTCAAGAGGCTTACATTGACAGATATCACAATTGACATTCCCCGTGTTCCCAAGAAGAAGACATTGATCGAAGCTATGGAGAAGTCTGGTAAGGACGACGACAGCTTTCACCAGCATTTGCAATGTCGTTTCTTGAAGATATGTTTTCTTTCTTATCACTCTTATGTTAACTTACAGATGTTAAGAACAAATGGGAAAGTAGCTCGTGGGGTAGAAAGTTGATTGTCCAGAAGAGAAGAGCATCTCTCAACGACTTTGATAGGTTCAAGCTTATGTTGGCTAAGATCAAGGTCAGTTTCCGATACACCCCCTATTGTGTCTACCCGTTTTATACCAGAGTTCTTTTCTTGAAAACACTTCCTCAAAACTTCAATCGAAGCTTGACGAGCTGTAATACGGTTTTGCAGAGGTCCGGAGTCATCAAGCAAGAACTTGCTAAGCTGAAAAAGGAGAATGCATCTTGAGTTTGATATTGAATCATGGATTTTTGTTAGTTTTTGTCATCAAACATTCTGCAGGTTGTTCTTTTTTGTAATTTTTTCTTTTATTTACAAATGATTAAAAAGATTAAAGATCAGTTGAGAGATCTTTGTTTGCTATATTACATATTTTATAGTGAGTTTAATAGCAGGATATTGCTTTGCTTGCTGCAATTTTTCTTATCAAAACTTCGGGTATTTCTTTATATTCCCTTTATAGCATAATGAAAAATAAGAAACGTAAGCTGTTTAAGTTTATAAGCTTCAAAATAAAAAGTTTTGATGTATTGTTTAGACAAACTCGAGCTGCTCAAGCTAGATATCGAGTTAATTATCTTACCTTATTTTATGTGTGTATGTATATATGTATATAAGTTTTGCTGATAATAAATATTAACCATTCGTTCATTCTATTTTCCTATACATATGTATTTGTGTATATAAAAGCATGCATTTATAAAGTAATAAAACTGTGTCCAATACAACCAAGATTTGGTTTAAATGATTGATACATGATCAAAACAAAAAGAATAAGAAACAAAGAATGAGTAACAAAGAGTTACATGTACCTTCTTTTCTTCCCTTAATGGAAATGGTGTCTCTGGAGAGAGCATGGAGTTGTTTCTTTGCCTGTAAAGTGATGGAAATTCCTTGTATCCTAATTTATCCATTAGCTAAATCTCTTTTTCTAAAACCGATTACATCCGCTAATTGTTGATCCGTAATATTGCTGCAATCGCGAATCAAGATAGCCACTTTATATTTTTTCTATTCTACATTACCAAGTTTTATGAAACTAAGTTTAAGGAGGAGGTGCTGCTTCAGTGGTTTCATCAACAACTGGTGGTGGTGGTGGTTGAGTAAGGGATGATGCCGTTGAAGAAGCCGGTTTAGTTGCATGTGGACTGTACCTTTTAAGCACCCTATCTTTATTTTTGCTCCACCATTCTTCAGCTTGTGTCTCATCAAACCTTCGTTTGCTGTGAAAAGAAAAAGAATGTTGGAGTCGATATGAGGCAGTGAGATTAAGACCTCATCATGCAAATCAATAGGTGTCCATGGTACAATTCTCATGTGTATGTTCGTGTCTGTGCGATGCATGTATATGCGAAATCGAGTGTGAGACAAAGATGTGGAGCTATTTCAGAACTTGTTCTACATATCCAACCATGTTTACCTGCAGTAAGATTGTAAGCAAAAAAAAAAAAATCTATAACTTGCCCTGAACCTGTCTAAAAGTACCTGAATCTAACTCGTCTGAATATCTTCCCTCCATTTCGATGATTAACATAAGTGATGTAGACTCCAGGTTCGAATTGCTCGGTAATTTCTTTTTCTACACCACCTCTAACCGCTGAAGCCTCGGATGATCTTGATTCGTTTTCTGAGCTATAGTTAGATGGGACAGCTGTGGTGTCCACACCATACTCCATCCTCTGATCATTTGAAGACTCCATTGAAGCTTCAGTTGTTCCATGAGTTTTTAAGAATGCTTCAGCTTGTGTATTCATAGCTTTAAGGGTTTCACTTTCAGAAACTTCAGAAGGCAACTTCTCTATTATTTCCTTCAACTGTATAACAATATCGAATTGTACTATCAGTAGGTATCGTTGTAGATGGTGCCGATTTATGTCTAAAGGCAAACTGAAATGTTGAGTTAAAACTTAATGTACCTGATCTGTGATGGATTTCACAACTTCCTTGGCCTCTTTAAACTTGGATGATTCCTTTACAGCATATGAAGCAGATTCTTGAGCATTTTTCCGTAGTTTCAGAATCTCCATGTCTTGCGTATCACATTTCTGCTTCAAACTTTTTACCTGTAATCACTCAAAAAGTAGAGAAAAAGAAATTACTTTTGATGGCAAGCTGCATGGATAACACAAGCAGTGTGTAATGATCATAACAGAACAGCAAATAGGTATATCACTGGTACTTGATTTTGCAGTTTTGACACTTCTTGGTTCAGAAGTTCATTTGACTTCCTCAGGCTTTCGATAACGTTCTTTGAAAATGTATTTGTACTGGAGCGTGGAGGACTTGGTCGCCTTGAGTACGGTGAACTAGATCTTGAATTAATAGGGGACTGAGCTGGTGGCGTTGCTGGAGGAGTAGCCGGTTTAAAAGCATTTTGAAAAGCAACAAATGTACTTGGAAGTCCGACATCTCTAAGCTGTAACGTCGATGGGACTTGGGAACCTCGCATTTGAGAAGCAGCATCGAATCGAGTCCCGGGTTTACCTGTCATTATCTCAAGGTATTTGACCAGTTCTGTGTTGGGAGAGAGCAAAAGCCTGGAAGACCTTATCTCTCCTCTATCTAATCTTTCCCTGCCATCAATTGAGGGACGTGGACCAGCAGATTTTCTATTCAAATTTGAAGCATTACCAACTTCAGCAGATTTCAGTTTTATGTAGCAAGCATCACAAACGCGATGAGGTTTTCCAGGAGTTGGAGCCAATGCTGCTTTCAATGCTTTCTTGGAACTGCAAGCATGGCAATGCACCAGTCCGCAGTTGTAACAATTGTGCCTCTTTCTAGTGAAACCAAATGCCTGCCGGCAGCCAGAGCAAACCGACTGGTCAGCACCCGAGACCCATTTATGGATGCATATACAGGAAGTGAAGTTTGAACCACATGATATATTTTTGACATGTCTATCCTTCAATGATTCAATCAGTGTTGGAGTTCTTCTATCTTCTATGTCACCATGTCCTAGTCTTCCATTGGCACCTCTTCCCCAAGTGAATACTTCACTTCTTGATGTCAGTACAGCAACGTGATATGCTCCGCAAGAAATTTCTTCCACGAATTCACCTACCAGTTTTTCTTGTACCAGGCATGGTAATTTTCCATCAGAACCTGGGTTGCCTAGTTGACCATATGCAGTACCCCCCATGGTAAAAACATGACCTGATGAAGTAAGTGCAACCGTAATAGTATGTCCGCAGGCTAGCTGGTGGAAGTTGTAGTCAATTAGTGAAGAGACGCAGGTTGGAAGTAGATAAGTTTCTTTATTTCCATGACCCAGCCGGTGTTTATCGCCATCACCCCAGGTGAACAACTTTCTCGATGAAATGTTAGCACCGGACTGGCCTGAAACCTCAACAATAGCTGCTGTATGCCATACCCCACATGCAACTTTAATAGTCTTTAGGCCATTCAACAGTTGAACTTCTTTTGGATATGCAGCACTTTCCCTATCTCCATGGCCCAAAACACCAAATGTTCCATCGCCGAATGTAAATAGCTTGCCATTAGAAGTTGCCAGAGCTGAATGCCAAGTGCCGCATGCGATGGATAAGACTTGCAGTCCTTCTAATGCCCCAGAAACTCTCTTTGGGATCCAATGGCTAACATCGGTGCCATGGCCAAGGAGTCTAGCATTATGAGTACCATCACCCCAAGTGAATAAATCACCAGCTGTAGATACAACACATGTATGATATTCTCCGGATGCAACAAATTCCACATTAGTTACTGCCAAGAACTCAACTAATCGGGGGCGGCTAAAGTCTTTTTCAATTCCATGGCCAAGTCTGCCACCTGATTCCTCACCCCAGGTGAAAACTTCACCCTGCTTTGTTACGAGAGCAATATGTCTTACACCGCAAGCTATCTGATGAACATCAAGGACTACATTTGATTCCAAGGGCTTAGGAGTTAGCACATCGATTTTTGGTGAAACTGCGCTTACAGCCCCATCTGATCCGTCAGCCCAAACTTCTCCCCATACGTAAACATCACCTAATGATTCTATGTCATCTGGACCCCCAGATCCAACACTTGAACAGCTAGGAGTGCTTGAAACACTAATTCGGAAACCATCTGCACCGCTAGATCTCACCTGCATACTTGCACGTTCTGACCCCGCATCTGAGCCCCCAAGATCTATAGACGCACTACTGCTGGCAATACTAGGGCTGAAATCTAGAGCTACACCAAATGGGCGACCATTTTGAAAGAAACCGTCTTGTAGCTGTCACAAATGATATTGAAGTCAGTCAATAAAGATACAAATCTAATGAACAAGCAACAAATATAGGCATACATTCACTAAACTCTTGTAACTATAATGGACGCTCGACCTGTAGACATCATCCAAAAGACCGTATCAAATGCAATTTTTAGTTTTTCTTTCCTAGAAATATGTCAGACAGATTGTTCCACTTTAAATCAGGGCAAAGCTCTCTCCTAATCGATGAAGTTACAGTTCTGTTATATGCATATGTATGTGGAAAGCAGAACTCACATCACTTAAATCACTTTTGGCTCGCCTATTTCGATTTTGTCCGATCAATGCCTTAAGACCTGCTAACCACACTTCAGCCTCAGCTTTGTCCTTGCAGATCTATTGAGGTAGACAACAGCAATCACTGTATTCAAATTTACCATTCAACTGAATATAAAATAAATAGCAGATTACCTGATAACTGGTACTAACCAAGTCAAGAGATCTATCACCGTTATTATATAGAAGTGAAAATGACAAGTACTCCTTTTCCGGGCGCAAAAATCTTCTAAAAACAGCCTGTAGAATTTGGCAAACTGTGGTTTTAACCCTTTTTTTTCCTTTCTTTGCATTGAAATCTTAGTGATATGACATAGAAAAATAAGGCTATTTAAACTGCAACATTCACCATTAACTGGGAAAAATGAAAAGCCGAAATTAAACTTACAGTTCTCTGTCCAGGAAGGATACGAGTGACAGAGCTTAATTTCAGATTCTTCTCTTCTCCACGTGATAACCATATTAATGTCGTTTCATCCTGTTAATACAGCTAAAACTGAAATCATATATGCACTTAAGATTACTGAGAGAACTGTATATGCTTTTCTATTAATAGCTGCTTTCTAAGAGAACACTCACACACACCCATATGCACATGCATATATGTATATGTATTTGTATGACTTAGAGCTACATAAATGCCCATCTTGCTTATCTATGTTACTCGAACTTATTCAAACAAATTATGTGAAGAACTTATCTATAGTTGTTCATCAAACTTAAAATGTCAGCCATCCACTAAGATAAGTTATGACCTT
This sequence comes from Gossypium sturtianum, assembly GCA_025698515.1. NCBI lineage: Eukaryota > Viridiplantae > Streptophyta > Magnoliopsida > Malvales > Malvaceae > Gossypium > Gossypium sturtianum. The sequence goes on from CM046943.1 coordinate 153,937,668, forward strand.
GATTCACACATCATCACAAGTCCAAAATGCTAAGCCCAGATGATTGTACTACAACAAAAATCCATATTATAGAACTACAAACACCTTGTAAGTACGTTACTCCGACTCTTCATTTTTTACTCATGTCCTATGCATATCTGAACATGAATATGGGAATATAACCTTCTAAAAATCCTCCAAATTTGTAGAAAAACATAGAACATACTAGTGCCAGAACGAACTAGTATCTAACACTTACATCCAAGTTCGAGTAACATAGAACGATAATGCATTTATTCCACAGCCAAAAGTACATTGATATATAATGAGATTGAAGAGAAAGTAACTCACCGGGGAAAGTCTAAATGCTCGAAACTTAGGTTTTCCTTTACGGCTATATTTGAGTAGTTGAGTGCCCTTTTTCAAAGTAATAATTGCCTTCAAAACGAAGGGTAAGAAATTAAAAATAAACAACACATACAAGTAGATCAAAATCTTTTGGATTATTATAGAATCCTCTTACTTTCATCTAAATATAAACAAACACACACATGAGAAAGGATTTAATTATATCAATGTAAAATTAATTTAGCTTTAGATAGTTTGATCATTTTTTTGTACCTTTTATATTCTCTAATTAAATTATTATATTTTATTGTCTATTCATGTAAATTCAAATTGCAAGTAAATGAAGAATGTTTATACTATTTTAACCTTTAAACCTCAAAAAAATATTATTGATTGGTGGTATTATAGAGATGTTTAATCAATTATAAACTATATATACTATGAGCATGGCTATATTACCAAATCCATAAAATTGTACTCATCATACACATAAATTTTCATATCAATCCAATATATATGGTATTTATTGAGAACATTATTCTTAGATAATATTAAAATTAGTCATTTAACATATGAAATAAAACATTCAAATTATACAAATACAAATCATACAAAAAAAATCTAAATTAATTTTATACTAATTCCTCTCCACTATCATCAAATAATGGCATTAGTATATAAGCAGAAAATATATTTATTTCCTTTCTAATTTTTTCATAATCGGAGAATCCATAAAAGATTTTATTCAAATATCACTTGAATATGAATGTCAAATACGAATACTTAAAAAAAAAAAAAGGGAAATTACTTGCTCAATGTCGCGTTCAGAATTGCCATAACGAACAAGATCTGCCATTCCATTTAAAAGGAAACCGGGAAAGACGAAGGCACTCAATCATCAGGTAGTGAAATGGCGGCTCCCTTGACCTTGTCTTCATAGATGCATGTGGCCGTTCATCAAACAATCAAAATCCCCAAGTTTACTATACCTTCATCCAAAAAAAAACCCACCACTAGTCTTAGATGATCATCAAATGATAATAAGAACCCAAAATTCCAAACTCAAAATACATGATCCCAATGGCTTATTTATTTGAATTAGGATTTGGTTGTTGATTGATTGATGATTTGGTATGGAAATGGATTGGAGAGAATGAGAAAAAAAACAGAGTGAGGGAGAAGTGGCGAAATGAGAGGAGAGTAAGTGGTGAAAGGGAGAGAAAGGAGACATTTTCGCTCTTCTTTTCTTGCTCCCAAGTTTTCTTCTTCTAACTAACTTAACCTCCTCCAAATTTTCTTTCTCTTTCCTTTTATTTTCCACTTGGCCAAACATATATAAAATTCTACTTTTATATAAATACGAGTTAATTATATCAGACATACTTAAATTATGATCCTCATTTTAATTTAGTCCCTAAATTTTAAAACATTTTATATACATTTTCAAACTATCGATCTTATATCAACTAGGAACGAAGTTAGAAAACTATCTTTAGTGGGCCAAATATGAACCATAAATTTTTGGGAGAGTCACAATACAATTTTACTATTATATTAACTTCTAATTTCATAAATTTCTAAAGGACTAAAATGCATATTTAACATTTTTGTGAAGAGGGGCAAGGCCACTCCCTATCCCCTTATCCCCTTGTCTACACCCTTGATATATCGTGAGGAAGGGACTAAAATCATTAATTTAACCGTTATGTTAGACATCACATCTCATGTGGTATAATTTAAAATGAATATTGTAAAAATGGGTTTTAAAAATCTTGTTTTTGAGTTTTTTTTGAAACTTTTATAGAAACTTTATCACTCACTCACTCTCTTTTTTTTTTTTTACTTTTTACTTTTAATAGTTACGTGAAAACGTTTTGCCTTTCTTTACAATTTTCATTTTAAATTATGCTATATAAGATTTAATGTGTTATTTAATGGTTAAATTAACGATTTTAATAATGAAAGAACTTGATTGATATAACATCGACAGTTTAAATATGTAATTAGAATATTTTGAAATTTAGGTATAAATTTATAATGAGGGTCTTGTCGGAGAATGAGTTTAGTGTCTCATCATCAATAACAACACGATTAGATAAAACAAAAAATAGTGAAATAGTTATAAATAAATATTAATAATTTAATTTAAACATAATTAAATATTAATTATAATTATTTTTTTCTTAAATTTCGAGTTTACAATTTACAGATAAGGATTTATGATTTTATATTGAGTTTCAAGTGTATATTTAAATAAAGTTATCAGTATTTATTTATAAATATTCAATTATTTTTTATTTCACCAATAATTAGATGTTATGTTGTTCGTTGACCGTGCATAAGACTCATGCACAGTGAAAAATAAAATTTGTAACAAATATATTTATAAAAATTTGATATAAATAACAAATGAAACTTTAGTTAAAATGATAAAATAAAGATATTAAAAATTATAATATTTAACTTCAAATTTTATCATGTATTTTTCATCCATTTTGGGCTAAAATGACAAACACGGTAATTTGAAGAGCCAAAAGAGGCCGAAAAAAGTTGAAGGGCTAAAATGACCATTTTTGTAAAGTTGAAGGGCTAAATAAGTCATCCTGCCGTTTCTATTTTTATATAAAAGATGTAAAAAGACAAAATTATTTTACTTTCTAAAGCAATGGTATTCTAGTCATTGTCCAACAAAATTAATACTCAAATAACTCGTAACACCGTGCTGTTGATTGTTCGGCCAAAATGAGCTTAGTGGGAAAGCCAAGTCTTTAATGGCGCCCCGAATAAAGTTTTAGAGCTTATTCAACAAGATAAGGCTAATGATACTTTTGTCCAATTTACATTGATGTAATTTTGTTTTCTTGTGTATCACTGAAAATAATAATAATAATGAAACCGAATATCAAACTGAACTGAATGATCGGTTTGAACCGGTTTCGGTTTTCTCTGACTTTTTTGGTCAAGCTTAATGTTGATATCGAGCAAAGATACGAGCATGGATACTTCAAGAAAAATGAAAAAATCTGAAGAAAATGAATATCTTTGATCTCAGAGAATGGCAGGATCTTTGTATCTTTTGAAAATGGCTTCAATATCTTCCATTACCTCTAGTGGCAAAGGCCGTTGAGTTGTTAGAAATGCATCAATGTCTTCCTTCAGCTGCTCAACCGAGGTTGCGCCGATGATCGAACTCGTCATAAACGGACGATCTCGTACAAACCCGAGTGCGAGTTGAACGGGACTTAATCCGTGCTTTTTCGCCATCTCAATATATTGCATTGTTGCTTCCTGAAAATCCCCACCAATACGTCAATCATTAGTAAAAATACCATGTAGGCACTGGTATTAGGGGTAGAATTGCATTTTACTCACTCTACTCAAAAAATGGACAAATTAATCCTTATATGTTAAATTAGAGAGCAAACTAGTCTTTATGTTAAAATTTCCATCCATTTCTATTGTTAAAAATTAGTCCAAGTACGTCAGCATGAGGTATACGTGACAGCCACATGTTACTATGTGGTTATTTCGGAAGCCATGCCAGTTTTTTAACTGTATAAATTGATAAAGTTTTTAACATAGAGGGAGTAATTTGCCTATTCTTTTTAGTAGAGGAAGCATTTCAACCATCAACATACATATATACCTTGGCAATTGACTTGTTATATCTTTCCATGTAGCCAGGGAAAAGGTTCAACCTCCCTTTCTTTGCCGCTTCGGAATTGATATCTAAGTATTTTCCGCTTAGCGCTCCACCGGCGAGCGGAGAGTAAGAAAGTAACCCGATATTGCAATTCTTCGGGTGACAAACTTCGACCAGGTCGACTGCAAAAGGAGAATGTTACTGATTTCTCAAACATGTTTATGTTCAGACAATACCCGGAAGGAGCACAAGCAAACGAATTTAGATTAAGCATAGCCAGAACTGATTCAATCCTGAGAGAAGACCAAGGCTCTGCTAAGCAGAGGTTCAATCCCGGGGCATTTCGTTTGTTGGTCATTGCATATGAATCGAAACTTCAGGAACAACTAAATCGATGCAACAGCGAGATTTTGAGATGCTAGTATAACATTTATATAGATTTTGGATGAGTTTTACCCTCGAAACGCCGGACCAGTAGACTGTAGCTGTTTTGGATACTAACGATCTTCGGTAGTCCTTCAACTCGAGCTGCATGAACAAACTCCATTACTCCATACGAAGACTCGTTAGAAACTCCAATATAGCGTACCTGAAATCGAAGAGCATTCATATACAAATCTTAGTATTTGTGACATCTTCAAACAACTGATTAAATATCACAAGCAGATTTTCCGACAGTTGTATGCATATCTGACATCATATATGAATAGGGTAACATAAGATTTTCCAACAGCAATCCGATTTAATTTGATCTCTGTTTTTTATTACCTTTCCTTCGTCGACGACTTCTTGTAAAGCCTTAAGTTGTTCCACAAACGGTATACTCGGTCGCCATTTTGAAGAATCATAGAAATACTCACCGAACAACGGCACATAACGATCTGGCCTGGTTGAAACCGTAAGTTCAAGAAAATATGATTACATCAATGAAGCACATACACAGACATACTACTCAGGTACATACGATAACTTTTAAGAGATAAGGATACGAATATGACAAGACACGGTAATAAAAAGTACTTTTTTACATAGTAAAACACCAGTACAAGCAAGTTGATGCCATGTCCGTAACTGCCTACCGTCACATGGATGCACCTAAAAGAACTGTAACCTTACCAATGAATTTGCAGTAAATCAATGTAATCGGTGTTGAGTCGTTTAAGGCTTTTCTCTACGCTTTCTCTAATGTTCACAGCATCAACCCGTAAAACTTTTGCATTGTCACGTAGGTGAGCCGATCGTTCTGAATAGCCGCATACTTTTGTTGCCAAAATAACCTGTGGAAAATATGCACGTAGAAACCAGTACTCAAATCAATTCCTCAACCAATACTCAAGTAGTACAAATATAAGCTCATCGAGACATTCACGAGAGATGAGCCAATACAACAGTATCTCGAAAATTTTGAGTCAGGAAAACAAATATGTCATCTGGTATGAAAAAAGTACCTTATCGCGAGGTTGAGACTTCAGCCAGCTAGCAATGTAGAGATCGGTTCTTCCACTCGTCTCTTTCTTCATGGGAATCGGGTACTGGGAAATCGAAAGCATGAGCAAGAGAGCTTTAGTGGCACTTAAAAACTTGAGTGAAGATATCGAACAAAACTCCAACTCCAGACTAGAAAAAAAATACAGCCCGTATACAGTATATGCACACCAAAGAACTTACGACTTCAGCAGTATCGAGAGCATTGATGCCATGTTCAAAAGCATAGCTGAGCATTTCATGAGCTTCTTTCTCTGTATTTTGTTCTCCAAATGTCATCTGAAGCAATCAAACATAAGGCTGTAAAACCGGATGTTCGATAAACAGTTCATAAACAATTCGGTCTTTGTTCCTTTATGTTCGTTCATCAAGCTAAATAAAATAAATATATTAACAAGATTTTGAAACTCTTTTAATGAACTAAATACTAATAAAGCATGTTCAGATTAGAAGAAGCTCGTTTATATTCGTTTAACAAATTATACAAAACTTATTTAAAGCTTGTTTAATATTAGTTTAACGTTCATGAAGAAAAGAAAAAAAAACCCAACACAATTCAAAAATGGCTAAATTATGCTATTAGTCCCTATACTATGCCTAAATTATGAATTTAGTCTCTGTTGAAATTTCAACTACACCCAAATGGTAACAGTTAAATCCAGTTGGTTAAATCCGGCTATTATCTTGTGCTATGAATAAAGTATTAGATTTAATCCATATTCTCCAATTGGATCATTCTTAGTCCTCATAATTTTCGAATTTTAAAATTTCAGTTTTGATGCAAACAAATGCAATTAAATCCATTAACTGTCTTTTTGTGAATAATATGTGAAAATAAAAACTAACACAACATTACATATATGATAATATATTTGACGGGTCAAATTTTGGGAATAGCAAAAATTCAAGGTAAAAGTACTATAAAACAAGCTAGATTGCATTTTCCCTCATTTGCTAAAAAATAGGTAAATTAATCTCTATACATTAAATTCAAGAGCAAATATGTTCTTTCTGCAAAAATTTGATCTATTTGTACGGTTAAAAACCTGTGTGGATGATGGAATAACCAAACCGTGAGATGTGGCGTATTATGTGTACCTCAAGTTGATGCACAAAGATTAATTTTTAAGAGAAGAATTTGATAAAATTTTAAATAGAAGAACTAGTTTACCTTTGATCTAATGTACTTTTACCCAAAAAGTAAATGAATTTAATAATTAGCCTGCAATTTTATAATTCAAAAAGTAAAAAAATTAAAAATAATCAGACTAATAGCAGCATTTAACCATTCAAAAATTCTTAATCATCATGAATCAAACACTAATAATCCTAAAAAGTTAAACAAACAAACATGAAGTGATGCATTCATTCAAGCTAAATTCATTTAAATCTCATTCTCTTCGAATCATTTACTTCCCCAAAACAAAAGACCAACAATTCAAACCCAACAAAAATAAAAAATAAAAGAGAAATCCCTTTCAACAAAACAGAAAAATACCCATTATCAAGAAATCAAAGCTCTTACAGTTCCCAATGTGATTTCACTGATTTGAAGATCCGAGTCGCCGAGCTTCCTATATTGCAAATCGCTTTGTTGAGCGACTTTAGCAGTGATGGGTGACTTGAAACAGCTCCTCTTGACCCAAATCTGCGTTCTTTTAGCATTGTATAAACGTAGTGGCGTGTGGTGTGGGACTTTATAGCTGGGAATTTTGGTGGTGTTGCAGCAAAGAAATGGAGGGACTGAAGCAGAGACTGTGGAAGAGGAGACCGCCATTTCGCTTTGAATTGAGCGGCACCTTGTAATTGTATCCTTTTCCACCTTATCCAAATGAAAACCATTTATTGACAGTTATATTACAGGGCCGCGGCCCGGTTTAAAAATTTATTTTTTTTATCCGAGTTCGAATTTGGTCCAGCCCGATTTAATGATACACGTGGAATATACTAGTAGTCATTCAAGATTATTTTACATAAATAATATAAAAATAATAATTAATTACAAAAATGATATGAGAAACAAATTAATTACGAAAATAGACATTTACTATAGTATTTCGTCGGTGTCGCTTGACATATTGACGGCACCAAATTAAAATGTGATAAATTAAAGTATTCATGAACCTGATATGTAGATTTCCTATTTAAATTGGCTGCTAGAAAAAATCTAAATATTTAAGGGCGTCGATCAATACCATACCAAACTATAAATAGGGTTAATTGCTTCATAAATCTTTCTTATTTATTTATTTTTTATTCCCCTTCAATACAAAAAACAAAGAGGCCTCTTACCAATTAGTCCAAAAAATAGTTTTGTAAAAAAATCGATTCCAACTAGAAATAAATTTTATTTATTTTTCAAAAAATAATTTTTTTTGTTCAAATTATGTCTGACATAATAGTTAACCGTATTCATAGTAGTTTTCTTTTGCTTGCATTATATCTGGAAGCTATAAATTTAACTAATAATTATAATTTATACATACTAATATTTTCTAAATCTTTTATAATTATAATTTTATACCGTGTTCGTAAATCAAATTGATAATAAGGATAATTATAAAAGCTTTAGAAAAATCTTATTATGTATAAATTATAATCCATACTTTCCAAATATAATGTGAGTAAAAGAAAACTACTATAAATACTGTTAACTGCTATGTCAGACATAATTTGAACAAAAAAATTATTTTTCGAAAAATAAATAAAATTTATTTCCAGTTGGAATAAGCTTTTTTACAAAAATACTTTTTGGTAGAAAAGATTTTTTTGGACTAATTGATAAGAGGCCTCTCTATTTTTGGTGTTGAAGAGGAATAAAAAGAAAATAATACACAATGAAGGTTTAGAAAGCAATTAACCCTATTCAAGGTTCGGTGCCGCCACACTTTCAGCTGCACCTTAAATTTTTTTCAGCATTCAATCTAAATGGGAAATTTACATTCAGGTCCCTGAATATTTTAGTTTAGACGGCAGTGGCAGAACATTATAGCAAATGCCTATTTTCATAATTAATTTGTTTCCCATATCATTTTCGTAATTACTTATTAATTTTATATTATTTATGTAAAAAATTCAGTCATCCAACTATTAATATTTTTTTTCTCACTTAACTATGAAACGTTACAAAATGATCATTCATTTATTCAATTTTATCTTTTTGGGTAACCAAATAGCTAATAATGAAAGCTTTTTAAATTGACATAATAACAACTTTAACCCTCAACAGTTGTAAATTATGTCAATTTAGTCTTAATTTTTAAAAAATCTAACCTTCAACATTTACATACGTGTTATAAAATAAATAGAGACGGAGAGAATAAAGAACAAAGAAAATATGAAAGCAATAAAGAATGTACTTTATTGATCAAAGGGATGATTTACAATGCTTCATCAAAGTCTCTATTTATATACATAAAGAAGTATAAAAGAAGTAGATATTTAATTCTAATAAATATTAGAATTTAAAGTATATTAAAAATTTATTTTAATCATTATGGACATCCACTTAATAAGATATTCATAATATTCCCTCTTGGATGTCCATTGGTAGATAATGTGCCTCGTTAAAACCTTATTAGGAAAAACCCTGTGGGATAAAAAACTTAATGAAGGAAAAAGAGTACACAATCTTCTCTTACAAGTTGCCCCGTTAAAAACCTTTACTAGGAAAACCCAATGGGACAAAACTTTGGTTAAAGGAAAAGAGTACAACTTGTTTTTAGGTTCCCACTGATGGCAACATTACATTACATATTTGAGTCGACGCATTCCAATCTTGTGTAGTAGTCTTTCAAATGTTGAAGTTGACAATGCCTTAGTAAAAAGATCTACTAAATTATCACTAGAACGAATTTTTTGAACATTTATAACACCTCTTTTCTCAAGATCATTGGTTAATAATAATTTTGATGAAATATGTTTCGTTCTATCACCTTTGATGTAACCACCCGTCAATTGAGCTATACATGTTGCATTATCTTCATATAAGATAGTTGACATCTTTTCCTGTAAAGGCAAATTACATATCTTCTGGATATGTTGGGTTAATAACCTTAGCCAAACACACTCTCGACTTGCCTCATGCATTGCAATTATTTTTGTATGATTGAAGAAGCGGCAAGTAATGTTTGCTTTGTTGACGCCGTGATATGGCAGTACCCCCACATGTAAATAAATATCCTGTTTGGTATCAACCTTTATGTGGATCTAATAAGTATCCAGCATCAGCATAGCCAACTAATAGGGATTTTGAATCATTTGAATAAAATAACCCCATATCAATGGTCCCTCTGAAATATCTAAATACATGTTTAATTCCATTCCAATGTCTACATGTTAGAGAAGAACTAAATCTTGCTAACAAGTTTACAACGAAAGCTATATCAGGTCTTGTATTGTTTGCAAGATACATCAATGCCCATATGGCACTTAAATATGGTACTTCAGGACCAAGAAATTCTTCACCATCCTCGCAAGGACGAAATTGATCTTTATTCACATCTAACGATCGTACAATCATCGGCGTACTTAATGGGTGTGTTTTATCCATGTAAAATTTCTTTAATATCTTTTCCGTATAAGTTGATTGAAGAATATGAATTCCATCTTTTAAATGCTCGATTTGTAAGCCAAGACAAAACTTTGTTTTTCCAAGATCGTTCATCTCAAATTCTTTCTTTAAACAGTTTACTGTATTTTAGAGCTCTTTAGGAGTTCCAATAATATTTAGATTATCAACATAAACAACAATTATCACAAAATTTGATCCAAACCTTTTTATAAAGACACATGGACAAATTGGATCATTTTTGTAACCTTCTTTTAACAAGTATTCACTAAGACGATTGTACCACATGCGTCCAGATTGTTTTAATCCATATAAACTTCTTTTTAATCTGATCGAGCAATTTTCTCAAGAAACTCTATATCCTTCTGGGATTTTAAATCTTTCTGGGATTTTCATATAAATTTCACTATCAAGTGTACCATATAAATAGGATGTAACAACATCCATTAGATGCATGTCAAGTTTTTCACGTACTGCCAGATTAATAATATATCTAAACGTGATTACATCCACCACATAAGAATATGTCTCTTCATAACCAATGTCGGGCTTTTGCGAAAATCCTTGTGCTACAAGTCGAGCTTTATATCTTACGACTTCATCAATTTCATTTTGTTTTCGCACAAATACCCATTTATATCTTATCGGCTTTACACCTTTAGGTGTTTAGACTACAGGTCCAAAAACTTCACGTTTAGAAAGTGAATTCAATTTTGCTTGAATTGCATCTTTCCATTTTGGCCAATCTTTTCTATTTTTACATTCCTTTGTAGATTTAGGCCCAGGATCCTCATTTTCTTTTGTTATTTCAATAGCAACATTATAAGCAAAATTGTTGTCGACAACTAAATTTTTTTTTGTTCCATCTTTTTTTCGTATTGACATAACTTATCGAGATCTCTTTATTTTCATTATTTCCATTTTCACTTTTAGGTACCTAAATCTCTTCTTGAGTTTTATAATTAGTTATGTCATGGGTATCTTCAGGGAACCCCTGCCTCCACTATATGACCATCTTGAATGTTTGCTCCTTTACTTTTACGATGATTTTTATCTTTGGAACCAACCGGTCTTCTACTCTTCGTGCATAGATTACTTTCTTTTGCATTAACAGTTTGCCCTATTAGGACATCAATTCGTATTGGAGCATTTTCAGCTTGTATGTGAGATTTAATGAATCTGGCAGTTGATTTGTAAAATGAATTATCTGTTGAACTTTTGGTTCACATTGCTTTGTACGAGGATCTTAGACATTGATAATTCATTTCAAGTACTTTATTAATCCAGCTTTTTATTCTCTCCCCCTTATGTTGAGAAAATTGACAACTCATGTCATAACTAAATATCAAATTAATAGCTCAAAAATATTATAAGGAAACTCATAAATATACATTATAAATATCTTATTATGACCCATCTTTGTGCGTTGTGGTGGTGCAGTTGGAACATATACCGCACATCCAAAAATTGTAAGATGGGAAATATTTAGCTCTTGACCAAAAATCAATTGTAATGGGGAGCATTTATTATATATTGGCTTGATGCGTACAACATGTAAATCAATACAATCTCATGCTGAAATAAAAAGTTTTGTTCTCATAAGTAATGATTTAGCTATTAGTTTGAGGCATTTGATAAACAATTCAGCTAAATCATTTTGTGTGTGAACATGAGCTACAAGATGTTCAACTTTTATCCCAATTGACATGCAATAATCATTGAAAACTCGGGATGTAAACTCACCAACATTAACAAGATGAATTGTTTTAGTTGCATAATCTGAAATTAATCATTTAAACAAGCAATCTCGCAAACGACAGGTTGCGAGTTAATAACGCATATGATTATTTTGTAGATGCATATACCAAAATCATATAATATCAAAACCATCAACATGGTGGATGAATGGGCCCATATTCATTTCAGAAATGCAAGACATTAAATCTCAACTTTAACTAGTGAGTTTCTACTAATCAATTTTCATTGAGAACAAGCAACAAATGAGAATTATTTAATTAAAGAATCTTCTGGTGCTTTAATGAATGTCCATATGAATTATCAATTAATTTTCGCATCATATATGATCCAGGATGGTCTAACTGGTCACGCCAAGTAGTAAGTGCATTTGTATTAGTAAACTTCTGGTTTATTTTAACATGTGTTTCAATTGTACTAAATTGTAACAAATTGATAATTTTATTATCATTTCTTTTAATTTGTATCCACATATAAGTACTATTGTGACATTTACTACTGGAAATGTCCAAATCAATGTGAAGTCTATAATGCCACTAAGTCAATAAATATAATTTCCAAATAATTATATGCAATATTCACTTCAGGGAATAGCAAATTTTGTGCTTTTTAGGTATTAATATATTAACTCTTCTGGAGCTTTCAACTAATTTTGTACTATCAAATATTGGAATAATATTTGTTTGTTTCAGTACCAAATAAGATAAATATTTTCTATCTGTAATGATAGAGTTCATTACTATATTTTCATATCATTCCTTAAAGAATATTAACAGAAACAAAATATATATTTGGGCATATGCCACATATGTGACCAATAATCTTTCATATCACATTGATAACATAAGTTATCTTTACCCTTTGAAAAGTTATCTTGAGAACTCTCATTGTTCTCTTATTTATTACTATGTTCCCACTTTTAGTGGTCCATGAGTATATTTTTTATTTTCTTTATATTTACATTCACTTCAGGGAATGCAACAACTCTGGTAGGGCAGACTTTTAAACGCCTCTATTGATTTTTTATTTCATAATCACCATTGTAAACATTCGTGGATTTTAAATAAGAATCTATCCATTCATGCTGTCATGATTATTCTCCAATTATAATAAATATGATATAATAAATAAAATATAGTAAAATATACCTGAAGATCTTTAACATCATCGTCATCACCTTGACTATTATCACGAGCATCCATTCTGAGTTTGAATCTTTCAACATCCTGAACATTGATTTGTGGGACGACTTCGAAAGATTTAGAAAAAATAGAGAATCATCGTGCTGATAACGTGTTATAAAATAAATAGAGACGGAGAGAATAAAGAACAAAGAAAATATGAAAGCAATAAAGAATGTACTTTATTTATCAAAGGGATGATTTACAATGCTTCATCAGAGTATCTATTTATAGACATAAGAAGTATAAAAGAAGTAGATTTTCAATTCTAATAAATATTAGAATTTAAAGTATATCAAAATTTTATCTTGATCATGATGGACATCATAAGATATTCATAACAATATGTATAATTTAGCTCTCTTTTTTGCAATTTTACTTTTTTCTGATATTAAAAGTTAATTTTAAAAGTGCGAGAAAAAATAAAAATAATTGTATTGAATCTTAAGACGAACTCATTAAATTATTTTTATTCAAAATTATTTAATTAATATTATCAGAAGGTTTTCATGGAAAAGAAATTAGTTAAAATGAAAGAAAAGTTAAAAAAACCATCTCAGAGTTAATATAAATAATATTAAATTGAAATTAAATTTGAAATATTTAAAATCTATTTACATCATTTTTTTTAAATAAAATCTTTATCTAAGTCCGGCCTAAGTCGAGTGCTACTTAACCCTTAGATAGATATCATTTAGTTTGTAAATTTTTTTTTTCCAAAATTTGCACTTCACAAAATAATATTTTTTTTAATCTTCTAATATATAATAAAATATTATTTTATTTCAAATTATTAATTAAAAAAATTATCATCAACTTCAAAAATGTTTCACATTTATGATTTTATATATCTTATACAGATATAAATTAAAGGTATTCAAATACCAGATCGAATTAGGTTTGGGCTTGGCTTATATATAGTATCTATATTAAACATAGTCGCTAAAGTTTGGCCGGACTTAAAATACGAGTTACAAATTTTATTCAAGCTAACTAATTTTTATAAATGACTAACTTAAACCTGTTTAGATTCGTCCATATTTTTTAAAAAATATTACTTTATTTAAAAATATTTATTATTTAATATTTAGCATTTTGATATTTTTATTTTTATTAAAGAATTTTTTTTAAAAAATTTTGGTCACTCAACCATTCGAATTTTTCTTTTTTGGTCACCAACCATTAAATTACTAATGGAAAGATAAGTTGGCAACTTTTAAAATTGGCATAATAGAAACTTTAACCCTCAACATTTATGCATTATGTCAATTTAGTCTTAATTCAAAAAAATTAACCCTCGATATTTACACATTGTATAATTTAGTCATCTTTTTTCTTTTCTTTTTTTTTTTACATTTTTACTTTTATTTGTGACATTGAGGGTTAATTTTAAAAGAATAAAAAAAGATGAAAATTATTATCTTGGATTTTTGGGTATTCCCATTTTTAGTATATTTCCAATCAAATTTAGTTGATAGCTTTTTTTTTTTAGCTTTTTAGGTGAAAGGGTCTCCCAAAAAAAGTAAAATTGAAAAGAAAAAAAAGAAGAGAAAACTACACAATGTGTAAACGATGAAAGTTAATTTTTTTAGAATCAAGACTAAATTGATATAATGTATATATGTTGAGGGTTAAAATTGTTATTATGTCAATTTTAAAAGTTGATACGTCATTTTTCCACCAACCATTTAACAGTTGGTGGCCAAAAAAGAAAAAAAAATCGAATAATTAGGTGATCATTTTATAACTTTTCATAGTTAGGTGATCAAAAAAAAAACTTACCAATAGTTGAGTGACTACAATGTAGTTTACCCAATTTCTAAACATAAACAACTCATACTTATTTTTAATATTTATATTATAATAATATATTTTTAAACAAATTATGAAATGAAAAAAGAGCTAGGTCACCAGCAACCTCTTGACCTTACTAGCGAGAGCATTATATTGTGAGGCATAATAGTTCCGGCTCTAATCATAATGTATAATGTGGTGATTACTCATATCATCTTTTAACCATGTGATTGAAGATTCGATCACTACTCATGAAAATAAAATACATTTCGTGACTATTCCCAACTATAAAAAAAATGAACTGGGTTCAAACATTGATTATTAAAAATAAACCAATATCAATATCGATAATTCGATCTTTGACCAGGTCTATATTACGTATAGATATGTAAAAGAGTGAGGGAAGGGGGGGGGGGGGTTGTAAGTAAATGAGTGTAGTGTCCTGTCCTTAAATGCCATGATAGGAAAGAGTTTGGGTGTATCAGTTCTCTGTAATGCTTTAAACTCACCTAAGCCTTTCATTTCCTTTTAAGGAAAACCCATCATACCATTCCACACCCTGACATTGTCGGGAACATGCAACTCCTTCTGATTTTTGGAAAAATTTACATCCCCTACAATTTTTTCACAAACCCTAAATTCCTTTTTAAAAATAATCCATTGTATTTGTATCGTATTTATAATCAGTAGCAAATCTTGAAACTAAATTTTTGAAGGGAGGAGTCTTCTCCTCGATCATGATCTGCCTTGTTCGTTAGTTTATAAACATAAATACGTGTATTCGAAGTTATCAAATAAAACCTATATTTTTAAAAACCCGTATTTCAAAATTTAAAAATGACATTATTAAAAGGGTAGTTACGAACCTTAATCGGGTTATCGGATATGTGGATGATGATGGGGATTGCTTGAATTTTGTCTTCAATCCTTAAATTCACTCACTTTTTTGTTTTGACATATTATTATAATTATGCAACTTCTCCTTTCATTAACTCATTTCATCACTTTTGTACTCACTATCACAAGGGGTGCCAAAAACTTGCAACTTCTGTGTAAGGAAAATCTTTCTTCGGTTTTATTCTAAGATATTTTTTTGTGAATGAGGGAAATCATTATTATATTTCAAACCCTTAAATTTATTATGAATTTAATCCACTAACAATTTTGCATGCATGGAGCTCTAATTTATCATTCAGTTAATATAAGTAGTATATATATATATATATATACACTATTGTAACAAATTTAAAAATATACAATAACAGCAGATTGAGTCTTAACTCGATTGGCATGGGCATTGTTGCCAATGTAGGAGGACGTGAGTTCGAGTGTGGTGAAACGCATTATCCTCCTATTTATGGGTTAGAGAGGGATCGTGGGTAATTCTAGTCATTGTGTCAAAAAAGAACAGATACCATATATATCATAACGTTTTGGGTTCAAATCCCATTATGTGTATGTATTTTTCTAGATTTTATATGAAAAGACAAAAATTACTCTTTAAATAATATTTATTGCTTGTTAAAGTAAAATTTTTTTGGTAAATTCATTATTGAGTTAGTGACCTGACTAAGGGTGACACCAACTCAGTATATATATATATATATATATGTGTGTGTGTGTGCAAATATTAGGTTCGAGTTCGAGTTTGTGATTATATTTGTAATTATAATTATACTTGAGATGGATAGTACTGAAGTTATTTATTTGATTGAAACAAATTCAACTGAACAATATCACTCTGTGGTGCTACGAGTTATTTATTTATTTTTTTATGCTCTGATTGTATCTTCTCTTTTAGACATAATGTTTAGAACTACCTATAGCCCCTCCTAACCCATAAATAGGAAGATAATGCGCTTCAACACACTCGAACCCATATCCTCCTGCATTGATAATAATGTCCATGCCAATCGAGTTAAGACTTAATCGGCAATTATAATATATATATATTAAATATTAATTTAAAATATTAAAAACTAGTATTCGAGAGTATCTTGAATATTTCTCAAATAAAATTATGAAAATAAAACAAAAAAAGAAATGGCATCATGGGTTGTGATCAGTAGTATACACTCATGTGGTGTTGGAACTTGGTTCCAATAATAATATTTTTATTCATTAATATTAATAATATCTGCAATGGTGACTGCAAATAATGCAGAGTATAAGTGAATGTATGGAAAATGACTTGTTCAAAAAGTTGCAGCAAGTCAAAATTTCCCATTTTTTACTATCTACAATTTATTTTTTTATTTTTGTTCTCAATAATGTGACAATTTGTACACCATCGATCCAAACAAATAAAAGTGTGCCATGCTTTTCCTTTTAACAACACCATCTAATTTTACTTGCAATTATGCCAAAAAACCTGCTTCTTTTAACATCTTAACAAGTCATAGTTTGTGTTCTTACTCAAAA
This sequence comes from Gossypium sturtianum, assembly GCA_025698515.1. Lineage (NCBI taxonomy): Eukaryota > Viridiplantae > Streptophyta > Magnoliopsida > Malvales > Malvaceae > Gossypium > Gossypium sturtianum. The sequence continues at coordinate 153,954,844 of CM046943.1, forward strand.
TTTCAATGTTTTTTCGTAACTAAAGCTTCGCTAGTAGGTCGTGTTTAGCGAAACCCAGTTTTTTACCGAGCATTCGTTAGTGTTTTAGCGAGTGTATCCGTGTTTTATCGATATTTTTATACCTTCGCAAAGTTTCAAGATTCGAGTTTTACTAACAGTCTCACTTAGCTAGCATTTTATGTAAGTATTACTTTTTTCAACTTTCTCTAAGCATTTATTAGTGTTTTAGAAAGTGTATTCGTGTTTTTGGTAATCTTATACCTTCATAAAGTATCAATATTCGAGTTGTACTAGCAACTTCAATATCGATTCAAATTAGATTTATTCAATATTGTATTCGTTAAATTTTGAGTAAATTAAATAAATTAAATTTTTTATCGAAAAAGAAATTAAATATTAATACAATTTCAATATTGGAGTTTTACTAGTAGTTTCAATATTGATTAACCCAACTATTTTTATCATTAAGTACACAATTAACCTAACAAGTGAACCATGTACACCAACAATGTCAATAACTAAAAGGGAAATAATATTCATACAAAATCGAAATAACTTTTTTTTTCTCGGAATAAAGAAAAGAATTATGGATAGTAAAACTCGAACTTAATCTAAAGGTAATTGCATTAACCAATCGGATTAAAATCTTAGGTCAAAAACAAGATTTATGAAGTCAAACAAAAAAGCATGCTTAATTTATACACGACTACTACATGGTAGATTGATGCTGAAAGTATACTAATACATTCATCCATTATATATATATATATATATATATATGCATCACCATTTGATGAACTATGAGTACCCCAATCGAAGTTCCAAGTCCAAATCTTGCTTAGAATCATTAACCAAACCAATCTCCAAGTCCAAAGTTACATAATCTTTAAGTTCTTTAACCCCAAGGATTGGTCTCGAGCCGAGGCTACTATGACGGTCTCTTTCCACCCCTTTACGCGAATCAGAGGGTTTCGAGTTCAAAGGGTCGATGAAGAGCCATTTCTTGGGCGGAGACAGTGATGGAGATGGAGGAGGGAATGTAGAAAGAGTAAGAGAAGATGGAGGGGAAAAATTAGGGTTAGGGTTAGGGTTAAGGTTAAGGTTCAAAAAAGGGGGCTGACCATGGTGATGATGATGGTGGTCTTTTGGTGGTGGTGGTGGTGATTGTCTTAGCCTAGCTCTGTCCCTTCTATGAACATTCATATGACCACCTAAAGCTTGAGCTGATCTAAATTCCCTTTTACAAAAGCTACAAGTGTAAGATCTAGGTGGCCATGAAAACCCAGATAGATAATCTTCTCCTCCACTACCAAAACCCTGATTATTACAGCTGCTCCATGGTGATGATTCCTTAACCTTGTTGTTGCTTTTTCTGTAGCAGCTTGTCTGGTCTTTAGTGGCTGCTGTCTTCCTCTCCATTGATTCTAGTAAACATAAATAAAAAACAGTCATAGATATCAAAGAATCAAAAGAACCCCATCCCTCATAAAATTTAAAAAAGTAAATGAACTGATACCTGTGAGAGAGAAAGGTGGTGATAATGATGATGGGTTTTTCCTTGGGAGGAAGGGAGTCGAGAAAAAAAAAAAGGTGAGTTTAAAGCTTAGCAAACAAACAGGCCATCAAATTCTAAGCCAGAAAGGTGAAAATACCATTGGAGGGTATCCCATCTATATGTTAGGTCACCACTTACTATATAGGGAACCTCGTCCTCCCATGTTTTTGCCTTTTTTCCAATTTAAGAAATTAATAATCTCAATCTACTATTTTATGTTTAAAAATAAAAAGGAAAATAAAAATTGTTGAAATTTTAACTACTGTTTTTCGATTAGAGAGAGATGATGATATGAGTTTTGATGATGGACACCTTACAATGTAAAATATATAAACAGCAATGGGGGAGGGGGGGGGACCTGGCCAGGTGCTATTGGTCCTCAATAATCATTCACAGGTCAGAGGAAAGAGAAAAAAATTTCAAATTTTTCGAGTTTTATAACCTGTTCGAGTTAAATAAAAATGAAATAACTCGAGTTATTTAAATAGTGTATAAGTCAAAGCTTGAAAGAATAACCCTCGAGTTTTTTTCTTATAGTAGTTAGTGGACTCGCAAATGTTGCCAAAATTTTTGGGAGGAGAATTAAGTTGTATATTTTTTTTACGTAATTTGAATATTTTAGTAGCTTATATTTTTATAATTTTTTAAATGATTAAATAAAAAATTTATCATTTTAAGGGACTAAAGTGTAATTATTTCATGTACTAACTTAAAATTTTATGAATTTTAAAAGGTTAAAAGTTAAAATTCCTATTTTAAATGGGTCAGGTCCTTGCCAACTTCAATCTATAGTTTTTATTTATTTTAAAATTAAATTAATAAAACAATAATTTTTTTAAATTTTAAATTTTTATATTTTTGTAAAATCTATTAATAAATTTTATACCCAAAATAAATATAATGCTTTTTTCAACTAAAATTTAATTAATTTCTTACCCGGTTTTTTAAATAGATATAATTTTTACATAAAATTTATTTTTCACACGTATCATAAGTATGCAATAATCATATAAATTTAAATTAATTATAAATTAAATTAAAAAACAAAATTTGATTTAATTCAAATAATTGAATATTTTTAACTAATATTCTGAAAATCGTCTGATCATAACTATTCGAATCATTTTTCGATTTCTCCTTCATACTCTCTAATTAAGTAGATAGATATTTGCAATGTTTTAAAACTAATCCAATCGTTTCAGTTCAATTGTCGGTTTAACAATAATTAAATAAATAGTTAAAATTATAAATATATATTAAAAATTTGTAGACCAGTTCAATCGTTATTTTTTTTGTCCCGATTTTTTATATTTTACTAGTTCTGAACGGTTTCGATATAATTAGTCCAATCCAATTCCAAATATTTAAGATAAAAAAAAGTAACCCTAAACTCAAAAAGAAAAAAAATTTAAAAAAAAAAAAAAACATTCCATATGTTGATTCCACCTTTTTACTATGAAGTTGAAATTTATAGCCAAGGGGGCTACTACTGAAAAAAAAAAGGTAATGTTAGATGTTATATATATAATGACCAATCCATGGGGAACATCACATCATACATACATACATACATGCAAAGAAAGATTAATGGGCTGCATGTCCATTCAGCATGTCCATTCATCCATCCATTCATCATTCCAAATTACCATATGCATCTTGAAGTTTGAACAGAGGTGGTGGATTAGGCAAAAGATACTGCCACATTTAGCTGAGATTTAGTGAAAGAGTAGCAGCCAATTAGCTGATCCCTTCCCTTTGCTAAATTTAGCTTCACTTTCATTAGGTTCTACGGTCGATATTGCAGTGTTTGCCCGCCGTGTTTAACACCCATCATGCTCTCCTTAGATTTGAGGTTTGATTTAACTCTTTTCCTTTTTCTTTTTGGGATCAATTAATTTATTTTTAGGATTGATTGCATCTAGAACTGATCATGGGTCGAGCTATTTGATCAGACTCGAAGTCTCGCCCTAAAAATAAGAGGGTTTGAGTAAAAATATAAGCTCAAAAAAATAGATTTGGACAAAAAAAATACCAATTTTCTAAACAGGTTGTGCCTCGGGTAAAATTTTTTAGCTCGAGCCCAGCCCAATTCTACCTATTTTTTTTCTATTATTGTTTGCTACTGTTTTGCTGTCATTTTACTATGATATTGCTATTATTTTGTTGTTATTGTTTGGATATTGTATAACTCTTATTTTATCGTTAATTTTGCTACTATTTTAGAGGCATTTACTTGCTAAGTTGCAACTATCTTATGTTATTTAAGTATAAAAAAATTTTAATGTATTTTCAATTTAGGAAACATTTATTTTAATGTTTTTAGTGTATTTGATGAATTGTATTTTTTAAATTTGTTTTTATATAAAAAAATTAATACGAGTGTACAGGGTCGGACTCGAGCTTAGCATTTTTTATTTGGACCGAGCTTGAGCAAAATTTTAGGCCAATTTTTCAGGTCGAGTCTAGAAAATAGGCTTGAAATTTTGCATTGATCCAGTCCAGCCCAGCCCATGAACAGGTCTAATTGCACCCCACATCCTTTTCGTTTCTAAACTTCGACATGTTTTAAATTGATTCATTTAAAGTGGATTGAATTTTAAATACATTTATACTTACTATACGAGTAACTTAGATATGACATGTTAAAAAAAAAAATAAGCAATGTCAATAAATTCAGGAAGTGTATTTTTTTTAACATGTCAGATCGAACTATTCATGTGATTATGTATTTGAAATATGGTACAGGTCAGATTTGAGCTAACAATATTTAACACTCAAATTGGCGGCTAGAGTAATACAATGACTCAATTAATACAATACTGATATTTCAAAAAATGGGAGGGATCCACTTACACCGATGTAAAAATTAAAGTGATTTTACATTCTTTCGTAACTTTTTATACAATTAATGCTTTAACAAAATAACCGTTGAATTTATCAAGATATTTTTACTTATTATTGATGTAATTTTTTTAATCGATCTAAAATATTGTTTTATATTAATATATTTAACGGTTGAAAGTTTTTTTTTTACATTAAATCAATATTTAGAAATTTTTAATTTATGCCAAATTTAACATGCGTGATCTACGTGAACGAAGAATGAGATATGGTGATTGGATTGTTGAAATATTAATCGTATAAAAAGTTACGAAATAGTGTAAAATCACTTTAGTTTTACACTGATGTAAGTTGATTTATTCCCTTTCAAAAATTCAATTAGAACGTTTCAAAGTTTGAGTATTAATATAAATAATTTTGGGCAGGCAGGGTGCAAATTGCAATTAACCCATTTTTATTTATTCCATTCAAATCTTAATTAATTTGTTTACAGTGATTAGATGAATAAGATTGGTGATGGAAATCAAACGTACAGGCTTTGTCATGTGGTTGCATTGCATGTCTCATCAAACTATGAATCATTCTTCTGGGTTTTCTTCTTCTCAAGTTAAAGCCGTGCATGGAAAGTATCAATAGAAAAAAAGTAGAGTCTCAAATGCCTTTGGTATTATATCCGGGTCAGGTCGAGGTTGGGTTTTAAAAAATAAAATTTAGGTTTAAGTTAGAGCTCGATTTATTTAAATTCACTTCAAAAAAGTTATTTTATTGTTCAAAAAATAAAAAATATATATTTTTATTTAAATTTAAGGTTAAAATACGTTACAAGTATATGTACTCTTCAGAAATTTGAGATTTAGTCTCTGTATTTTTATTTCCGAAAATTTAGTACTTTTGCTTTTCAAATTTTAAAATTCAGGTCTAATTGTTAAAACTGTTAATTTCTTTTGTTGTTGAATTTGTTGATGTGATATTTAAAAAAAAAACTCATTTGATAGCAATAATTAAAAAAAAAACTGACATTATAATTAATTTGAATTTAATAAAATAATTTTAATAGTTTTAATAGTTAGACCTGAATTTTGAAATTTGAAAAATTGAGGGACTAAATTCTAAATTTACGAAGAAGGTAGGGATTTGTGACATATTTTAACCTAAATTTAATTATAAAATATATAAATTTTAATATAAAATTAGTTTTATATTTTTATTATTTATAAATAGTAAAACGAGTCCGACCAAGTCAACTTGATGTTGAAAAATATAAATCCAAATTCAACTAAAAAAGGAACCGAACCGACTGAGCCGAGTAAAAGTTGCCTAGTATATAAACACTTCTAGCGTAGCCAAATGGGAGAATTGTCTTCTGGGCCCTCCCAGAAATTAAAACATTAAATTTAAGGGTTTTTTAGTCTTTCATTGAATGAAAAAAAATTGCAGTTTTGATCCTTACGAAAAACTAATAAATTAATTTAAGTTTTTTTAACACGGTTTTTTAGTTTTAACCCCTCCAAAATTTTGTAATTTTATCTCAGCCCTTAAATGAAATTCCGAGCTTCACCCCTTATTTGAAGACATGGTTGTTATTTGTGATTTCTATCAATATTTAATCTAAAACGATAACAAATTTTATATATGTTTATAAATTGTAATTAATCTACAATCATAATAAATATGATACGATTAGTAATAATTGACAATCACGATAAACAAGGGCGTAGTTAGGGGGGCTAGAAGGAGCCTCTCCCCCCTCCTAAAATGAAAAATTTCTTATTTAGACCTTTTAAAATTTTAAAATTTTTAATTAATAAAAGTAAAATTACACTTTACCCCTCTTAAAAATGATAAAATTTTAATTTAATTTTTTAAAATTTATAAAAATATAAACTACTAAAATTATAAAACAACATTTTTATTATCATAAAAATTAAAATTTAATTTTGACCCCTCAAAAAATTTTCCAACTTTGCGATAAATTCGATACTATGAATAAGAGAGGTGAGTAGAGTTAAAAAAGCTGACAGATGTGAAATGGTTTAAGTGATGAAAACTGAAAGGGGGTGTTTTGCATAGTGAAATACGGTAAGAGATGCTATTCGCTGTTAAAGGCACTTAAATGGGAAGTATGATGGGAGATTCCAATTTCCAATGGCATAATTGTCATGTTCTTAATTATGTGGGTCTTTTTAAGTTGAAAACTACAAGTTACTATCAAACAATCATCTTACAACATCATTGCTATTTTTATATATGTGTGTTCAATTTACATTTTGGTCTTCTAATTTCAGAAAATTACAAAATAGTTATTAAATTATTAAAAAGTTTTCATTTAAGTCACTGGACTTTGAAATTGTTGTTCTATGATCTTCTCTATTTGCACCACCTGAATAAATCGAAAGTATTCAGTTTTTTTTTTATGAAACAACTTTGAACATTATGAACCAGCGAACCAAAATCTAAACAGATTTCCTCTCTGATCTCTGACATTGATCGTCAGATTGACTTGAATCGAAGATATCTTCTTTTACTTGTTGATGGGTACTGATCCACCGTACTTATTGTCAAATAGTCGCTTAGAGCTTGCTAATCGAACTTTGAAAATTAAAACTCAAAAGCCCAGTGACTTAGATAAAAACTTCCAAATAGTTCTGTGACTTAAATGAGAACTTTCAAATAATTTATTTATTAATTCTTATATTTTGCGTAAATTATGGATTTAGTCATTGTATTTTAATTTATTAAAATTTTAGTTTTTACTCAATTATAGTAATTAAATGCGTTTAATTAAATCCTACTATTAGTCAAAGGCGAAACCAAGGGGCAAGTAGGGACTTAGCCCCCTACCCCTCAATGGAAAAATTATAAGACGGTCCCTCCATAAATGATGAAACTATAAGCTAATATATGGTAAAATTACATTTTGACCTCCCATAAATAAAAATAAAAATTGTTTAGTCCCTTCAAAAATGATGGAACCATAATTAATATAGGCTTAACCCACAAAATGGTACCTAAATTATACTTTTTTCCTAAGTTGATACTTAAATTTTTTTTTGTCACAAGTGGTACTTAAATTATACTTTGTCACGCTAAGTGATACCTAAACTATATTCCATTACCCAAATTAGCCTAGCCGTTAAAAAAAATCTCTTAACCAATCATTTTGTGACATGTGATATTTTTAAATTAAAATTAAATTAAATTATAAAAAATAAAAATTAATTAAAATAAAAAATTTCATTTTTTTTACGCTCTCTCCCTCCCCAATACGATTATTGCTTCTCTTTTAATGCACCTTTTTAATTGTTAGATAACTTTTATTTGCTATATTCTTTCCATTTTTTTTCTACTCACCTTCTTCGAGTATTTGAGCTTCATGCTTTATCTGGGTTTTATTAATTGTAGAGTTTCACCCAACATTAACTATTCTATACAGAGTATATAGAAAAGAATGGATAAATTTGTTTCTAAGAAAAGTAATGCATGGTTTTAAATCAGGGTGAGAAATGAATCAAAATCGAGATTTAAAAATATAAAAGAAGCTTTTCAGAATTTGGGTTTTGTCACCAGAAACTAGGTTTGAATGATTTTTCAAATGGATTCTTAAATTTTCATCATCGAAGTTGGTAGATGAAGATCAAAAGAGATAAATATATTTAAAAGTTTTTTAAAGAAATAGTATTTTATTTTTTTGGATTTTTTAGTTTTAAAAGTGTCATGTGTCAAAAAAATGATTAGTTAAAAGATTTTTTTTCAACGTCTAAGGTAACTTGGGTAACAGAGTATAGTTTAGGTACCACTTGTGACAAAAAATAAGTTTAGGTACTAACTCGGGGAAAAGGGTATAGTTTAGGTACCTTTTTGCAATTTAAACCATTAATATATGATAAAATTATATTTTGATCTTTCAAAAATTTAAAATTCAATTTCGACTGTCTAAAAAAATTTCTATATTCGCCCTTGTTGTTAGTCCTATACTAGTGTACTATGTGTAAAGTTGTAGATTTAGTTCAAATTCTCCAATTAGATTATTCTTAGTTCCTATGCTTTTCGAATTTCAAAATTCCAGTATTGACGCAACTGATAGTCGTTGGATCCATTAAACTGGTTTTTCTGTGAGTAGTATATGAAAATAGCAAGTAAACATAACATTACACATGTAATAATATGTTTGCTATAACTTAATGAATTTAACACCTAGTTTTTGGTCAAGACAAAAAATTTTAAAATTCAAAAAATAAGGGACTAGAAATGACCAGATTAAAGTATCTATCATGAGATCGAGAACTTATTTTTGAAATGTTTTACGAGCCCTATTTTATATATCTGCATACATTTATATTTATACTATATATTAAACTTTTAATTAAGTTGATATCATAAGTCAACCAGACATCAATTCAATTTAGAAATGACTAAAACCCCCTTCCATTTAAAAAGTAACAAATATTAATTCGAGGCTATTTTTATTGTTTTATGTTTTTTTTATTGTAATAAAACTTGAACTTAAAACACATTTTTAAAATTTTAATTTAGTCGGTCCACTTGATTTCAATATAAAATGTTTATAAATATATTTTTTACACATATCGTGAATGTATCATAATCTAATATAAAATAACTATGTATTTATATTTGATAATTAATTAATGAAAATTCCTACTTAAAAAAAATTGCCCTAGTAAGTAAGTTAAGATAATGAATTACTAATTTTTTTTTAAAAAATAATTACTGATATTATTAAGTAAATATATTAACTTTTTTTTTTTTTTGGCTATGCATATTAAAGCTATTAAATTATCACATGGAGCATGGGGCCATAATATTTTTTGAGTAATGTCTTCACCAAACACTTGCTAAATTACTCAAATTTTGTTAAACAATTAATTCCCCATATTCATTTTGTATTGCTTATATGAAGGAAATTTTGGGATAATGGTAGAAATTACCCTTGTATTTTACCAAAATATTTATATAAAAAATGTATAAATTTATTAAATATGAAAAAAAAGAAAATAAATATTTTTAGAAAAAAATAAAAAATAACATAGACAAGCCGAAAAAGGACTTAGGTTAGTCTTTTGCAAATTTGAGTAAGTTTGGGCAAAATTGTGGGCTCAAATTTCGGGCCGAGTCGAGCTTGGACAAATATAAAATATGTTAATATTATACTTAGCCCCGGCCCGACCTATGAACACATCTGTCACTTTGGTACTCTGACTTAACAGTGTTAAGTTTTAACAATAATTGACATGCAACCCACTGATATAGATGACCGAATTAACCGACCGAACTGATCTAATTCAGTTAACCAATCTAGTTCGATCGGAAGTTGGTTAAATATTTTTTAAAATTTCGATTAACGATTAATTCGGTTCAAAATCGGGTAATTAACCGAACTTAATAAATAATATTATATATTATATATATTAGGCTATTACTAATTCGGTTAATTTTCATAATCCGATCAAATGAACATTATCAATTTATTTATTTTTATATGTTTTATATTTGTTTTAACAAAAAAACATATAATTAAAAAATTCGATTAATTAAATTAATACTAATTTGATTAAGTTAACCAATCGGGATATAGTGAGATGTGGCCTCGTGTGCCACAACAAAAATTTGAACGTGCTGACCATACGGACTTGGTGGAAATTATCATTTTTTACTTTTAAGGTCAAAATCATTAAAAAAAGAAATAAATTACATTGAGACAGACTCCCTTTTTGCCACCGTTGCCGTCGACCAGATTTCCGGTGATTGACTCTTATCACAGGCACCAACGAAGTCTTCTTCCTTCTCTCCTTTGCCTTCTCCATTCTTATTTCTCTTCTGCTCGGATCACCATCAACCTTACCACTCTCCTAATCTCCCACACCTCCACTAGTCACCATCTCCTCCTTCCAACAACACCAATTTTCACTCTTGACCCCTCTCTAAACCGCACCACTCACATCCCTTAAATCATCCAGTCCCTTCTCTTGACTCCCGTCTCCCACATCTTTTTCTACCCTAAACACTACAACTTACATTGCCCATCACCATCACACTAACCACACAACCTCAAAGCACCATTCCATTCCCATAACCACCACCATCGTTCTTCCACCCATTACCAGACTCCATCTTCTAGCCCTAATTCCAAGAGTAACTGTTCACGGAATCCACGAAAACTTTGCGAGCAAGATTTTCATTGCCTTTCTCTTTAAGCACAAGACCGTACAAATACAAGCCGAAAGGATCTATCATGTTATTCTTGGAAAGAGTTGCCAACTCCCTCTCTAGAGAAACCAATTCACGGTTAACAGCATCACTCTTACTTAAGGGCCCTTCAAGTTCTATCATTTCTTCTTCTCTTCGTTTAGAGGTGATCAAGTGCAGGGTCGGGCCAGATTGAGCCCATGTTTGGGTCTAATTCGATTAAAAAATTGGACATAACTTTTTATTTAAGTCCAGTCCAATTTAAGAAAGATAAATCTAAGTTCAACTCAATCTACTTATATTTAATTTTTAAAATCAATTTTTATTTAAAAAAATATATTTTTAAAAATATAATACATTAAATACGTAAAAAAAACGTTAAAATAAAAGTTCTCTAATATATTTAAAATATTTATATTAAAAAATATAAATAAATATAATAAATATTTTACTGTATTAAATATAATTTTAAAATTTTTTATTTTCGGTCAAGTTATTTAGTTGGGTAAGTTTTTTTTTTTTAAATTTTGAATAATAAATTTAATTGTTATTAAGTTGGTGATTTAAATATACATATAAATATATAATTATTAAATATATATAATTCATATAATATTTTTTATAATATAATATATTCGAAAAAATCTTGTCTAATGCCCAATCCATATAGAAAATGGAGAACACAAATTTCTTTTCTAAAATTGAATTTTTTAAAAGACTTTTTATACCATTAAACATTTTTCTATAAAAAAATTAATCTAAAACAAATTATTTTATGATGACTTTATTTTGGCATTTAAACTCTTTTTTTAGCACAATACTTAGAATTAATTATAATACTTTTTCAACCTATAAATAGAAAAATAATATATTTTAACGCATTCGAACCCATTTCCTCCTATATTTACAGTACTGTATATATCAATCGAGCTAATCCTCAATCAATAATAATTAAGAAATTTTAAGTTTCCACGCAAGCAATAATAATAAATTATTAGATACGGTCCTCGTTGTTTTTTTTTTCTTTCTTACATCATCACTTATGAAATACCTTATCTTTTAATTTATTATTATTTTAAGACACAAAAACCAAAAAAAGCCGTAGATTCCAAAGCTTTAGTGAAATCAGAAAACTCACCGGAAATTCACCATGTGTACGTTGGAGAAATGCGGCAACCTCTTTATTTTAACTTTTACCGGCGAAGACCAGCACCGGTTTAATCCCAATCTCATCGGCTCCCTTCTCAGCCTTCTCTCTCAGGTCAAGGCTGAAGCCACTCGTGGCTCAGCTCTTATTACCCAAGCCCAAGGTAAGTTCTTCTCCAACGGCTTCGATCTTGACTGGGCTCAAGCCGCCGGATCTGAACAAGGAGCCGCGGAACGGTTACACCACATGGTGGCTTTGTTTAAGCCCGTCATCGCGGCTCTTCTGTCCCTCCCGATGCCCAGCGTCGCCGCCATCACCGGTCACGCCGCTGCCGCTGGATTTGTCCTCGCGTTGTCTCACGATTACCTCATCATGAGGAAAGACCGAGGGGTTCTTTACATGTCCGAGGTGGACATAGCGCTGACAATCCCCGATTACTTCAACGCGTTGTTTAGGGAAAAGATCGGCGACGCGTCGGTCCGCCGCGATTTGTTGCTGCGAGGGTTGAAGATGAAGGGAGACGAGGCGGAGAAGAGAGGGGTTGTGGAAGCGGCGTACGGCGGCGAAGCGGAAGTGAGAGAAGCGAGCGTACGTTTGGCGGAGAATTTGGGGAAAAGGAAGTGGCACGGGGAGGTTTATGCCGAGATAAGGAAAGGATTATACCCTCAGCTCTCTGCTATACTGGGATTAACCCACAAAGCATACACCATTGCCAGGCTTTGATTTAAACCATGAATCCTAAGGTATGAGTTTACTCATTACTGTTTGATTTGGTTTTTAATTTGAATAATCCAATGCTATTGTTGGATGTAATTGAAGAACATTTGAATATTTGTGTTGTTCTTGTTGTGTAATACAATTAATTAAATATCAATACACAACAAAGTATTTGAATGACCCGAACCTGAATTGATTCAATTTTCAATCGGACTGCGCGCAATCCTAATCGAACTTTCACCCTGTATTTACTTGTGATCCCTTTCGGCTTTCGATGAAAGATGAGATCGGAGTGTGATGATTGAAAACAATCTGAACAACAACGATGAATGTAGCCCGAGAGAGGTAAGTGCAAAAATCATCTATAGTTGAAATGGTAAACAACAAGGAAACCCGAAGCCGGAGATCCTAAAAATTTCCAGTGAGCAGCCGCCCCGCCGGGGGACGGCGCCGCTCACTACTATAACCACCATAATGGGTTTTTTCTTTGCTTTTTTTCGGCAAATAACCCAAAGTCGATCCACCTTTTGACTGACGGTCTTTGACTGTTAGCGTTCGGCCGCGTCCTTTTTGTCCCTGGTCACCTCTATGGTGGTTGGTGTTTCCTTTTAATGCTTTCTTCCCTCCGATCTGTGGAGTGTTGGGTTTTACTTTTCCGACGTCGGTTGTTTGCTGGAGTTCCTACTGTTTGTGAGTTTCGAAGGTTGTTGGTGTCTTCGCACCAGTGTTTCTCTGGTGGCTGCTCATGGCCGACTGATCGGAGGGTCTTTTCGTCCTTGGCTCCTCCACCGTCAAGCTTGTAATCGATGTTGGTGATCTCTAGCGCTCGGGTTTTCTCGTGCTTCACTCTGCTTCGTCCTGGTTCTTGAGCCGACTTCTTTTTCACAGTCGTGCGGGGTCTCCCATTCTCCCCTCCTCCATTACTGACGGCCGCGGGGTGTTGTGTGTTGCTAGGGCTTTTGTTGGTTTGAACTCTTCGGCCTAGTCTTTGGGCTTGATCTCATGTATCTCTTGGTCTTTAGGTCCCCTTGCTGTACCAGTTTGTTTATGAAATGAAATCTTTCATTTGATAAAAAAAAAAAAAATCATGGATTTCACTATTCAATTCATAAATCATTTGATCATATAATTTTATACGAGTTCACATAAGTCACATGTATGAGTAACTCCTGGTTTTTAACACTAGAACTCCTGGTTTTTAACGCTAGAACTCTTGCCTTTTTTTAACAAAACTCTATAACATAACTACATATATTTCAACTAGCACACCATGTTTTGAATAACATAAATATAGCTCCTTCAACTCGCTGATATGGTCTCTTTTTAACACAAGTCTTAAAACTTCCTTTTTTCCTTGGTCAATCTCTTTCTCTTCATACATAAATACATGAAACATAATCAATATTGTGGAGTGTGCTTCGTATTTTGGACGAAACATAATTGACATTGTGATGAGGAAGAGCCAACGTCCCGACGAGAAGAACCGCCACGTCCCGACTACGCGAAGAATAATGTCTCAACGAGGCAATATGTCACGTTACGATGTGGTGACATGTTTCCTACTAAATCGGGTTTCTTCTCCTAGTTAAACTCTGCTATATTTTCTCAGTCTAACTCTGATTATTCTAGGGATATTTTAATCATATAGTTAAACGAATTTCAACCTATAAATAGGGCTTTTAGCATCCCTAGAGAGATTGATTCAACAACATAATTAAGAGGAGTTTGTTTTTGTTTCTCCATCTTATACTCCTTTTTGGTTATTTGCCATTTTTGTGAAGTTTTCTTTTCCCGTGGTTTTTTATCCTCTTAAGAGGAGTTTTTCCACGTAAATATTTGTGTCTAATTTTTCTCATTTTTTATTCTTGTTCGTTGCTTAATATGGGTTTACCCCAACAAATATAATGTTTTCAATATAACATCTATATGATTTCACTTTCAAATAGCATGAAAATCTTGAGAAAATCATACCTTTCTCTTTTACTTTCTAATCGCGTTCTTCTTCAATTAATTGGTTTCTATGTTAAAAAATGATTCCATGACACTCTAGATGATGAAATTTAACTATGAGTTTAAGGTAGAATTGAAGAAAATTTCATGGAAAATTTTGTTCTCTCTCTCTAGAATTCTAACCTTGTGTCAGGACCTACAGGCCAAGGGACAGTCTCAGGTAGACAGTTTCTATGGGGCGTAGGCCTCCCAAAAGGTAACGGAGCTGTGCAAAGGTTTCTTCAGGCCGGATGGAGATTGGCCCTTGAGTGCAAAGGTAGAAGAGAGCTTGACTGCAAGACCCACCTGTCGAGTAGGATGAAAGTCGACCTTAGTGATCCGACAGTGTCGAGTGGAAGGGTCGTCGCTCAACGGATAAAAGTTACTCTAGGGATAACATGCTGATCTTCCCCAAGAGCTCACATCGACGGGAAGGTTTGGCACCTCGATGTCGGCTCTTCACCACTTGGGGCTGTAGTACGTTCTAAGGGTTGGGTTGTTCACCCATTAAAGCGGTACGTGAGCTGGGTTCAGAACAGCGTAAGACAGTTCGGTCCATATCTAGTGTGGGCATTAGAGCATTGAGAGGACCTCTCTCTCTCTCTCTCTCTAATCCCATAATTATGTCTCCAAAAATCTATTAAAGATGAAAAAAATTGCATTTAGTTCCCTCGTCCATAAAATAGAAAAATTACACTTTAGCCTTTATACTTTTCACTTTATTCAATTTAATTCCTAACTTGATTTTCCAAGTTCATATGTCAATACAAATCCATGCCACATCCTAAAAATATATTTATTAAAAATTTCACCTCTCTTACAAAAGTGGTAAATTTACACTTCTAGTCCTACAACTTTCACCAATTTTCAATTTAGTCGTTACTAAATTTTTTATTATTCATACTTTCTCCAAATATCTAGTCCACCTCCAATATGTTTATTCTAGTAATATCAATCCCGTTTTCTTGATAATTATTCTTATACGTTCTTGATACATTACCATTTATTGCATAAAAAATTTTGAGATGTTACACGAAGTTCTAGAACTCAATTTAGCAACGTTTGTATTTCTTTTGAAGATAAATAGTGAGTCGCATGTACCTAAGATGAATTATGAGTTGATATTTTATTTTGGACCTTTTGGTATTCTATGTTAATTATGGACTTAAAAGAGGTACTAATGTTAAGCTTTAAAGTTGAATTTACATGTATATATATATGCATGGTTATAGTTGTGCTAGTTATATGCCCCTATAAGTGTTAGTATGATGCACGAGGTGTTTCTAAATCTACATATTTACATGTGTTTCTGGTGGCCATATTGGTGTTTATGAAATTGATATCATATCGGTTTAACTTAGTAATGTTTTGGTCTAGAGCTTCAAAACAAGGGAAGCTTGTCATGAGACATGACTTTACTATCAGAAGATATATTGTTGCATTTTGATAGTTTGATCCCGTATAATCCTGAATCACTATGTATGGGCCCATAGTACCTAGAATACATGCATTACAATTGATTTACATGAAATTTTATATTATGTCGTGTTTTCTTTTAAATTAGCTTTGATGAAATGTATGTTAATTGTCTAAGTTGCTCTGACAATAGAATGTGATACCTTACATTTGCGTCTGTCATCTAGATTCGATGAGGATTATCTCATTTTAGTGGTATCAGAGCTAGAATTCAATCGATTCTCGAACTAAATCAAGCTTTGAGTTTGAGTCTAGTGGTACGTGCCATAGGAACGTTGAGTTTGGATGCTGAAAATTGTTTGTTTAACATTTTCGTAGATTGAGATGTCTAAATAATAAAAAAATATTGTAAATGAGGAAATTGAGATTAGAGCTCCCCGTGTTGAAGGAGGAGATGAAAACACAACTAGTGATGACGGAGTGGGTGCACGTAAAGCAGCTAAGGCTGCTAGGTCGCGCACCATTGTGAATGTGTTACAAAGGGTTGCTACTATCTCTCACTTGTTTTGAACAATTCAAAATTGTCATGCGCAGCGTAAATTCAAAATTGCCATTCACCTAAATTTCTTGGTTCGACTTTTTTATCCTAATTTGTCGAATTTTCCACAATTGATTCCATTTTCCAAAGAATGGTCAAAAGCTTGAAATTTAGTTCTCTAAAACTATAGTAAATTTGGAATTTGATTTTTCATCCATTTTTGAACAATTTTATTGTAGGTTCTAATCATATTTGTTTTTTGGGCAAATTACACCAACAGTCACTCAACTTTGGGGTAGCTAACAAAACAACCACTCAGGTTTCAATTCAGTCACTCAATTTTCGAAAATAACAAAATAGTCACCACTAACCATTTTCCGTTACAGACGTAGCGGAGCTATCGTCTTCCGTTACAGACGTTACAGACCTGCCATTTTCCATCCCCTATCACTGCTCTCCCATCCCTCTCCCTCTTCCTCACCATCCACTTAACCTCTGCTGCCAAAAAGTTCTCTTCCCAAACCGGATGCTTCGACAGTAAGAACAGGAGGAGCAATCTCACCATAAAAGAACAAGATGAGGAACAGGAGCCTGAAAGGACGGCGAAGATGGAAGAATCAAACATTGTTGTTTGAATTGGATTAGAGGACGTTGGTGGGAGTTCGTCTGAGATTTTGGTTGATGGTAAGTTGTTCCCAGATCTTTCGGGCCTTCAGCCAGATTTATGGGAAGGTCCTAAGTGGGATGTTCTTGGCTTCCTTGTTCAATATTTTTTGGCTTTTGGCATCGTTTTCGCGGTATATCTCAAAGCTTTTTGGTCGGGCCAGATGGCCCGGACCATGACCAGGTCTAATTCGAAGTCAGGAGACAAATCCTAAGTCAAACTATCAAAATGGAACAATGTCTCGAAACAGTGAAATTATGTTTCGTGACAAGCTTCCCCTATTTTGAACCTCTAGTTTTGATGTTTATTGTTTCGAGACATTGATGTTCATGTCTTGAGACAATGACTCTTATGTCGGGACAAGTCTCATGACTTAGCTTCCTTTTTTTAGACTTTAATTTCGATATTTACTATCTCGAGACAATAAACATGTCTAAAAGGATAGTAATGCAATATAGAATACTTTGTTGTGTATTGGTATTTAATTATCTATTTAATTTTATTATAGAGCAACAACAACATAGTTATTCAAAAGTTCTTTAGATAAATCAACATTCGATTATTCAAATTAAAAGCCAAATCAAACAGTAAAACCCATACCTTAAAAGTCATGGTTTAAATCAAAGCCTGGCAATGGCGTATACTTGGTGGGATAATCCCAGTATAGCAGAGAGCTGAGGATACAATCCTTTCCTTATCTCAGCGTAAACCTCACCGTGCCACTTCCTTTTCCCTAAGTTCTCCGCCAAACATACGCTTGCCTCCCTCACTTCCGCTTCACCGTCGTACTCCGCTTTCACAACCCCTCTCCTCTCCGCCTCATCTCCCTTATTCTTCAACCCTCGTAACAACTAATCGCGACGGACTGACGCGTCGCCGATCTTTTCTTTGAACAACGCGTTGAAGTAATCGGGGAGTGTCACCGCTATGTCCACCTCAGGCATCCAAAGTATCCCTCTGTGTTTCCGCATGATGAGATAATCGTGGGACAATCCAAGGGTGAATCCGGCGGCAACAGCGTGACCAGTGATGGCGGCAATGGTGGGCATCGGGAGGGAGAGAAGAGTGGCGATGACGGGCTTGAACAAATCCGCCATGTGTTGTAACCGTTTTGTGGCTCCTCGTTCGGACCCGGCAGCTTGCGCCCAATCAAGGTCAAAGCCGTAGGAGAAGAACTTACCTTGGGCTTGGGTAATAAAAGCCGAACCACAAGTAGCTTGAGCCTTGACCTGAGAGAGAAGGTTGAGGAGGGAACTGATAAGATTGGGGTTAAACCGATGCTGATTTTCGCCGGTCAACGTTAAAAAAAGAGGCTGCCGCGCTTCTCTAACGTACACATGGCGAATTTCCTCTTTAAAATTTATTCATGCAAAGTGTTCTTGGATTCTATTTAAGAAGTGGATAAGAAGGTAAAATTTCAATTTAGGTTGTTTATAATTTATAAATTTTAAATTAGTAATAGTAAAATTATATTTTAATTCTTAAAAATAAATAAAAAAATTAATTTAACCTTTTAAAAATTATAAAAATAATAAATTATTAAAATAATAAAATTATATTTTTCCTATCATAAAAATATATAATTTAATTCAACCCCTCAAAAATTTTTCTAGGTTTATAGCTTCTCTCTGATTGGGGTAGTTGGAGTTAGCAAATTCGCACGTTAAAATCAATATCAACTTAAGCCATCGATATTGAAAAAAAAAAGAAAAATCGTTTATTGTATTTTGTATGCATCAATTTCTTGGAAATGCAATATTTAATTTGTCAACAATTTTTTAAAAGAGTCTCTAGAATTTTACGATTTGAAATTTGAGTAGAGATAATTATGGGATGAATCGGGCATGCCTAAGTAAAAACTTAGACTTGCTTGTTAGGTCTTGACTCGACTTACTTCGCCCATATTATTTTTTTATATTATATTATTTTTTACATAATTTTTAAATATATATAGTACATCAAAAATATTAAAAATATTAAAATAAATATTTTTAAATAAATTTTAAAAAATATATATACTTCAATAATATTAAGGTATATGCAATTTAACAAGAAAATGTCTCTAAAATAATAAAAATTAACAATAAAACAAGAGTTATACAATATCCAAACAGTAACAACAAAATCATAGCAACAAAATAATGAAACTGTAGCAAAATATGGAGAAAACAACAAGAAAATATCATTAAAATAAAAAAAAACAATTTTTTTTGTCATTTAGTAAATTCGGGCTGGGCTTAGGTCAAAAATGTCTTACCCGAGGCTTGGCTCATTTTTAAAACGGGTCTTATTTTTTTGCCAAAACCCATTTTACGGGTCAATATTTTTACCCAAATCCTCCCACTTTTTGGTCGGGCCAGATGGCTCGGCCCATGAGCAGGTCTAAGTTTGAGTCAATTCTTATAAATTGTTTGTTTTATATATATATATATATATATATATATATTAGGTTTAACGACAGGGGATGGGAGAGCAGTGAGAGGGGATGGAAAATGACAGGTCCGTAACGTCTGTAACGAAAAACAGTAGCTCCGTTACGTCTGTAACGGAAAAATGTTTAATGGTGACTGTTTTGTTATTTTTCGAAAATTGAGTGACTAAATTGAAACCTGAATGACTGTTTTGTCAGCTACCCCAAAGTTGAGTGACTGTTGGTGTAATTTACTCAAAAAACAAATATGATTAGAACCTATAATGAAATTGTTCAAAAAAGGATGAAAAATCAAATTCCAAATTTACTATAATTTTAGGGAACTAAATTTCAAGCTTTTGACCATTCTTTGGAAAATGGAATCAATTGTGGAAAATTCGACAAATTAGGACGAAAAAGTCGAATCAAGAAATTTAGGAGAATGGCAATTTTGAATTTACGCTGCGCATGACAATTTTGAATATAATCACAAATAATACCTATTTAAATATTCAATCTTAAATTAAAATAAATTTAAATAGAACTTACAAACCATAGAACTTATATCAAAATATAATATATTAAAAAATCCCATATAATTTGGCCATCAAGTGACATCGATATTGTTGTAAGTGTAGAAGAATGTGGGTTCGAATGCGTTGAAGCGCATTATCCTCCTCTTTAAAAGTTGGAGAAGGACTATATATAGTTTTAGACATTATAAAAAAAAAAAAGAACAGATATATTAATGTTCAATACAAAAAATTAACTCAACCTTTAAATTACAAGATTCTAAAAATAGTGAATTTGGAATTCGATTTTTCATCTGTCTCAAAATAATTTCATGCTAGAGTCATTTGTTCTAAAATTATTTTTAATCACAAATAATATATATTTAAATATTTAATTTTAAATGAACCTCGTGTGATGGCATGATGGTTAAGGGTGTTCACCACTTTGATGTGGCTTGGGTTTTAGGCTATGCCTTGTTATTGTAATTCAACAAAAAAATATATATTTAATTTTAAATTAAAATAAATCTATCTAAAAAATATATAATTAAAAATAATACCCATTTAAATATCCAACCTTAAATTAAAATAAATTTAAATAGAACACACAAATCATAAAACTTAAATTGAAATAAAAAATAGTCTTAATGGTAAATTTGGCCACTAACGTTTACATGTTTTATCAAAATGACCTTAATTGTATTTTTGAGCCTTTTTTTACCATCAAACTTTGTTCTTTTTTTCAAATTATTTTTTAACAGATTTGATGAAAGTGCCATTAAAAAAGTTAACGGGATGATGTGGAATTTCATACGTGGAATATTTTTAGTGAGATGTAATTTATTACTTAGATAACCCAATAAAATAATTATATTTGAAAATAATAAAATAAAAAATAATTCATGAAATAAAAAAAATAACTCTTAATTTAAAGAAAATAAACATAATTATCTAAAAAAAGTTTTGAAATGAATGCACACATTTAGAATTTTCGATTAACCTCTCAATAAACAAACGTATGCATTCATTTTGAAACTTTTTTTTAAAAATTTCATATATGATTTATTTATTTTATTATTTTTTTACATATAATTATCTTATTGGCTTACCTAAGTAATAAATTACATCTCATTAAAAATATTCCACATCATTCAGTTAATTTTTTAACGGTATTTTATCAAATATATTAAAAAAGCAGTTTGAAAGAAAAACAAAGATTGATGGTAAAAAAAAAAAAAACTCAAAATTACAATTAGGGTCATTTTAACAAAACATATAAACGTTAGTGGTTAAATTTGTCATTAAACCTAATATATATATATATATATATATAAACAAACAATTTACAAGAATTGACTCAAACTTAGATATTAGAATTAAGTGACCCAAATCCTTATTTAAATAAAATACATGGTAAAATAAAATAAAAGAAGATTCCCTATAGAATTACACTTCTTTTATTTTATCTTAAATAAGGTTTTTTAAATCTTATTAAACTCCATCTATTTGATATTGATTAGAATAAGGTGTTTCAATCTTATTACACTCCTATTAGAATATGATTTTACAAGCCTATAAATAGACGTAGTCTATTCCTCTTGTAATTGATTCGAATTCGACATAGTGAATTTTCTTCTCCTCTGCCCGTAGTTTTTTTCCCGAAAGGGTTTCCACGTAAAATCTGTGTGTTCTTTAAATTTTTATTTCTCTTTTCTTTGCGATATATTGTCATTACCGACGTTATATTTTTTACAAATTGGTATTAGAGCTTTCGGGTTTTTTTCATCTCGATCACAGTAATGGCGTCTTTGAAGTATGACATTCCGCTGTTGGATCGCAACACCAGATTCGCGTTGTGGCAGATAAAGATACAGGTAGTTCTTGCACAGATGGATTTAGAGGAAGCCCTGCTAGGGGTAGATAAAATGCCTTCAAAATTGACGGAAGAAGAGAAGAAGCGCAAGGCGTTAAAACAATTATATCTGCATTTGTCCGACAAAATTTTGCAAGATGTGATGAAGGATAAGACCGCCGTGGCATTATGGAAGAGGCTGGAACAAATATGTATGTCGAAAACTCTAACCAGCAAGTTGCATATGAAGCAACGTCTTTATGCTCATCGTTTGGAGGAAGGTGCGTCTGTGCACGAACACTTAACAGTGTTTAAAGAAATTCTCTCAAACTTGGAGGCTATGGAGGTTCAGTATGATAAGGAAGATCTAGGGTTGCTTCTACTTTGTTCGTTGCCCCCGTCTTATTCAACCTTCAGAGACACGATTTTATATAGCCGCGAGTCTCTAACAATTGATGAGGTTCATGATTCTTTGACCTCGTATGATAAGATGAAGCATCTTGTGGTTAAACCCGACTCTTAGGGAGAGGGTCTCATTATTCGTGAAAGACAAGATCGAAATGCTGATGATGATCATTGAAGGGCACAGGAACGAAATACTCGCGGTAAATCTAAGGGTAGATCGAAGTCTTCAAACAGAGGTAAAACTTGTAACTTCTACAAGAAGAAAGGACACATTAAATCTGAGTGCTATAAGCTACAGAACAAGATTAAAAGGGAGGCTACGAATCAAAAGGGAAAATAACCAGAAAATTTTGGTGAAGCTGATGTTGTAGAAGACTACAGCGATGGTGAACTTCTAGTTGCTTCTGTCAACAATTCTAAAGTGAGCGAGGAGTGGATACTTGATTCAAGTTGCACCTTCCACATGAGTCCCAATCAGGATTGGTTTAAAAATTACAAAACAGTATCTGAAGGTGTTGTTATGATAGGAAATAATGCTTCGTGTAAAATTGCAGGTGTTGGAACAAATAAAGTTAAGATGTTTGATGGAGTTGTCAGAACACTTAGTGACGTACGGCATGTTCCAGAATTGAAGAGAAATTTAATTTCTTTGAGTACTCTTGATTCAAGAGGGTACAAATACACAGCTGAAAGTGAGATTTTAAAGATTTCCAAAGGTTCCCTCGTTGTGATGAAAGGGAAGAAAAAGACAGCCAAGTTATATGTTTTGCAGGGTTCTACTGTTATTGGTGATGCAGCTATCGCTTCCTCTTTCTTGTTAGATGACGATATTACTAAACTTTGGCATATGTGCCTAGGGCATATGAGTGAGAATGGCATGGCAGAATTCAGCAAAAGAGGACTTCTTGATGGGCAAGGAATTTATAAACTGAAGTTCTGTGAGCACTGCGTTTTTAGGAAGCAAAAGAGAGTTCGATTCACAAGAGGAATCTATAACACGAAGGGAACGTTGGAGTATATTCATTCTGATCTGTGGGGGCCATCAAGAGTGCCTTCGAGAGGTGGAGCTAATTATATGCTAACTTTTATTGATGATTTTTCCAGAAAAGTTTAGGCATTCTTCTTGAAGTAGAAAAGTAATGTGTTTTCCGTATTTAAGTCTTGGAAAACTATGATTAAAAAATAGACGGGAAAACAAATAAAATACCTCTGCACAAACAATGGCTTAGAGATTTGTTCTGATGAGTTTAATAAACTGTGCAAGTCAGAAGGGATCGTGAGACACTTGACAGTTCGTCATACTCCACAGCAAAATGGTATTGTAGAACGAATGAACAGGACGATCATGGAGAAGGTTCGATGTATGTTGTCAAATGCCAACTTACCAAAGTCGTTTTGGGCCGAAGCAGCCTCTACTGCATGTTTTTTGATCAACCGATCTCTATCTATTGCCATTGAGAAAAGGACTCCACAATAGGTATGGTCTGGTAATCCTACTAATTATTCTGATTTAAAGATCTTTGGGTGTCCTGCGTATGCTCATGTTGATAAGTTATGGTGTCCTGAAAATAGAAAAGTTGTGATTAGCAGGGATGTTGTTTTTGATGAAACTGTTATGCTACCTAACTTATCTCTTAAAGGCTCTTCCAATAAAGAAAATCAAAAGCAGGTGGAGCATCAGATTAATACAGAGTCAACTCCTCAAGCTAGTACAAAAATTGAGAATAAAGCTGCTTCTCCACCACAATACTCTATCGCCAAAAACAAAACTAGAAGAGAAATTAAACCTCCAAAGAAGTATGCCGAGGCTGATCTAGTTGCTTATGCTTTAAATGTGGCTGAAGATATAGATGCAAACCAAGACCCGTGTAATTATTCTGAGGAAGTTAGCTATGAAGACTCAGAAAAGTGGATGTTTTCTATGCAAGAGGAGATGGAATCACTCCACAAAAATAGAACATGGGATCTTGTGAAATTTCCTAAAGGTAAAAAGGCTGTTCGCTGTAAATGGGTGTTTAAAAAGAAAGAAGGGACTTTAGGAGTTGAAGAACCCAGATATAAAGCAAGGCTTGTTGCAAAGGGTTACAGTCAAATTCCAGGAGTGGACTTCACAGGTGTGTTCTCCCCAGTTGTGAAGCATAGTTCGATTTGAGCTTTGCTTGGTATTATGGCCATGCATGATTTGGACCTTGACCAGTTAGATGTAAAAACTATATTTTTGCATGGAGAACTTGATGAAGATATTTACTTGCAACAACCATAGGGTTTTACAGTCTTAGAAAAAGAGGACTATGTTTGCTTGCTGAAAAAGTCCCTTTACGGTTTGAAATAGTCACCAAGATAGTGGTACAAGAGGTTTGATTTCTTTATGACTTCTCATGATTTTAAAAGAAATAGTTTTGACAGCTGTGTTTAATTTAAGAAAAACAGTGATGGTTCTTTTGTGTATCTACTTCTTTATGTTGATGACATGTTGATAGCAGCAAAATAAAAGAGAGATAAGAAAGGTCAAAGCCCAACTAAGTGAAGAATTTGAGATGAAATATTCGGGACCAGCAAAGAAGATACTTGGTATGGAGATTCTCAGAGATAGAAAAGTAAGTAAATTGTACTTAAGTCAGAAGGGGTACATTGAGAAAGTTCTTTGCAGGTTCAATATGCAGAGTGCTAAGCTTGTTAGTACTCCTTTAGCAGCCCATTTCAGACTTTCATCAGCTTTGTCTCAACAATCAGATGATGAGATTGAGTACATGTCACATGTTCCATACTCTAGTGCAGTGGGATTTCTCATGTATGCTATGGTTTGTTCACGTCTAGATTTATCATATGCAGTCAGTGCAGTTAGCAGATACATGGCAAATCCTGGTAAAGATCATTGGAAAGCAGTTCAGTGGATTTTAAGATACTTACGATGTACTACTAATGTTTGCTTACAGTTTGAAAGAACTAGAGATGGAGTAATTGGGTATGTTGATGCTGATTTTGCTGGAGACCTTGATAGAAGAAGATCTCTCACTGGTTATGTCTTTACAATCGGATGTTGTGCAATCAGTTGGAAAGCTACTTTGCAAACTACAGTCGCTTTGTCTACTATTGAAGCTGAGTACATTACGATTACTGAGGCTTGTAAAGAAGCTATTTGGTTGAAGGGACTCTTTAGTGAGCTTAATGAAGACCTTCAAATCAACACAGTATTTTTTGACAGTCAGAGTGCCATCTTCCTTACAAAAGATCAAATGTTTCATGAGAGAACAAAACACATTGATGTTCGGTATCATTTTGTTCGTGATATTATTGCTCGTGGTGATATTGTTGTGAGAAAAATTAGTACTCATGAAAATCTTGTAGATATGATGACTAAGTCAATTCCTATAACCAAGTTTGAGCATTGCTTAGACTTGGTTGGTGTTCATTGTTAAAGTTAAACCCTTAAGGGGTTTTATGGAAGAGGTGAAAAACTTGTTCGTTGAGAGTTCGCGATGAAGAACTTGTTCATTGAGAATACGTGTCAAGGTGGAGATTGTTAGAATTAAGTGACCCGAATCCTTATTTAAATAAAATACATGGTAAAATAAAATAAAAAAAGAATCCCTATAGAATTACACTTCTTTTATTTTATCTTAAATAAGGTTTTTTAAACTCCATCTATTTGATATTGATTAGAATAAGGTGTTTCAATCTTATTACACTCCTATTAGAATATAGTTTTACAAGCTTATAAATAGACATAGTCTATTCTTCTTGTAATTGATTCGAATTCGACATAATGAATTTTCTTCTCCTCTACCCGTGGTTTTTTTCCCGAAAGGGTTTCCACGTAAAATCTGTGTGTTCTTTAAATTTTTATTTCTCTTTTCTTTGCGATATATTGTCATTACCGACATTGTATTTTTTACATTAGACCTGCTCATGGGCCAGGCAATCTGGCCCGACCGAAAAGCGTTGAGATATACCGTGAAAATGATGCTAAAAGCCAACAAATACTGAACGAGGAAGCCGAGAACATCCCACTTGGGACCTTCCCATAAATCTGGCTAAAGGCCCGAATGATCTGGGAACAACTTACCATCAACCAAAATCTCAGACGAAATCCCACCAACGTCCTCTAATCCAATTCCAACAGCAATGTTTGATTCTTCAATCTTCGACGTCTTTTCAGGCTCTTGTTTCTCATATTGTTCTTTTGTGGTGAGATTGCTCCTCCTGTTTTTGCTATCGAAGCATCCGGTTTGGGAAAAGAACTTTTTGGCAGCGGAGGTCAAGTGGATGGTGAGGAAGAGGGAGAGGGATGGGAGAGCAGTGATAGGGGATGGAAAATGGCAGGTCCGTAACGTCTGTAACAGAAAACGGTAGCTCTGTTACGTCTGTAATGGAAAAATGGTTAGTAGTGACTATTTTGTTATTTTTCAAAAATTGAGTGACAGAATTGAAACCTGAGTGACTGTTTTGTCAGCTACCCCAAAGTTGAGTGACTATTGATGTAATTTACCCAAAAAACAAATATGATTAGAACCTATAGCGAAATTGTTCAAAAAAGAATGAAAAATCAAATTCCAAATTTACTATAATTTTAGAGAACTAAATTTCAAGCTTTTGACCATTCTTTAGAAAATGGAATCAATTGTGGAAAATTCGACAAATTAGGATGAAAAAGTCGAACCAAGAAATTTAAGAGAATGGCAATTTTGAATTTACGCTGCTGCGCATGACAATTTTGAATATAATCACAAATACTACCTATTTAAATATTCGATCTTAAATTAAAATAAATTTAAATAGAACTTACAAACCATAGAACTTATAACAAAATATAATATATTAAAAAATCCCATATAATTTGACCATCGAGTGGCATCGATATTATTGTCAGTGTAGAAGGATGTGGGTTCGAATGCGTTGAAGCGCATTTATCCTCCTATTTAAAAGTTGGAGGAGGACTATGGATAGTTTTAGACATTATAAAAAAAAAGAACAAATATATTAATGTTCAATACAAAAAATTAACTCAAACTTTAAATCACAAGATTCTAAAAATAGTGAATTTGGAATTCGATTTTTCATATGTCTCAAAATAATTTCATGCTAGAGTCATTTGTTCTAAAATTATTTTTAATCACAAATAATATATATTTAAATATTTAATTTTAAATGAACCTCGTGTGATGGTCTGATGGTTAAGGGTGTTCACCACTTTGATGTGGCTTGGGTTTTAGGCTATGCCTTGTTATTGTAATTCAACAAAAAAAATATATTTAATTTTAAATTAAAATAAATCTATCTAAAAAATATATAATTACAAATAATACCCATTTAAATATCCAATCTTAAATTAAAATAAATTTAAATAGAACACACAAATCATAAAACTTAAATTGAAATAAAAAATAGACTTAATGGTAAATTTGACCACTAACGTTTACATGTTTTATCAAAATGACCTTAATTGTATTTTTGAGCTTTTTTGACCATCAAACTTTGTTCTTTTTTTCAAATTATTTTTTAACAGATTTGATGAAAGTGCCGTTAAAAAAGTTAACGGGATGATGTAGAATTTCATACGTGAAATATTTTTAGTGAGATGTAATTTATTACTTAGATAACCCAATAAAATAATTATATTTGAAAATAATAAAATAAAAAATAATTCATGAAGTTAAAAGAATAACTCTTAATTTAAAGAAAATAAACATAATTATCTAAAAAAAGTTTTAAAATGAATGCACACATTTAGAATTTTCGATTAACCTCTCAATAAACAAACGTATGCATTTATTTTGAATTTTTTTTAAAAAAAATTCATATATGATTTATTTATTTTATTATTTTTTACATATAATTATCTTATTGGCTTACCTAAGTAAGAAATTACATCTCATTAAAAATATTCCACATCATTCAATTAATTTTTTAACGGTATTTTTATCAAATATATTAAAAAAACAGTTTGAAAGAAAAACAAATATTGATGGTAAAAAAAAAAACTCAAAATTACAATTAGGGTCATTTTGACAAAACATATAAACGTTAGTGGTTAAATTTGTCATTAAACCTAATATATATATATATATATATATAAAACAAATGATTTACAAGAATTGACTCAAACTTAGATGTTAGAATTAAGTGACCCGAATCCTTATTTAAATAAAATACAGGGTAAAATAAAATAAAAGAATATTCCCTATAGAATTACACTTCTTTTATTTTATCTTAAGTAAAGTTTTTTAAATCTTATTAAACTCCATCTATTTAATATTGATTAGAATAAGGTGTTTCAATCTTATTACACTCCTATTAGAATATGGTTTTACAAGCCTATAAATAGACATAGTCTATTTCTCTTGTAATTGATTTGAATTCGACATAGTGAATTTTCTTCTCCTCTGCCCGTGGTTTTTTTCCCGAAAGGGTTTTCACGTAAAATCTGTGTGTTCTTTAAATTTTTATTTCTCTTTTCTTTGCGATATATTGTCATTACCGACGTTATATTTTTTATAAATTGGTATCAGAGCTTTCGAGTTTTTTTCATCTCGATCACGGTAATGGCGTCTTTGAAGTATAAAATTCCGCTGTTGGATCGCAACACCAGATTCGTGTTGTGGCAGATAAAGATGCAGGTAGTTCTTGCATAGATGGATTTAAAGGAAACCCTGCTAGGGGTAGATAAAATGCCTTCGACATTGACAGAGAAAGAGAAGAAGCGCAAGGATCGAAAGGCGTTAACACAATTACATCTGCATTTGTCTGACGAAATTTTGCAAGATGTGATGAAGGAGAAGACCGTCGCGGCATTATGGAAGAGGCTAGAACAAATATGTATGTCGAAAACTCTAACCAGCAAGTTGTATATGAAGGAACGTCTTTATGCTCATCGTTTGGAGGAAGGTGCGTCTATGCACGAACACTTAACAGTGTTTAAATTTTTTTCTCAAAATTGGAGGCCATGGAGGTTCAGTATGATAAGGAATATCTAGGGTTGATTCTACTTTGTTCGTTGCCCCCGTCTTATTCAACCTTCAGAGATACGATTTTATATAGCCGCGAGTCTCTCACAGTTGATGAGGTTCATGATTCTTTGACCTCGTATGATAAGATGAAGCATCTTGTGGTTAAACCCGACTCTTAGGGAGAGGGTCTCATTGTTCGTGGAAGATAAGATCAGAATACTGATGATGATCGTGGAGGGGCACAGGAACGGAATCCTCGCGGTAAATCTAAGAGTAGACCGAAGTCTTCAAACAGAGGTAAAACTTGTAACTTCTACTAGAAGAAATGGCACATTAAATCTGAGTGCTATAAGCTACAGAACAAGATTAAAAGGGAGGCTGCGAATCAAAAAGGGAAAACAACCAGAAAATTTCAGTGAAGCTGATGTTGTAGAAGACTACAGCGATGGTGAACTTCTCGTTGCTTCTGTCAACAATTCTAAAGTGAGCGAGGAGTGGATACTTGATTCAGGTTGCACCTTAGACATGAGTCCCAATCGGGATTGGTTTACAAATTACGAAACAGTGTCTGAAGGTGTTGTTTTGATGGGAAGTAATGCTTCGTGTAAAATCGCAGGTGTTGGAACAATTAAAGTTGATATGTTTGATGGAGTTGTCAGAACACTTAGTGACGTACGACATGTTCCAAAATTGAAGAGAAATTTAATTTCTTTGAGTACTCTTGATTCAAGAGGGTACAAATACATAACTGAAAGTGGGATTTTGAAGATTTCTAAAGGTTCCCTCGTTGTGATAAAAGGGCAGAGAAAGACTGCCAAGTTATATGTTTTGCACGGTTCTACTGTTATTGGTGATACAACTGTCGCTTCCTCTTCCTTGTCAGATGATGATATTACTAAACTTTGGCATATGCGCCTAGGGCATATGAGTGAGAATGGCATGGCAGAATTAAGTAAAAGAGGACTTACTGATGGGCAAGGAATTTGTAAACTGAAGTTCTGTGAGCACTGCGTTTTTAGGAAGCAAATGAGAGTTTGATTCACCAGATGAATCCATAACATGAAGGGAACATTGGAGTATATTCATTCTGATCTGTGAGGACCATCAAGAGTGCCTTCAATAGGTGGAGCTAATTATATGCTAACTTTTATTGATGATTTTTCCAGAAAAGTTTGGGCATTTTTCTTGAAGTAGAAAAGCGATGTGTTTTCCGTATTTAAGTCTTAAAAAAATATGATTAAAAAATAGACGGAAAAACAAATAAAATACCTCTGCACAGACAATGGCTTAGAGTTTTGTTCTGATGAGTTTAATAAACTGTGCAAGTCAGAAGGGATCGTGAGACACTTGATAGTTCGTCATACTCCACAGCAAAACGACATTGCAGAACGAATGAACAGAATGATCATGGAGAAGGTTCGATGTATGTTGTCAAATGCCAACTTACCAAAGTCGTTTTGGGCAAGAAAATTTCATCATGCATGTTTTTGATCAACCGATCTCTATCTATTTCCATTGAGAAAAGGACTCCACAAGAGGTATGGTCTGGTAATCCTGCTAATTATTTTGATTTAAAGATCTTTAGGTGTCTTGCGTATACTCATGTTGATAATGGAAAATTTGAACCGAGATCCATTAAATGTATTTTTTCTTGGTTATAAAGCTGGTGCAAAAGGGTATAAGTTATGGTGTCCTGAAAATAGAAAAGTTGTAATTAGCAGAGATGTTGTTTTTGATGAAATTGTTATGCTACCTAACTTATCTCTTAAAGGCTCTTCCAATAAAGAAAATCAAAAGCAGGTGGAGCATCAGATTAATACAGAGTCGACTCCTCAAGCTAGTACAAAAATTAAGACTAGAGTTGCTTCTCCACTACAATACTCTATCGCCAAAAACCGAACTAGAAGAGAAATTAAACCTCTAAAGAAGTATGCCGAGGTTGATCTAGTTGCTTATGCTTTAAATGTGGCTGAAGATACAGATGCAAACCAAGACCCGTGTAATTATTCTGAGGCGGTTAGCTATGAAGACTCAGAAAAGTGGATGTTTGCTATGCAAGAGGAGATTGAATCACTTCACAAAAACAGAACATGGGATCTTGTGAAACTTCCTAAAGGTAAAAAGGCTGTTCGCTGTAAATTGGTGTTTAAAAAGAAAGAAAGAACTCTAGGAGTTGAAGAACCCAGATATAAAGCAATGCTTGTTGCAAAGGGTTACAGTCAAATTCCAGGAGTGGACTTCACAGATGTGTTCTCCCCAGTTGTGAAGCATAGTTCGATTCGAGCTTTGCTTGGTATTATGGCCATGCATGATTTGGAGCTTGAACAGTTAGATGTAAAAACTGCATTTTTGCATGGAGAACTTGAGAAAAATATTTACATGTAACAACCAGAGGGTTTTACAGTCTCAGAAAAAGAGGACTATGTTTGCTTGCTGAAAAAGTCCCTTTTACGGTTTGAATCAGTCACCAAGACAGTGGTACAATAGGTTTGATTTCTTTATAACTTCTCATGATTTTAAAAGAAATAGTTTTGACAGTTGTGTTTACTTTAGGAAAAATAGTGATGGTTCTTTTGTGTATCTACTTCTTTATGTTGATGACATGTTGATAGCAAAAAAAGATAAAAGAGAGATAAGAAATGTCAAAGCCCAACTAAGTGAAGAATTTGAGATGAAATATTCGGGACCAGCAAAGAAGATACTTGGTATGGAGATTCTCAGAGATAGAAAAGTAAGTAAATTGTACTTAAGTCAGAAGGGGTACATTGAGAAAGTTCTTTGCAGGTTCAATATGCAGAGTGCTAAGCCTGTTAGTACTCCTTTAGCAGCCCATTTCAGACTTTCATCGGCTTTGTCTCAACAATCAGATGATGAGATTGAGTACATGTCACATGTTCCACACTCTAGTACAGTGAAATCTCTCATGTATGCTATGGTTTGTTCACATCTAGATTTATCATATGCAGTCAGTGTAGTTAGCAGATACATGGCAAATCCCGGTAAAGATCATTGGAAAGCAGTTCAGTGGATTTTAAGATACTTACGATGTACTACTAATGTTTGCTTATAGTTTGGAAGAACTAGAGATGGAGTCATTGGGTATGTTGATGCTGATTTTGCTGGAGACCTTGATAGAAGAAGATCTCTCACTGGTTATATCTTTACAATAGGAGGTTGTGCAATCAGTTGGAAAGCTACTTTGCAAACTACAGCCGCTTTGTCTACTACTGAAGTTGAGTACATTTCGATTACTGAGGCTTGTAAAGAAGCTATTTGGTTGAAGGGACTCTTTAGTGAGCTTAATGAAGACCTTCAAATCAGCCTGATGATTTTGTGACATCAGTGCCATCTTCCTTACAAAAGATCAAATGTTTCATGAGAGAACAAAACACATTGATGTTCGGTATCATTTTGTTCGTGATATTATTGCTCGTGGTGATATTGTTGTGGGCAAAATTAGTACTCATGAAAATCTTGCAGATATGATGACTAAGTCAATTCCTAAAACCAAGTTTTAGCATTGCTTAGACTTGGTTGGTGTTCATTGTTGAAGTTAAACCCTTAAGGGGTTTTATGGAAGAGGTGAGGAACTTGTTCGTTGAGAGTTAGCGATGAAGAACTTGTTCATTGAGAATTCGTGTCAAGGTGGAGATTGTTAGAATTAAGTGACCCGAATCCTTATTTAAATAAAATACATGGTAAAATAAAATAAAAAAAGAATCCCTATAGAATTACACTTATTTTATTTTATCTTAAATAAGGTTTTTTAAACCTTATTAAACTCCATCTATTTGATATTGATTAGAATAAGGTGTTTCAATCTTATTACACTCTTATTAGAATATGGTTTTACAAGCCTATAAATAGACATAGTCTATTCCTCTTGTAATTGATTCGAATTCGACATAGTGAATTTTCTTCTCCTCTGCCCGTGGTTTTTTTCTCGAAAGGGTTTCCATGTAAAATCTGTGTGTTCTTTAAATTTTTATTTCTCTTTTCTTTGCGATATATTCTCATTACCGACGTTGTATTTTTTACATTAGACCTGCTCATGGGCCAGGCTATCTGGCCCGACCGAAAAGCGTTGAGATATACCGCGAAAACAGTGCTAAAAGCCAACAAATACTGAACGAGGAAACCGAGAACATCCCACTTGGGACCTTCCCACAAATCTGGCTGAAGGCCCGAAAGATCTGGGAACAACTTCCCATCAACCAAAATCTCAGACGAACTCCCACCAACGTCCTCTAATCCAATTCCAGCAACAATGTTTGATTATTCAATCTTCGCCGTCCTTTCAGGCTCCTGTTTCTCACATTGTTCTTTTGTGGTGAGATTGCTCCTCCTGTTCTTGCTATCGAAGCATCCGGTTTGGGAAAAGAACTTTTTGGCAGCGGAGGTCAAGTGGATGGTGAGGAAGAGGGAGAGGGATGGGAGAGCAGTGATAGGGGATGGAAAATGGCAGGTCCGTGCGTGAATGTAAAACGGTAGCTCTATTTACGTCTGTAATGGAAAAATGGTTAGTAGTGACTATTTTCTTATTTTTCGAAAATTGAGTGACTGAATTGAAACCTGAGTGACTGTTTTGTCAGTTACCACAAAGTTGAGTGACTATTGATGTAATTTACCCAAAAAACAAATATGATTAGAACCTATAATGAAATTGTTCAAAAAAGGATGAAAAATCAAATTCCAAATTTACTATAATTTTAGAGAACTAAATTTCAAGCTTTTGACCATTCTTTGGAAAATGGAATCAATTGTGGAAAATTCGACAAATTAGGATGAAAAAGTCGAACCAAGAAATTTAAGAGAATGGCAATTTTGAATTTACGCTGCTGCGCATGACAATTTTGAATATAATCACAAATACTACCTATTTAAATATTCGATCTTAAATTAAAATAAATTTAAATAGAACTTACAAACCATAGAACTTATATCAAAATATAATATATTAAAAAATCCCATATAATTTGACTATCGAGTGGCATTGATATTGTTGTCAGTGTAGAAGGATGTGGGTTCGAATGTGTTGAAGCGCATTATCCTCCTATTTAAAAGTTGGAGAAGGACTATGAATAGTTTTAGACATTATAGAAAAAAAGAACAGATATATTAATGTTCAATACAAAAAATGAACTCAAACTTTAAATCACAAGATTCTAAAAATAGTGAATTTGTAATTCGATTTTTCATCTGTCTCAAAATAATTTCATGCTAGTGTCATTTGTTCTAAAATCATTTTTAATCACAAATAATATATACTTAAATATTTAATTTTAAATAAACCTCGTGTGATGGCTTAATGGTTAAGGGTGTTCACCACTTTGATGTGGCTTGGGTTTTAGGCTATGCCTTGTTATTGTAATTCAACAAAAAAAAATATTTAATTTTAAATTAAAATAAATCTATCTAAAAATATATATAATTACAAATAATACCCATTTAAATATCCAATCTTAAATTAAAATAAATCTAAATAGAACATACAAATCATAAAACTAAATTGAAATAAAAAATAGACTT
This sequence comes from Gossypium sturtianum, assembly GCA_025698515.1. NCBI lineage: Eukaryota > Viridiplantae > Streptophyta > Magnoliopsida > Malvales > Malvaceae > Gossypium > Gossypium sturtianum. The sequence goes on from CM046943.1 coordinate 153,989,570, forward strand.
AATGGTAAATTTGGCCACTAACGTTACATGTTTTATCAAGATGACCTTAATTGTATTTTTAAGCCTTTTTTGACAATCAAACTTTGTTCTATTTTTCAAATTATTTTTAACAGATTTGATGAAAGTGCCGTTAAATAAGTTAACGGGATGATGTGGAATTTCATACGTGGAATGTTTTTAATGAGATATAGTTTATTACTTAGATAACCTAATAAAATAATTATATTTGAAAATAATAAAATAAAAAAAATAATTCATGAAGTTTAAAAAATAACCTCTTAATTTAAAGAAAATAAACATAATTATCTAACAAATATTTTGAAATGAATGCACACATTTAGAATTTTCGATTAACCTCTCAATAAATAAACGTATGTATTCATTTTGAATTTTTTTTAAAAATTTCATATATGATTTATTTATTTTATTATTTTTTACATATAATTATCTTATTGGCTTACCTAAGTAATAAATTACATCTCATTAAAAATATTCCACATCATTCAGTTAATTTTTTTAACGGTTTTTTTTTCAAATATATTAAAAAAAGCAGTTTGAAAGAAAAACAAAGATTGATGGTAAAAAAACTCAAAATTACAATTAGGGTCATTTTGACAAAACATATAAACGTCAGTGGTTAAATTTATCATTAAACCTAATATATATATATATATATATATATAAACAATTTACAAGAATTGACTCAAACTTCCTGCTCATTGGCCGGGCCATCTGGCCCGACCGAAAAGTGGAAGGGTTTAGGTAAAAATATAGGCCCAAAAAATGGGATTTGACAAAAAAATAAGACCCGTTTTAAAAATGGGCCGAGCCTCGGGTAAGGCATTTTTGGCCTAAGCCTAGCTCGAATTTACTAAATGACAAAAAAATTATTATTATTTTGTTATTTTAATGATATTTTCTTGTTGTTTTCTTCATATTTTGCTAAAATTTCATTAATATATTGCTATGATTTTGTTGTTATTGTTTGAATATTATATAACTATTATTTTATTGTTAATTTTTATTATTATTTTAGAGACATTTTCTTGTTAAATTGTATATATCTTAGTATTATTGAAGTGTACATATTTTTTAAAATTTATTTTTAATTTATTTAGAAATATTTATTTTAATGTTTTTAATATTTTTGATGTACTATATATATTTAAAAATTATGTAAAAAATAATATAATATAAAAAAAATTAATATAGGCAAAGTATGTAGAGTCGAGACCTAACAAGCAGGTCTAAGTTTTTACTTAAGCCTGCCCCGATTCATCCTATAATCACCTCTACTCAAAGTTCAAATCGCAAAATTCTAGAGACTCTTTTAAAAAATTGTTGACAAATTAAATATTGCATTTCCAAGAAATTGATGCATACAAAATACAATAAACGATTTTTCCTTTTTTTCAATATCGATAGCCTAAGTTGCTATTGATTTTAACGTGCGAATTTACTAACTCCAACTACCCCAATCAAAGAGAAGCTATAAATCAATGGCCGACCTAGAAAAATTTTTGAGGGGTTGAGTTAAATTATATATTTTTTTATGATAAGAAAAAAATAATTTTATTATTTTAATAGTTTATTATCTTTATAATTTTTAAAAAGTTAATTAAATTTTTTTCATTTTTAGAAATTAAAATATAATTTTATCATGACTACTTTCTTATCCACTTCTGTAAATAGAACCCAAGAACACTTTGCATGAATAAATTTTAAAGAGGAAATTAGCCATGTGTACGTTAGAGAAGCGCGGCAACCTCTTTATTTTAACGTTGACCGGCGAAGACCAGCATCGGTTTAACCCCAATCTTATCAGTTCCCTCCTCAACCTTCTCTCTCAGGTCAAGGCTCAAGCTACTTGTGGTTCGGCTTTTATTACCCAAGCCCAAGGTAAGTTCTTCTCCTACGGCTTTGACCTTGATTGGGCGCAAGCTGCCGGGTCCGAACGAGGAGCCGCAAAACGGTTACAACACATGGCGGATTTGTTCAAGCCCGTCATCGCCACTCTTCTCTCCCTCCCGATGCCCACCATTGCCGCCATCACTGGTCACGCTGTTGCCGCCGGATTCGCCCTTGCATTGTCCCACGATTATCTCATCATGCGGAAAGACAGAGGGATACTTTGGATGCCTGAGGTGGACATAGCGGTGACACTCCCCGATTACTTCAACGTGTTGTTCAAAGAAAAGATCGGCGACGCGTCAGTCCGTCGCGATTTGTTGTTACGAGGGTTGAAGATGAAGGGAGATGAGGCGGAGAAGAGAGGGGTTGTGAAAGCGGAGTACGACGGTGAAGCGGAAGTGAGGGAGGCAAGCGTATGTTTGGCGGAGAACTTAGGGAAAAGGAATCGGCACGGTGAGGTTTACGCTGAGATAAGGAAAGGATTGTACCCTCAGCTCTCTGCTATACTGGGATTATCCCACAAAGCCATTGCCAGGCTTTGATTTAAACCATGACTTTTAAGGTATGGGTTTTACTGTTTGATTTGGTTTTTAATTTGAATAATCGAATGTTGATTTATCTAAGAACATTTGAATAACTATGTTGTTGTTGCTCTATAATAAAATTAAATAGATAATTAAATACCAATACACAACAAAGTATTCTATGTTGCATTACTATCCTTTTAGACATGTTTATTGTATCGAGACAAGAAAATATCGAAATTAAGAGTCCAAAAAAAAGGAAGCTACCAAAAAAAAGGAAGCTAAGTCATGAGACTTGTCTCGACATAAGAGTCATTGTCTCAAGACATGAACGTCAATGTCTCGAAACAATAAACATCAAAACTAGAGGTTCAAAATAGGGGAAGCTTGTCACGAAACATAATTTCACTGTTTCGAGACATTGTTGCATTTTGATAGTTTAATTTAGGATTTGTCTCCTGACTTCGAATTTAACCTCGTATAATCCCAGATCATTATGTATGAGCCCATTGTCCTTAGAATACATGCATTACAACCGATTAACACAAACTTTTATATTATGTCATTTTCTTTTAGATTAGCTCCAATGAAATGTATGTTAATTGTTTGAGTTGCTCTAGTAACGGAATGTGATACTTCGTATTTGGGTCTGTCGTTCGGGCTGATTAATAAATGTCTCATTTTAATAGTATTAGAGCTAGAGTTTAGTCGATTCTCAAACTAAATAGAGTGTTGATTTGAATCTAGAGATACATGCCATAGAAATGATAAGTCTGAGCCAAGTTTAGATGTTGAAAATTGTTTGTTTAACATTTATATAAAGTGAGATGTCTGAAAAATCAATAAATATTGTAAATGACATTTATATTGTATGAAGGAGGAGATGAAAATAGATTCGAGACACTCAGTGAAGATTGAGCAAGTGCATGTAGAGCAGCTAGGGCTGTTAGGCCACGCCATGAGGGCAAAGGCGATGAAGTGCTATTGCGCACCATTGTTGATGTGTTACATAGGGTTGCTAGTACCTAGTGGAGTTCATGAGCTAAGTTCGAAAGGGGCCTAAATATGATATTAACACACTATATATTTACTTAAAGTCTTACTTAGTCTAAGATATGGGCTTAAAATTTTACTCAAACATGCCTATGTAAATGATTAACCCAAATCCATTTTAGGTTTACATATATTATTTTTTAAAATTTTAAAAATATATAATTTTATATTTATTTTAATTTTATATTTAATATTTAATATTTAATATTTTTTTATTTATTGCATTTTATATATAGTCATCTTAAACTTTTTAATGTTTACATTATACTAATATTATATATTACAATATGTTTAATTTTAATGTGTTATAAAATATATAGTATATAATATATAATATATAATATATAATATATAAAAATAACAAAATATAAAACATTACAAGCTTAAAAAGTAGGTTAAGCTCGAGCGTTAAATGTTCAAACACGAAAATGGCTCATATTTTAAAAGGGTATAATATTTTTGCCCATACCTTTCCAAAATTTAGGTAAAGCTTGAAGCCTAAATGGATAGCTCAATTCATGAATAAGTCTACTACCATCGCTTGTCTGGCTGATTCAAAATTGTCATTCTCTCCTAAATTTCTTGGTTCGACTTTTTTATTTTCGGCTTAATTTATTTCACTGAAAATGACTTACGAAAAATGATGTATTTTTTTGAAAAAGCTAATATTTTCTAGTGTTTGGATGAACTTGTGTGAAATATTTTCTAATCGAACTTTCACCTTGCAAATTACTTACAATCCCGTAAGATGAAGGGTGAGATCGATGTTCGATGAATTGAAAACAATCGAAACAAGAAATCATTTAGATGAACGATGAGATCAATGTTTGATGAATGGAAAACAATCGGAACAAGAACAATGAATGTAGCCTGGAAGAGGTGTGTGCTTAAATAATCTAAAGATGAAATGGAAAACAATAAGGAAATCCGAAGCCGGAAAATTTCCCGGTCCGATTTGAATCCAATAGGAGTATTCATTAAACCCTACTTTTGCACTCAAAATCGAATTGCCATCGTAAATGAACAAGGGGGCAAAAGAAACGTTTAGTGAATAAAGAACTAAAAATAAACTTCTTTTAGTAACGGATAGACCTGCAAAATATTCTCTGGCACTGCAACTATCTTCACCAGCTACCTCTTGGATATAAACTAAGCAGTTTTCGACTTCGGGGCTTTCTTCTTCCGCCTCTTTGTTATCGAGTTCTTCATTCCCCAGAAGAAAATTAACGCACCGCATTGTGCAACACACTGCCATTAACGGAGAAATCAATGAAGTCCACACATTGTAGTAATGCAGAGGGAACACTTTAAATATGCATATGTAAAATACCTGCAAGAAATCACCGAGCAGAATATTGTATCCGGGCTCGTCGGGGCCGTAGTTGTAGAAGTCATGGAGAAGAGGAGTGCTAACCAGCAAATACATGATCTACGGCAAAAGAAAGTATAAGACGGAACTGCTATGCGAAATTAACATATAATCACCTGAAAGAAACGAAATTCTAACCAGGAGGAAAGCTCCAAAACCATGGCCGAATACAAAGAGAATAGCACCAAGTCCTTTCATAGCAATAGCAGTTAAAACTAATTGTCTAACCTGTGTGAGGAAAAAGGTCTTCACGCATCATACAAAACACGAACACATATCCGGCAAGATCAAGAAATTCATTACAAGTGATTCAAAGAGAAAAGGTATATCTTACATCGATATCCGGAAAACTTACATGGAATTGTGAAGATAAATGTTTCTTAGCAAGATTAAGCTTTGGTGCCAACTCCTTTGCTGCAGGCCCACCATCGACCCCAAATTCATTGAACCTGCCAACATATTGGATATGTCACCATAGTGAAGTAAAACTAACTACATGGCCAATTGCCGGAATGGTGACAATAGGATCGGTAAAGCATTCAGGCATTTAGGGCATTGAAGCAACAGTGAAGTAAAATTCAGTACACCGCCCAATGCTGGATTTAGACCATCCAAACTATACTGTTGAGGTAGGATTTCGGTAAACAATTTGGACATTCAAGACATTGAGTCAACTACCAGATACGTACTTAACTATACTGTTGAGGTAGGATTTCGGTAAACAATTTGGACATTCAAGACATTGAGTCAACTACCAGATACGTACTTAACTATACTGTTGAGGTAGGATTTCGGTAAACAATTTGGACAGTCACAACTAACTATTTTCCGTTACAAACGTAACGGAGCTACCGTTTTCCGTTACAAACGTTACGGACCTGCCATTTTCCATCCCTATCACTGCTCTCCCATCCCTCTCCCTCTTCCTCACCATCCACTTAACCTCCGCTGCCAAAAAGTTCTCTTCCCGAACCGGATCCTTCGACAACAAGAACAGGAGGAGCAATCTCACCACAAAAGAACAAGATGAGGAACAGGAGCCTGAAAGGACGGCGAAGATTGAAGAATCAAACATTGCTGTTGGAATTGGATTAGAGGACGTTGGTGGGAGTTTGTCTGAGATTTTGGTTGATGGTAAGTTGTTCCCAGATCTTTCGGGCCTTCAGCCAGATTTATGGGAAGGTCCCAAGTGGGATGTTCTCGGCTTCCTTATTCAGTATTTGTTGGCTTTTGGCATCGTTTTCGCGGTATATCTCAACTCTTTTCGGTCCGGCTAGATGGCCCGGCCCATGAGCAAGTCTAAGTTTGAGTCAATTCTTGTAAATTGTTTGTTTTTATATATATATATATATTTTAGGTTTAATGACAGATTTAACCACTAACGTTTATATGTTTTGCAAAATGACCCTAATTGTAATTTTGAGTTTTTTTTTAACCATCAATCTTTGTTTTTCTTTTAAACTGGTTTTTTTTTTAATATATTTGATAAAAAAACCGTTAAAAAATTAACTGAATTATGTGGAATATTTTTAATGAGATGTAATTTATTACTTAGGTAAGCCAATAAGATAATTATATATAAATAATAATAAAATAAATAAATCATATATGAAATTTTAAAAAAAAAGTTTCAAAATGAATGCATACGTTTGTTTATTGAGAGGTTAATCGAAAATTCTAAATGTGTGCATTCATTTCAAAACTTTTTTTAGATAATTATGTTTATTTTCTTTAAATTAAGAGTTATTTTTTTAACTTCATGAATTATTTATTTATTTTATTATTTTCAAATATAATTATTTTATTTGGTTATTTAAGTAATAAATTACATCTTATTAAAAATATTCCACGTATGAAATTCCATAACAATCCCGTTAACTTTTTTAATGGACTTTAATCAAATCTGTTAAAAAATAATTTGAAAAAAAGAACAAAGTTTGATGGTCAAAAAAGGCTCAAAAATACAATTAAGGTCATTTTGATAAAACATGTAAACGTTAGTGGCCAAATTTACCATTATGTCTATTTTTTATTTCAATTTAAGATTGGATATTTAAATGGGTATTATTTATAATTATATATTTTTTAGATAAATTTATTTTAATTTTAATTTAAATATTTTTTTTGAATTATAATAACAAGGCCTAAATAACAAGCGCGACTAGCGTGACTCGAACCCAAGCTAGATCTAAAATGGTGAACACCCTTAACCATCAGGCCATCACACAAGTTTCATTTAAAATTAAATATTTAAATATATATTATTTGTGATTAAAAATAATTTTAGAACAAATGACTTTAGCATGAAATTATTTTGAGACAGATGAAAAATCAAATTCCAAATTCACTATTTTTAGAATCTTGTGATTTAAAGTTTGAGTTAATTTTTTGTATTAAACATTAATATATCTGTTCTTTTTTTATATAATGTCTAAAACTATACATAGTCCTTCTCCAACTTTTAAAGAGGAGGATAATGCGCTTTAACTCATTCGAACCCACATCCTTCTACATTGACAACAATATCGATGCCACTTGATGGTCAAATTATATGAGATTTTTTTAATATATTATATTTTGATATAAGTTCTATGGTTTGTAAGTTATAAATTATAATATATTAAAAAATCCCATATAATTTGACCATCGAGTGACATCGATATTGTTGATTCTTCAATCTCAAACGAACTCCCACCAACGTCCTCTAATCCAATTCCAACAGCAATGTTTGATTCTTCAATCTTCGGCGTCCTTTTAAGCTCCTGTTCCTCATCTTGTTCTTTAGTGGTGAGATTGCTCCTCCTGTTCTTGCTGTCGAAGCATCCGGTTTGGGAAGAGAACTTTTTGGCAGCGGAAGTCAAGTGGATGGTGAGGAAGAGGGAGAGGAATGGGAGAGCAGTGATAGGGGATGGAAAATGGCAGGTCCGTAACGTCTGTAACGGAAAACGGTAGCTGCGTTACGTCTGTAACGGAAAATAGTTAGTGGTGATTGTTTTGTTATTTTTCGAAAATTGAGTGACTGAATTGAAACCTGAGTGACTGTTTCATCAGCTACCCTAAGGTTGAGTGACTGCTCGTGTAATTTATCCAAAAAACAAATATGATTAGAACCTATAATGAAATTGTTCAAAAAAAGATGAAAAATCAAATTCCAAATTTACTATAATTTTAGATAACTAAATTTCAAGCTTTTGACCATTCTTTGGAAAATGGAATCAATTGTGGAAATTTTGACAAATTAGGATGAAAAAGTCCAACCAAGAAATTTAGAAGAATGGCAATTATAAAATTACGCTGCAATTTTGACTATAATCACAAATACTACCTATTTAAATATTCGATCTTAAATTAAATTAAATTTAAATAGAACTTACAAACTATAGAACTTATATCAAAATATAATATATTAAAAAATCCCATATAATTTGACTATCGAGTGGCATCGATATTGTTGTCAGTGTAGAAGGATGTGGGTTCGAATGCGTTGAAGCGCATTATCCTCCTCTTTAAAAGTTGGAGAATGATTATGGATAGTTTTAGACATTATATAAAAAAAGAACAGATATATTAATGTTCAATACAAAAAATTAACTCAAACTTTAAATCACAAGATTCTAAAAATAGTGAATTTGGAATTCGATTTTTCATTGTCTCAAAATAATTTCATGCTAGAGTCATTTGTTCTAAAATTATTTTTAATCACAAATAATATATATTTAAATATTTAATTTTAAATGAACCTCGTGTGATGGCATGATGGTTAAGGGTGTTCACCACTTTGATGTGGTTTGGGTTTTAGGCTATGCCTTGTTATTGTAATTCAACAAAAAAAATATATATTTAATTTTAAATTAAAATAAATCTATCTAAAAATATATAATTAAAAATAATACCCATTTAAATATCCAACCTTAAATTAAAATAAATTTAAATAGAACACACAAATCATAAAACTTAAATTGAAATAAAAAATAGTCTTAATGGTAATTTGGCCACTAACGTTTACATGTTTTATCAAAATGACCTTAATTGTATTTTTGAGCCTTTTTTACCATCAAACTTTGTTTTTTTTCAAATTATTTTTAACAGATTTGATGAAAGTGCCATTAAAAAAGTTAACGGGATGATGTGGAATTTCATACGTGGAATATTTTTAGTGAGATGTAATTTATTACTTAGATAACCCAATAAAATAATTATATTTGAAAATAATAAAATAAAAAATAATTCATGAAATAAAAAAAATAACTCTTAATTTAAAGAAAATAAACATAATTATCTAAAAAAAGTTTTGAAATGAATGCACACATTTAGAATTTTCGATTAACCTCTCAATAAATAAACGAATGCATTCATTTTGAAACTTTTTTTTTTTAAATTTCATATATAATTTATTTATTTTATTATTTTTTATATATAATTATCTTATTGGCTTACCTAAGTAATAAATTACATCTCATTAAAAATATTCCACATCATTCAATTAATTTTTTAACGATATTTTTATCAAATATATTAAAAAAAGCAGTTTGAAAGAAAAACAAAGATTGATGGTAAAAAAAAAAACTCAAAATTACAATTAGGGTAATTTTGACAAAACATATAAATGTTAGTGGTTAAATTTGTCTTTAAACCTAAAATATATATATAAACAATTTACAAGAATTGACTCAAACTTAGATCTTCTCATGGGCCGGGCCATCTGGCCCGACTGAAAAGCATTGAGATATACCACGAAAACGATGCTAAAAGCCAACAAATACTGAACAAGGAAGCCGAGAACATCCCACTTGGGACCTTCCCATAATTCTGGCTGAAGGCCCGAAAGATCTGGGAACAACTTACCATCAACCAAAATCTCAGACGAACTCCCACCAACGTCCTCTAATCCAATTCCAACAGCAATGTTCGATTCTTCAATCTTCGCCGTCCTTTCAGGCTCCTGTTCCTCATCTTGTTCTTTAGTGGTGAGATTGCTCCTTCTGTTCTTGCTGTCGAAGCATCCGGTTTGGGAAGAGAATTTTCTGACAGCGGAGGTCAAGTGGATGGTGAGGAAGAGGGAGAGGGATGGGAGAGCAGTGATAGGGGATGGAAAATGGCAGGTCCGTAACGTCTGTAACTGAAAACGGTAGCTACGTTACGTCTGTAACAGAAAATGGTTAGTGGTGATTGTTTTGTTATTTTTCGAAAATTGAGTGACTGAATTGAAACCTGAGTGACTGTTTCGTCAGCTAACCCAAAGTTGAGTGACTGTTCGTGTAATTTACCCAAAAAATAAATATGATTAGAACCTATAATGGAATTATTCAAAAAAGATGAAAAATCAAATTCCAATTTTACTATAATTTTAGATAACTAAATTTCAAGCTTTTGACCATTCTTTGGAAAATGGAATCAATTGTGGAAATTTTGACAAATTAGGATGAAAAAGTCCAACCAAGAAATTTAAAATAATGGCAATTTTGCATTTAAGCTGCGCATGACAATTTTGACTATAATCACAAATATTACCTATTTAAATATTTGATCTTGAATTAAATTAAATTTAAATAGAACTTACAAATCATAGAACTTATATCAGAATATAATATATTAAAAAATCCCATATAATTTGACCATCGAGTGGCATCGATATTGTTGTCACTTGTCAGTGTAGAAGGATATGGGTTTGAATGCGTTGAAGTTCATTATCCTCCTCTTTAAAAGTTGGATAAGGACTATGAATAGTTTTAGACATTATATAAAAAAAAACATATATATTAATGTTCAATACAAAAAATTAACTCAAACTTTAAATCACAATATTCTAAAAATAGTGAATTTGGAATTCAATTTTTCATCTGTCTCAAAATAATTTCATGCTAGAGTCATCTGTTCTAAAATTATTTTTAATCACAAATAATATATATTTAAATATTTAATTGTAAATAAATCTCGTGTGATGGCCTGATGGTTAAGGGTGTTCACCGCTTTAGATGTGACTTGGGTTTGAATCACGCTAGTCGTGCTTGTTATTTAGGCTATGCCTTGTTATTATAATTCAATAAAAAAATATTTAATTTTAAATTAAAATAAATCTATCTAAAAAATATATAATTACAAATAATACCCATTTAAATATCCAATCTTAAATTGAAATAAAAAATAGACATAATGGTATATGTTTTATCAAAATGACCTCAATTGTATTTTTGAGTCTTTTTTGACCATCAAACTTTGTTCTTTTTTTCAAATTATTTTTTAACAGATTTGATGAAAGTGCCGTTAAAAAAGTTAATGGGATGATATGGAATTTCATACGTGGAATATTTTTAATGAAATGTAATTTATTACTTAGATAACCCAATAAAATAATTATATTTGAAAATAATAAAATAAATAAATATTTCATGAAGTTAAAAAAATAACTCTTAATTTAAAGAAAATAAACATAATTATCTAAAAAAAAGTTTTGAAATGAATGCACACATTTAGAATTTTCGATTAACCTCTCAATAAACAAACATATGCATTCATTTTAAAACTTTTTTTTAAAAATTTCATATATGATTTATTTATTTTATTATTTTTTACATATAATTATCTTATTGACTTACCTAAGTAATAAAAATGGGCTTTGGCAAAAAAAAATAAGATCCGTTTTAAAAATGAGCCGAGCCTTAGGTAAGACATTTTTGACCTAAGCTCAACCCGAATTTACTATATGACAAAATTTTTTTTTTGTTATTTTAATAATATTTTCTTGTTGTTTTCTCCATATTTTGCTACAATTTTATTAATATGTTGCTATGATTTTGTTGTTATTCTTTGGATATTGTATAACTCTTATTTTATTATTAATTTTGTTATTATTTTAGAGATATTTTCTTGTTAAATTGCATATATCTTAATATTATTGAAGTATACATATTTTTTTAAATTTATTTTCAATTTATTTAAAAATATTTATTTTAATATTTTTGATGTATTATGTATATTTAAAAATTATGTAAAAAATAATATAATATAAAAAAATTAATATAAAAGAGGTAGATCGAATCGAGACCTAACAAGCAGGTCTAAGTTTTTCCCATAATCACCTCTGCTCAAACTTCAAGTCGCAAAATTCTAGAGACTCTTTTAAAAAATTGTTGACAAATTAAATATTGCATTCCCAAGAAATTGATGCATACAAAAGACAATTTTTCAATATCGATAGCTTAAGTTGCTATTGATTTTAACGTTCGAATTGACTAACTCCAACTACCCCAATCAAAGAGAAGCTATAAATCAATGGCCGACCACTTGCGAATTTTTTTGAGGAGTTGAATTAAATTGAAATTTTACCTTCTTATCCACTTGCATGAATAAATTTTAAAGAGGAAATTCGCCATGTGTACGTTAGAGAAGCGCGGCAGCCTCTTTATTTTAACGTTGACCGGCGAAGACCAGCATCGGTTTAACCCCAATCTTATCAGTTCCCTCCTCGACCTTCTCTCTCAGGTCAAGGCTCAAGCTACTTGTGGTTCGGCTTTTATTACCCAAGCCCAAGGTAAGTTCTTCTCCTACGGCTTTGACCTTGATTGGGCACAAGCTGCCGGGTCCGAACGAGGAGCCGCAAAACGGTTACAACACATGGTGGATTTGTTCAAGCCTGTCATCGCCGCTCTTCTCTCCCTCCCGATGCCCACCATTGCCGCCATCACTGGTCACGCTGTTGCCGCCGGATTCACCCTTGCATTGTCCCACGATTATGTTATCATGCGGAAAGACAGAGGGATACTTTGGATGCCTGAGGTGGACATAGAGGTGACACTCCCCGATTACATCAACGCGTTGTTCAAAGAAAAGATCGGCGACGCGTCAGTCCGTCGCGATTTGTTGTTACGAGGGTTGAAGATGAAGGGAGATGAGGCGGAGAAGAGAGGGGTTGTGACAGCGGAGTACGACGGTGAAGCGGAAGTGAGGAACGCAAGCGTATGTTTGGCGGAGAACTTAGGGAAAAGGAAGTGGCACGGTGAGGTTTACGCTGAGATAAGGAAAGGACTGTACCCTCAGCTCTCTGCTATACTGGGATTACCCCACAAAGTATACGCCATTGCCAGGCTTTGATTTAAACCATGACTTTATAGGTATGGGTTTTACTGTTTGATTTGGTTTTATCTAAGAACATTTGAATAACTATGTTGTTGTTGCTCTATAATAAAATTAAATAGATAATTAAATACCAATACACCGCAAAATATTCTATGTTGCATTAATATCCTTTTAGATATGTTCATTGTCCCGAGACAGGAAATATCGAAATTAAGAGTCCAAAAAAAGAAAGCTAAGTCATGAGACTTGTGTCGACATAAGAGTCATTGTTTCAAGACATGAACGTCAATGTCTCGAAACAATAAACATCAAAACTAGAGGTCCAAAATAGGGGAAGCTTGTCACGAAATATAATTTCACTGTTTCAAGACATTGTTGCATTTTGATAGTTTGACTTAGGATTTGTCTCCTGACTTCGAATTTGACCTCGTATTATGTATGAGCCCATTGTCCTTCGAATACATGCATTACAACCGATTAACACAAACTTTTATATTATGTCATTTTCTTTTAGATTAGCTCCAATGAAATGTATGTTAATTGTTTGAGTTGCTCTAATAACGGAATGTGATACCTCGCATTTGGGTCTGTCGTTCGGGCTGAGTAATAAGTGTCTCATTTTAGTAGTATTAGAGCTAGAGTTTATTTCACTGAAAATGACTTACGAAAAATGATTTACTTTTTTGAAAAAACTAATATTTTCTAGTATTTGGATGAACCTGTGTAAAATATTTTCTAATCGAACTTTCACCTTGCAATTACTTACAATCCCGTAAGATGAAGGATGAGATCGATGTTCGATGAATTGAAAACAATCGAAACAAGAAATCATTTAGATGAACGATGAGATCAATGTTAGATGAATGGAAAACAATCGGAACAAGAACAATGAATGTAGCCTGGAAGAGGTGTGTGCTTAAATAATCTAAAGATGAAATGGAAAACAATAAGAAAAATCGAAGCCGGAAAATTTCCGGTCCGATTTGAATCAATAGGAGTATTCATTAAACCCTACTTTTGAACTCAAAATCGAATTGCCATCGTAAATGAACAAGGGGGCAAAAGAAACGTTTAGTGAATAAAGAACTAAAAATAAACTTCTTTTAGTAACGGATAGACCTGCAAAATATTCTCTGGCACTGCAACTATCTTCACCAGCTACCTCTTGGATATAAACTAAGCAGTTTTCGACTTCGGGGCTTTCTTCTTCCGCCTCTTTGTTATCGAGTTCTTCATTCCCCAGAAGAAAATTAATGCACCGCATTGTGCAACACACTGCCATTAATGGAGAAATCAATGAAGTCCACACATTGTAGTAATGCAGAGGGAACACTTTAAATATGCATATGTAAAATACCTGCAAGAAATCACCAAGCAGAATATTGTATCCGGGCTCGTCGGGGCCATAGTTGTAGAAGTCATGGAGAAGAGGAGTGCTAACCAGCAAATACATGATCTACGGCAAAAAGAAAGTATAAGACGGAACTGCTATGCGAAATTAACATATAATCACCTGAAAGAAACGAAATTCTAACCAGGAGGAAAGCTCCAAAACCATGGCCGAATACAAAGAGAATAGCACCAAGTCCTTTCATAGCAATAGCAGTTAAAACTAATTGTCTAACCTGTGTGAGGAAAAAGGTCTTCACACATCATACAAAACACGAACACATATCCGGCAAGATCAAGAAATTCATTACAAGTGATTCAAAGAGAAAAGGTATATCTTACATCAATATCCGGAAAATTTACATGGAATTGTGAAGATAAATGTTTCTTAGCAAGATTAAGCTTTGGTGCCAACTCCTTTGCTGCAGGCCCACCATCGACCCCAAATTCATTGAACCTGCCAACATATTGGATATGTCACCATAGTGAAGTAAAACTAACTACATGGCCAATTGCCGGAATGGTGACAATAGGATCGGTAAAGCATTCAGGCATTTAGGGCATTGAAGCAACAGTGAAGTAAAATTCAGTACACCGCCCAATGCTGGATTTAGACCATCCAAACTATACTGTTGAGGTAGGATTTCGGTAAACAATTTGGACATTCAAGACATTGAGTCAACTACCAGATACGTACTTAACTATACTTAAACTCAACTGCGAGTGTTGACATATTACCTTTTTTCGTGCATTTGGAGAGGCGCATTACCATACTCCTATCCAAAAACGTCGAGCATTTCAAGAGCAATGAAGAGTCAAACCAATAAACACACTCAAATTCATCTTCTCCAAAGACTAAGGTTCAAGGCATTGTTTGCCATATATCTCCTCCTCACCGGGAAGACCTCACCTAGTCAACTACTTTAACCATAGAGACTCGTCCGAAGGACCTCGCCAAGCCAACCATTTTAACCAATCATCCTCAGCCAATGAAGACAACTACATCTCGCGTCGCATGGTTTTCGATGCATGTAGACCTCAGCCAGCGCTCACTCTAACTATACTATTACCATTTTCTATATTCTCCGAACGGCGGCCACCATGTGAACCGATTTCGCTAACTATTACTTTGTACTAACACTGTTCTATCAGGCAATTTATAACAATCTAAACAAAATACTGTTCTATCTAGCAAATTATAACGTCTAAACTTAAAGAACACTAACAAAAATCCATCATTTGCCAAAAATAATGCAACAATAATAAAAACCCAAATCTAAGAAACAAACAAATTTAAAAAACAACCCAAGATGTAGATTTAATGAAATGTTAAAAGAAAGAGAGCATTACATTTGCCAAGCTGATAGAATGAAAATGGAAGCAAAGCAAACTCGTCCAACAAATGAAGCAAAACCCATTGTTGTTTTTTTTCTTTCTTCCTTTTTTCTCGTCCTCTCCACTTGGTTTTGAGCCCAAAAAATTGAAAAAAAGGGAATTTCTGGGTTTCCTTTTCTCTTAGTTTGATTTTGGTGATGGGGGTTCTAAATGGGGTCAAACTTATTTATAAAAATTGAAGTTAGGGTTGAGGCTCAAAAACATTTTCATCCTAAATCTTCTTTTAAACCAAAAAAATGCGATAAATAAGTAGTTCTTTTCAATCAAGGTATTAAAATTTTACAAATTCAAAATTTTTGGTTTTGATTTTTAAAAAATGTTTTTCAATGAAATTGTTATTTTATTCGTGTATTAAAATATTTTATTTTATATATTATGTCTAAAATTGACATTTTACTATAAAATATGCATATAGCATCAACTAGATTAGTAAAAACTTAAATTTATCATTCAATCAAAGTTTTATTTTGATATATTTTATATATTTTTCTTTTAATATACACAAGTTATTATCTCTATCAATTGTATATATATTATATTATTAATAAAGTCTCCGACTGAGTTTGTCCCACAAATTAACCGAGCACCAATTTAATTAGAAATATTATGAAAATATCTTTCTGTAATTAAAATGAGTCATATTATTCGAATGTATTTTAGTATTTTCATTTTTTTAAAAACCAATAAAAATATACATATAGTGAGATTTAAACACATACCAATTGAATTAGTAAAATATTAAATTTACCACTCAATCAAAACTTCATTTTGATACATTTTATTTTAATATGCACAATTTATTATCTCCATTAGTTGTATATTTATACTATTAATAAAATCATTTACTGAGTTAATGTCACATGTCAATTGAACACTAACTCGATTGAGAAATTACAAAAATAACATTTCATATTTGAAATAAATTATATTATTCAAAAATACTTTAATCTTTTTAATTAAAAAGAATAAAAACATACATAAAGTAAAATTTAAACTCACGTCAATTAGATTGAAAAAACTTTAAAATTACCAACCAATATTTTATTTTGATTTAATTATACATTTTAATTTTATTATGCACTCTTTATTATTTCTATTAATCATGTAGCTATACGATTAATAAGATTCTTTGATTGAATTAGTATCACAAATCAACTGAATACTAACTCAATTAGGAAAATAAAAAAATAACCTTCTGTATTTAAAATAAGTTGTATTATTAGAGGATATTTTAATATTTTAATTAAAGAATCAAATATGTATATAGTAGGATTTATTATTATTAGAAGATAATTTTATATTAGCTAGTGACGTGGCCAAATTTTATTGGTCCACATCACGAGCTGAATTAGATCTCACCCGAAAATTGGATTGTAGAAACAAAAACCCAAATGCCTCATTTCATTTCTAAAACTAAATCTAAATATGCTTTGATGGCTGAAACTTAAGCAAAGAAGGCAGTATATAACACCTTTTAATGTTTTTTTTCCCCTTAGGAAAATTTTACAAACTCACTCCAACCCAACAGTTTTCCTAGTATAATATATTATTACATATCGTATAAAACAACGATCGAATTTGTGGCCAAACTACGACTGTATGTTACCTGTTTTAGAGTCCATCGGATGGTCGGAATACTGAATAGCCATTGACACCGCAGACCAGATTAGAATACTCTCGACCGTAGAATGGATAACCGACTGCATCAGCATTCCTCATGCCAAGTGAAGCCATTGGCCAATGTGTTGGGATCAATCCATCAATTAGTCCATTGGCATAAGGTAGGGGACTAGGTTGTGGAATATATTCCCTCGATGTATCGCAATGGTTTCCCAAGGAATTTCTGTAACTTTGTTGGAACCCATTGTTCCAGTAACTCCATGCTTGTTCAAACCCGCATGAGGATACTGTCTCACCCAACATGCCCAAATTGGATGGAGACGAAACATGACGGTTTAATAAACCAAGAGAATGGAAGCGTGTTGCTGACCTGGCTACCCTCCCGACATTGTGTTCCTCGTCAAGCAAGTCATTGATGATATCGAGATGGGGGAACTCGTCGGCAAAGACACCTTGGGTCTGACGTCCGGTTGTGCAGCCTGGAAAATCAGTAGACAAGTCAAGATTTTCAATCTCAAGCAATGAAGAAGGAATAGAGTGCATACTTGTAGTGGCATCCCTTTGAGAACTCTCCATCCACCCGGGTGCATTTGGCAGGCTATCCCGAGTTACCATGCCAAATGGAAAGCCTGGTTGCACAGAATTTGGGTCCGTCCTCTCTGAGCTCTGGGGTATATACACTGGTGCAGGTACCAAGGCTGGTGGTTGTGAGTATGCTACTGAGCTAGAGAAGTTAGGATGACTAGAACCAGGAGCAACATGGTTACCCAAGGCATTTCTGTAAGATTGAGGAACATAACTTGTAGCTGGGGTTGTGTTGGGACCTAAACAGCCAGCTGCGCTAACAGAACGAGAAAGAACTGCAGTTGTTTGAACCATAGAAACAACAGGAGCCGTTGGCCTAAGACTAGAAATTTGAGGAGCACTAGAGGGACTTGACATCACAGGCACTTGTGGGGTCACAGGATTTTCAGCTGGTTTTGAAGTTGCAGCCTTTTGAATCTCAGATTTTGGTATACTAGTCATTTGGATCGATGTTTTCGAAGATGCAGGTTGATCACTCTGCCGCAGGTCATTTGACGATGCCTTCCTAACTAGCACAGAACCTACACTGCCAGCAATACTGTAATCTGACCTAAACTTAGCAGTAGGTAGCAGATTTCTCGGAGAGGATGGTATAGCAACTGTCTTCACCTTAGGCCTTTCTAAATCAACCGGATTGTGGGTGCTTGGTTTCTTTTGCAGCAAAATAACTTCCTATAACATTGAAAAGATAAAAGTTAAAAGCTGAATGGGATGGCCATAATAAAAGGATATATATATAAATATACCACCTTCTTAAGAGCATCCTGGTCATCCCACATAGTCTGATCCAGTGAGGAGGAAAGAGCAGCCTCGGACTCGGATTCACCTGCCTTGCTGCTTTCAGAAGCATCATTACAATCCCCTCCATCTAATGCAGGGGAAGGCGGCTGATTATCAGTTTCTGTGGTCCAACTACCATCATCACTTGACGTTTTACTTCGCTGGTTCTTTCCTCTACAAATTTGAAGTGACATATGAGACAAATACCTTGTCTGTAAAACACAGAAACAAGGAAAGAAACATAATCAACACTTTACCTGCTAGGTGATTTCTTATTTTGGTTGTTTGAAAATAAGTTGCCTTTATAGGAGCCATTTGTTACCACTGATGGTACCGAATCTGTCGAACATGTTGAGGAACTATCATCCATCGTAGATGGGCTCCTTTTATCAGCTACTTCATTTTGCATACATGATAAGCTACTTATTCCACTGCTACTAGCTTCTGTGGGAGGGTGAACTTCGGATGTATCTGTATCCCAACCAACAGGACTAGCACATCTGTCTTCTGAATCAGGCTGAAGAGCTTCAATGCCACAATCAACTGCTTCAGAAACATCGGAAACATCATCTGGAAGATAAGATTTTTCAGGCACCAGCTGCACCTCCACCATCATAGAGGCATCCTTTTCATTGTCTTGGTTATCTTCTTGGTGTTTCTCCTTTGCTGCCACAAAAGCCTTTTCCTCCCTCCCTTTATCTTTGCTTTTTCGATTATTTCGTTTTTGCTTAGCCTACAGTATGTAAGCAGGGAAAATGGGCACATTCAGAAGGGGAACAAAAAACTTACGAAATTTGTTCTCCTTCAATTCTTTCAAAATTAAAAGTAAAAAGGTATACGTTAAATTGCTTCCAAAAGTATATTAGAGATCTTCTGGTAATCACCATAACAATAACTCTGGGAAAATCTAAACATCAATGGATTTCATTTTGTTGCACTCAGGTGGCCCAATGGGGAGTGTTTATCGTGATATCTCCTAACATTCTACCAGGCAGAGGAAAAAAAACAAAGAAGAAGAGGATTATGCCTGTTTTTTCTTAGATTTTTTCTCTTTCTCAGATGCTCCTCGTTTAGCCTTCTGCTCGCTTTCAGCCAGCCATGCAGCTTCTTCCCGGATGAGCTCTTCTTGCCTCTTCCAAGCAACAGCTTCCTGGTAGGCAACTTCTATTTTGTTGCTGTATGTAAGCAAGAAATTAGGCCGTCTATAGGAACAAGTGATTATCATCCCATTAATATCCTATGGGGCTTGCTGAATAAAAGTTTCAAATACTATGAAAATTAAGAATCCAATCTTTCCATCAAGCTGACAAAAAAGGTCATCTAAATGAACCCAAAAATCATGACTAACTGCATCACCGCCTAATTATGTAAGCCTGAGCTATCAGAAAATAAGAGAAGTCCTATGAGCTAGAGAGAACTGTTTTCAGTAATAAGTCTACAAACATATTGCTCTCTACCAGAAAGATTACGGTCTATTAAAAAATTTTTCAAGTGTAACCAGAGCTTTTTCCATTTTTTCCCTTAATATTTCTGTGAACAAACTGGAGCAACTGATTTGACAGAAAACATAAAGTCCCTCGGGTCCATAAGAAACAAGAAAATATCAGATTCGCAGACACGAATCATCTATATTTATATGTGCATTTATACTTCATGACCTATCAGTATTTCCATAATTGAAAAATCAACAAGCTAGTATTAATCAACCAAAAAATATATCACCTGAAAATATGAGAGAGAATAAATATTTCCACTGTCCTGCGGCCCAATTCTGTAAGGCGCCTTTCATCACGCTCAATTGAATCTTTGTTGAAATCCTCTCCAGAATTACCATCCTAGACAAAATAATAGGCTTTGCTGAACAAGAAAAAAGCTGAAACCCCATTTCCGTTAACAGAAAAACAAAATAAATTCATATACAGAAAAATGCTTAGCTCATTGTCACAGTAAAGAACAAAATAAATATGCCACACTAAGGGCTTGAATTAACTTTCCAAAGAGACATATGACAGGAGAACAGCATTAGCTTCAAGGGAAGAGAGCATTTTTTCTTCTAGACGCCAAGGCAGAACTCATGTAATGGAAAGGAAAGTAAAAGAATGCCACTAATATGTTTTCATTAATCCACAAATTTTAAATGGAACTGTACAATTTACTCTATACTTGCTTTAAACCCATCTTATGTTCTTACTCAGTTAACCTATAATCTATATGAAGAAACTTACCTTTGTTCGGTTTTGAGGACCTTTCTCATCTTTCGGTGGTAATGGTTCTAAAGCAGCAGCCCTTTCTAGAAGAACTAGCACATCATCCACTAATACAAACATATCTTTTTCAACACGAACAATTGGAGCTGGCATTTCTTCAGCATCCAATAATTTTGACTTTATTTTGTTGCCTTTACTCTGGACTTCGAGAGCCTTCAACCCACTATATAGCGAATCCATTACCAAAGTAGATGTCACCTCCTTCTCTATAAAAAAGTGCTTCACAACTACTTTCAAAATCACATCTGTTTTCTCCCTAGACATTCGGCATCTGGTACTTTGGTCTATCCCAAACCAAAAAGCACAAAAGCTGCAATAATTAAAAGATTTTAGTTGGAGCAAGAAGGCAACAAAAACAGAAAGGGGATGGCTCAATTAGAAACAAAAGCACATGTGCTATTGAAACATGAACAAAAGCACAAAAATAGAAAAAAACTGAGGCCACCTTTGATGTATAATGTCAAAACAAAAAGTAATATGATTCTGAAAAGGCAAAGATGAAAATTCAAGCAGACCATCAAGCTATGCTAAAATCACAGGAAGAACCCTCTAAAAGGAAAACATTCAAGCATAACATATCAGTCGAAGACAGATGCCGCACACAGTTAAAACTGATATTCAATGTTATAAATGACTAAAAAATCAGTATTACATAATATAAAATCATTTACCTTGACCATGTAGCTTTGTCTTCTATCAAGCTCCCCAGTTTGTTTCGTCTGTCATCCAAAAAACGGCAACAAATTTGCTCTACATTTGTCAAATATACTCTAACAAGTTCTCTCCTATATTGACGATCAAGGCAACGAAAAGGGCGGTCTACTTTCTCCCTACAAATCCCAAATATTATATTTGATCATCGAGATGGAAAGAAACTAATTCAGGTATACAAAAAAATAATGCAACAAATTAACTTGTTTGTAACATACCAAGGATATAATTTTAAAATGAGGAAACAACACCACAGAATGAATCTTCTTAAACTATAATGATCTCATTACTAAGCAAACTTCATCATCAAAGATATGAACAATGGCCGAATTGAAACAATTATCAATCAACCATTTCACCCCCAAAGTCTTATATTTGCTGAAAACTGGGAATCCAAAAGTTGTGCTGATAAGCATGAAGAACAACAACATTTAGGCTTTGCTTGGAATGGAGGACGGAAAAGAGTGAGGATGGAAAATTTGTTAACCAATTGGTTAAGATACATAACCACCTTCTTAGTTTGTAGCTTAACCATTAGAGTGAGAAATTTTCCGTCCTCCATAATAATCAGTGCCTTAAAGTCTATGTGTCATGCTAGTACTCATATAGACATCCAAAGGAAATTCAAAGCATTTAGTTATAAAGGCTATGTTAAAGATCAGGATGAAAGGAGCAGTTGTTAAGCATTGACCAAAGCACCATAGGCAGAGGTTTGTTAATCAAGATCTTACTGATTACCTAACCACTTGAACTTGAGCTTTTATGATTAGTGTGTCAGATTCTATAAATCCATCATAAAGTTTTGAGAGCTCCATAAACTTTTTCCATCCCCAGTCATGCTCTTTCTTCCAAAATCGATGTAAAGTATCTGCAAACCACGGCAAGTTACATGTAGTTCAGGGTTTTTATTAGTGCTACTAAACTAAATTTGAGCCAACCAACCTGAATATTTTGATTTCTTTGGATCTTTATTCACAACAGCTATTGTAAACTGTGCAAAATGACTCCAACCTGTCTTGGAGTAGAGAGAGGAACCATATAAGTCCAATAACAGAATACAATATGATAGTCAATCCAAATTGAAATTTAGTGATAATATCAAACCTGGAAGAAGTTTGTCGTGATTAGCAACACAGAGAAACAATGAGAGATGATTGCAAACATCACAACCTTGTGGATAAATTAAAATGTACCTGTCAACCACGGCAAACAGCAGAAAATAAAACTAATGATTTTCCCTGCCATACTGTGATATGTTTCCTCATGGGAAACAAGGGAACAGCATAAAAGATTTATCTGCTAGTGTACAAGTAAATACACTTCACATGTAGTTGATAGTTTCAATAATATATGAAAGAATTCCAGAATGACAATGATGAATTTGATAAATCAAAGTAGAAAATAACGGCCAATAATATTTATTCCCCATACCACTTGTAGCCACCAATTTCAAATGCATTACTGCGAAGTTCTCTTTTGTTAATCTGCGAAAACTTCTCTATCTTCCATGTATACTTCCCATATAATTCAGAAGGCTTCAGCCCTATAAAAAAGTGAACTCAGTTTTTAATTTTCTATCATAAAAAAGGCAAAATCACAAAAACATATTCTAAAATTTTGAACTCAAAATGGGAATATAAAAAAAGTACACGTTGAGACTTGAGAAACTTTTTGATTAGCACTCCATTCCATAGACTCATAACATTGGAAGCAAATAAATACCAACTACTGCTAAGCTAGCCTATCCACCTCACATTTCAAATAATAAATTGGTTTAAGAAGTTTCGATCATAAAAGAACGAAGAAGAACAAAAGCATATTCCAAATTATTCATGCTTGATATGGCAATATAGAAAAGTACAGGTTGAGAAACCTTCTTAAAATATTCCCCAGCCAATATAGAAAAGTATTGGTACTCACTGGTATCGACCAATATAGACTAGCACACAAAGCACTATGATACTAGTACTGTTCTGTTTTACCTTAAAATCAGTACTGTACCAACTACTCTGCCATAAAACCAATTGCTTGACTAGATATCTTTCATGAGTATCTAAATTTTATGCACCCAGTGGTAAATTTTATTAAAATGTGGTTGAGGAGGCTATTCCAATTCCAAACATTATCGAACCCCTCAAAAACAATGGACTACCCCAAACCGAATGCAATCCAATCTTCTTATCAGACCATTCCATTTAATCACTCATTGTTTTTGGAGATAATGTTGGATTTAACATATAAAGGATTCAACCTAAAGCCTCGATAGACTTTATAACAATTGAGAATACACTGACATAGAAACATATGCTCAAAAGCATAAAGAGCATTCAACCAAAGATGAAAGTGATCTAAAAGCATACCACAACCCAATCTTCTTACCATGCCATTCAATTTAATCACTCATTGTTTTTGGAGACAATGTTGGATTTAATATATAAAGGATTCAACCTAAAGCCTCGATAGGCATTATAACCATTGAGAATACACAGACATACAGATATATGCTCAAAAGAATAAAGAGCATTCAACCAAAGAAGATAGTGATCCAAAAGCATACCACTATCATAATCATCGTCAGTGTCCCAATAAGGGGGTGAGGTTGAAGGTGTTCCATTTTCCACCTGCTCGGAAGACCGCCATTCGGCCAATGCTTCCCCTGATTGAAAACACTGCCCATTTGAAATCCCCTCCACCGACCTATCCCCTCCAGACCCCTCACTTACAATCCCAGTCATTTCCCCTCAATAGTCCTCCCTTCAGCTCCACTTGCTACACAATGGAAAACCCAAATGAGAAACACTAAAAAGAACACTTAAAAATAACAATTAATAAATACCTCTTAAACCTCACTTTGAAATCATAAAATCATTAAAGACACCATACAAAATCCAAAATTAAAACTAGAATAATATCAAAATATAGGCCTCCGTCTCCAGAAAAAAAAAATATCAAACTTACCCATAAAAACCAACTGATACATACACAAGAACCCAAACTAAAACACACACACGCAGACCATATAATTAAGACCCCAATTTGAATGAACCGCCGACCCGACTAAACCCCGTATATAATAGAGATCGATAGATAGAAAAAAACCCAAAACCCCGATGAGAATCAAACCTTGAAACAACAAAAAAAAAACAATAAATAAACGAAAAAAAAATCATTCGTCACGAACCTGGAATTGAAGCGTCAATAAAGCGGTTCTTTTTTTAATTTCAAATGGACCTATAGCAACTCTATTGAGATTCTATAGAGAGAAAGACATACAGACGAATAGAGGAACTTCTGTATGTATATGTATATATATATATATATGAAGGGAAGCAGCTATTGAAAACGAGGAAAAGAGCTAGGGGATAAAGGGTGAGGGGAAAATACTATACTTTGGGGTAATTTCAGATTTAGTCACTTATGTAAGGTTTAAATTACATTTTTGTCTTTAAACTTTAAAAAATTATTATACTATCACTAATGTTATTGATTTGATATATTTTAGCTATTGAACCGTTAATCACCGTTAACGGCGTAACGGATGATATGCCATGTTGTATCATTTTAAACTAAAAATTTTAGGTCAAGTTACATAGTAAGTCCATACTCTATCTTTCTTTATCAATTTATTTTTTTGTCAATTGGACCATTATTCTTTTTTTAAGTTAAATTTGACAGTAAACCTTTTTAAATGAGTTAAATTTAACCATTAAGCTTTCAGAAAGAGTTGAATTATTTTTTTTAATCAAAATATGGACTAAAATGTTGACTTTTTAAATATGATAGCATGCATAGCAATCCATGTGTACTTCATTTTTTTTATGAACTACTTATATATTTTTTTTAAATATTTTATAATTTTTAAATTATTTGTTGACATGATATATATATAACAAATGGTCATATAAGCATAAAGTATACGTAGATTACCATACGGGTTGCCATGCCAACATTGTTAAAAATATAATGATTTACTCAACATTTCCTTTAAAAATACACGTGGACTTGACGATTTAGAAAAAAAATTACGATAATGTTTTGAAAGCCACCTAATAATTGCATTTAGGTGTAATTGTTTGTAATTACACAATGTTGGTATGTTTGGGTAATCATTATAACCGGTGAGTCCCGTTGAATTCGGTGTAATTGGAGCACCCCAATTACACTTTTCAATTTTTAAGGAGAAGTGAAAATTTGAGTAATTACGCAAGTAATTACACCCAAATCTAATTTTTTTTTTAAATTTTTTTTATATAAGTTATAAAAATTATATTATAAGCATGAACACGTATGAGTGTTTGAGATGATTATGAGAAAATTTTCTTATATTATAAATCCTACAAAAATAATTTATATAATTTATAAATTTATAAAATATATATTATTTAAATCTTAAAAAAATTCTAAGATAAAATAGTTTATTATAAAAAATAATTTACATATTGTAAAAATGTTATAATATATTTATTTATAAAAGGTTATGGTCAAGAAGTATCGACATAATTTATTTAAGTGCCCATACTATATATTATAAAAATAATACATCTATTTATAAAAATAATTTTTTAATAATAATTTATTTATAAAAAATAATATGACAAAAAATATATATTATTTATATGAATTGTTTTAAAAGTTTTGGACAATCTATAGTTTCTTTTTATAAATGTTATGTATTATAAACTTTTTTACACCATATCGTGGGGTATAATACCATTTTAGAGAATAGTGTCAGGCACATGCACTATAGACCGTTCACAAACTCTTTGCATATTTCTCGTCTTAACGTCACCTTAATATATTATATAAAAAAAAGGTTGGATCATACTAACATATTGCATATTTCATAACTTCAATCATAAATAGAATTGAGACGATCCATACTTTAAAGGGTATATGGAAGAATGAGATCTTGATAATCTTAATGATAGATACTCAGATGATCTCGATCAAAGATCGATAGATGATAATAAAAAGCATATGTTAAATATTGGAGAGAGATTAACCTGACAAATATGCACTAGAGCAATTAGATAAAACTACATATCATATTTACTTTTCTTGTTATTTTTATTAACAATCGTATTATCAACTACTTTTTTAGACTAACATAATAAACATGATAATTTGATTTTAATTTTTGCTACTTGTTTAGAAATTATTTTTATCATACTAATATTTTTTTTGTAGTAATTAATATTTTTAAAAATATAAATTGTGTAACTTTGTAATTACATTTTGTACAAATTACGATGTAATTACACTCTGTCAATCAAACACGTCTAGAGAATTACAACTCATTACAATTACAAGAATGTAGTAATTACACTCTCAATCAATTACACAATGTTGTCCACACAGACCTTATATGTCAAATTTTCACTGGCCAGTTTAGTAATTCACTTACGATGTTAACAACATATACAATAATAAAACACATTGATAGTTAAAGTACCATACTGAACATTTTCAGAATACAAGTATCACATTAGACATTTTATAATTTGAATACCACATTAAACAATTTTAAAGTACGAGTACCACATTAGATATTTTATGAATGTACAGATATCAAATGCGATATTATCCTAATAATAATAATAAGACTAAAGACTTACTAGGTTCTTTCACCACAAAACATCAATAATAATAAGACTAGAGACTTGCTAAGTTATTTCACCACATAACATTAATAATACAAGGATGAAAACTAGAATTTGAACAAACCTTTTTATTTTAACTTGTAAATAAGTTTGCCAATGCGAACCGCGCTAAGAATCAGTTGACGCCCTGGATGAGCTCTTCTTGCCTCTTCAAAGCAACAGCTTCCGGGTAGGCAACTTCTATTTTGTTGCTGTATGTAAGAAAGAAACTAGGCGTCTGTAGGAACAAGTGAGTATCACCCATAAATATCATATGGGGCTTGCTGAATACAAGTTCAAAATATCGTGAAAATTAAGAATCCAATCTTTTCATCAAGCTGACCAAAAAGGTCATCTAAAGGAACCCAAAAATCATGACTAGCTGCATTACAGCCTAATTATGTAAGCTTGAACTATCAGAAGATATGCCACAGGAGAACAGCATTAGCTTCCAGGGAAGACAAAGCATTTTTCTTCCAGAACTCATTTATCGGAGAGGTAAGTAAAACAATGCCACTAATTATGTTTTCATTAATCCACAAATTACTCCATACTTGCTTTAAACGCATCTGATGTTCTTACTTAGTTTATCCTATAATCTATATGAAGAAACTTACCTTAATTTGATTGGTTTTGAGGACCTTTCTCATCTTTCAGCTGTAATGGTTCTAAAGCAGCAGCCCTTTCTAGAAGAACTAGCACATCACCCACTAGTACAAACATATCTTTTTGAACACGAACAATTGGAGCTGGCTTTACTTCACCATCCAATAATTTTGACTTTGCTTTGTGACTTCGAGAGCCTTCAACCCACTATATAGTGAATCCATTACCAAAGTAGATGTCACTTCCTTCTCTATAAAGAAGTGCTTCACAACTACTTTCAAAATCACATCTGTCTTCTCCCTGGACATTTGGCGTCTGGCATTTCGGCTTAACCCCAACCAGAAAGCACTGAAGCTGCAATGATTACAAGATTTTAGTTGGAGCAAAAAGGCAACAAAAAAGGGAAAGGTGATGGCCCAATTAGAGACAAAACCGCATATGCTATTGAAACATGAACAAAAGCACAAAAATAGAAAAACGACTGAGGCTGCCTTTGATGCATAATGTCAAAACAAGAAGTAATTAGATTCAGAAAAAGCA
This sequence comes from Gossypium sturtianum, assembly GCA_025698515.1. NCBI lineage: Eukaryota > Viridiplantae > Streptophyta > Magnoliopsida > Malvales > Malvaceae > Gossypium > Gossypium sturtianum. The sequence continues at coordinate 154,018,035 of CM046943.1, forward strand.
AAGATGAAAATTCAAGCAGACCATCAAGCTATGCTAAAACCACAGGAAGAACCCTCCAAAAGGAAAGCATTCAAGCATAACATATCAATCAAAGACAGAAGCCGCACGCAGTTAAAACTGATATTCAATGTTATAAGTGATAAAAATTCAGTAGAAGTACATAAAAAAAAATCATTTACCTTGACCACGTAGCTTTGTCTTCTATCAAGTTCCCCAGTTTGTTTCGTCTGTCATAACAAAAACGGCAACAAATTTGCTCTACATTGTCAAATATACTCGAACAAGTTCTTTCCTATATAGACGATCAAGGCAACAAAAAGGGCGGTCTACTTTCTCCCTACAAATCCCAAATATTATATTTGATCATCGAGATGGGAAGAAATTAAATCAGGTATACAAAAAAATAATGCAACAAATTAACTTGTTTGTAATATACCAAGGATATAATTTTAAAATGAGGAAACAACACCACAGAATGAATCTTCTTAAACTATAATGACATCATTACTAAGCAAACTTCATCATCAAAGATATGAACAATGGCTGAATTGGAACAATTATGAATCAAACATTTCACCCCAAAGTCTTATATTTGTAGAAAACTGGGAATCCAAAAGTTGTGTTGATAAGCATGAAGAACAACAATATTCAGGCTTTGCTTGGCATGGAGGATGGAAAATTTGTTAATCAAATGGTTAAGATTCATAACCACCTTCTTAGTTTATATCTTAGCCATTAGAGTGAGAAGTTTTCCATCCTCCATAATAGTCAGTGCCTTAAAGTCTATGTGTAATGCTACTACTCATATAGACATCCAAAGGAAATTCAAAGCATTTAGTTATGAAGGCTATGTTAAAGATCAGGATGAAAGAAACGGTTGTTAAGCATTGACCAAAGCACCATAGGCAGAGGTTTGTTAATCAAGATATTACTGATTACCTAATCACTTGAACTTGAGCTTTTATGATTAGTGTGTCAGATTCTATAAATCCATCAGAAAGTTTTGAGAACTCCATAAACTTTTTCCATCCCCAGTCATGGTCTCTCTTCCAAAATCGATGTAAAGTATCTGCAAACCACGGCAAGTTACTTGTAGTTCAGGATCTTTATTAGTGCTACTAAACTAAATTTGAGCCAACCAACCTGTATATTTTGATTTCTTTGGATCTATATTCACAACAGCTATTGTAAACTGTGCAAAATGATTCCAACCTGTCTTGGGGTAGGGAGAGGAACCATATAAGTCCAATAACATAATACAATATGATAGTCAATCCAAATTGAAATTTAGTGATAATATCAAACCTGAAAAGAAGTTTCACAGAGAAACAATGAGAGATGATTGCAAACATCACAACCTTGTGGATAAATTAAAATGTACCTGTCAACCACGGCAAACAGCAGAACATAAAACCAATGATTTTCCCTGCCATACTGTGATATGTTTCCTCATGAGAAACAAGGGAACAGCATAAAAGAATTATCTGCTAGTGTACAAGTAAATACACTTCACATGTAGTTGATAGTTTCAATAAGACATGAAAGAATTCCAGAATGACAATGATGAATTTGAGAAATCAAATTAGAAAATAACAGCCAATAATATCATTCCCCATACCACTTGTAGCCACCAATTTCAAATGCATTACTGCGAAGTTCTCTTTTGTTAATCTGTGAAAATTTCTCTATCTTCCATGTATACTTCCCATATAATTCACAAGGCTTCAGCCCGATAAAAAAATGAACCCAGTTTTTAATTTTCTATCATAAAAAAGGGCAAAATCACAAGAACATATTCTAAAACACGTTGAGACTTGAGAAACTTTTTGATTAGCACTCCCTAGCCCTGCTTTATTTGTACTTTCCATAGACTCACAACATTGGGAGCAAATAAACACCATCTATTGCTAAGCTAGCCTATCCACCTCACATTTCAAATGATAAATTGGTTTAAGAAGTTTCGGTCATAAAAAATGGAAGAAGAACAAAAGCATATTCCAAACTATTCATGCTTGATATGGCAATATAGAAAAGTACAGGTTGAGAAACCTTCTTGAAATATTCCCCAGTCAATATAGAAACGTATTGGTACTCACTGGTATTGACCAATATAGACTAGCACACAAAGCACTATGATACTAGTACTGTTCTGTTTTACCTTAAAATCAGTACTGTACCAACTACGCTGCCTTAAAACCAATTGCTTGACTAGATATCATTCATGAGTATCCAGATTTTATGCATCCAGTGGTAAAAATTCTTAAAATGTGGTTGAGGCTATTCCAATTCCAAACATGATCGAACCCCTCAATAACATTCCAATATGTAGACAACCAGCTCACAATGGACTACCCCAAACTGAACGCAATCCAATCTTCTTATCAGACCATTCCATTTTATCACTCGTTGTTTTTGGAGATAATGTTGGATTCAACCTAAATCCTCGATAGACTTTATAACGATTGAGAATACACTGACATAGAGACATATGCTCAAAAGCATAAAGAGAATTCAACCAAAGATGAAAGTGATCCAAAAGCATACCACAACCCAATCTTCTTACAATGCCATTATTATTTTTATATAAAAACAGATTTAAAAATATAATACATAAAATATACTAAAAACATTAAAATAAGAGTTATAAAATATTCAAACAATAACAACAAAACAGTCGCAATATAATGAAAAAATGACAACAAACAACAGTAAATAGTAGTGGAAAAAAATAGGCAAATTCTGGACGGGACGAGTCTTGGCAAAAAAATCTTACCTGAAGCTCGGCCCATTTAGAAAACGAGACTTATTTTTTATCCAAGCCTATTTTTCGGACCTGTATTTTTTCCCAAACTAGAGGTGTCCATAGGTCGGGTCGAGCTGGGTTCAGGCTGGGCCTAAGCATGATATTAACATACTTCATGCTTGCCCAAAACATAAACTAGTGAGTTAAATGACAACTTTTGAATAGTTCAATGACCGTTTTGTAACTTTTTGAAGTTGAGTGACCAAAACATAAACTTACTAAATTAATTTCTGGTATAAAAAAAATATTTTTGCTACAAAATAGTCATTAAACTATTCGAAAGTTTGCATTTAAGTTACCGGGTTATTAAATTCGTTGTTGTATGGCCTTCTCTGTTCACACCAGCTACACCAATTGAAATCTCTCCTTCACCTTCTCTTCTATAATTTCTTCTTTAATCTCCGACACTGATCGTCAAATTAACTTAGATTTAAGGTATGTTCTTCTACTTGTTGATGGGTATTGATCCACCGTAACAATCGTCAAATCGTCGCTTAGAGCTTGCTAGCTGGACTTAAAAAAACTTAGCACCCCAATGACTTAAATAAAAACTTTCGAATGGTTCAGTGATCAATTTATAACTTTCTAAAGTTGAGTGATCAAAATGTAAAGTTATTAATAGCTTAGTGACCGTAAATGTATTTTACCCTAAGTATTTTACTAAAAAAGGTCCATTTTTAACATTGTTTACGAAAATGGGCCATTTAAAAGATTATTGACCGGAATGGGTCAAAAAACCCAAAACGTGCCTACGTGGAAGCGTTTTAAGGGAAAATTTTAGAAAAGCGCTTTCTTGTGGGAGCGCTTTTGCCATGTCAGCAAAAGCGCTCCCACGTCGGCACGTTTTAGCCCGTCTTTTTTCTAGGGTTTTTGGGTTATTTGTATGTCATTTGCTATGTCAGCAAAAACGCTTCCACGTCAGTGCGGTTTTACTAACATGGCAAAAGCGCTCCCACGAAAAGTCGCTTTTCTAAAATTTCCCCTTAAAACGCTTCCACGTAGACGCGTTTTGCATTTTTTAGACCATTCCAGTAAATAATGTATTAAGTGGTCTATTTTCGTAAATAATGTTAGAAATTGGCTTTTTTAATAAAATACCCTTTTACCCTGCCATTTATCATTTATAAGATGTTAAGGAAAAATTATAAAAAGATGTCCCCAGGTGAAGCTAGGGAATTATACTAGTTTAATGTTAAAAGGGAGGTAATGGGAAGGTCTGTCCCCAAGAATTTCACCAAAATATTGTATTAAATCTTATCGTAAAAATGGATACTACCTTCATGCAGACGTTAGTTAATTAGTTTAAACAGTTAAATATTAATTGAAAAAAAAATCCTAGACCCCAAAAATCAGCCTTTTTTGTATTCGATTTCGATTGATTTTTTTCTAAAGTGGTAGGTTTGGGGTCGGGGGATGTGAAAAGGTGATGGTTAAAGATGACGCACGTGGTGCCGGCGGACCCACAGGTGTTGGTGACGGTGAAGAAGAAGGCACAGCCGTCGCGAAGTTGGGCCGTTTTGGACAGCAATGGCGAAACCACCTTGTTGGACGTCGATAAGTACGCTATCATGCATCGAGTTAACATCCACGCCCGTGATTTACGCATCCTCGATCCTCTCTTGTCTTACCCTTCTACCATTCTTGGCCGTGATGGTGCTATTGTTTTAAATTTAGAGGTTCCAATTTTATTATCTTTTTTTTTTCCCTTAATTTTCTTTGAATTTTTTCTGAACTTTATATTAAACTCATTTTGATTTTTTTTTTTATTTGCAGCATATCAAGGCAATTATTACTGCTGAGGAGGTCAGTGAGTTTTTTTTTTTCTTCTTTTTTTTAATAAGAAATGTTGAAGAAAATGCTAATTTCTGATTCTTTATGATATTTGGGAATGATAGGAAATTAGAAAGAAATTTTTTATTTTTCATTAATTTATTGGTATGAATGAAAAATGAGAGAAAAAAAAGGGTATACTATTTAATCATTTATATGCAATGTAATTTAAGATGAAAAAAATAAAAAATAAAAAGTAAAATTTGAAAAATAATGAATGATCTTGTAAGTTTAGTTTCTTGTTTTAGATAATGTTTAGATTTTGGATTTGATGATTTCATTTTTTTGTGTAGTATATAATGATTACATTGATTCGAGTGTGGGTGTTGGATATGTTAGGTGTATGTTGCTAACACTGGTGTACTTGATTTTGGTTTTTTTTATTTTTTCATAAAATTGGAGGATCATACATGTTCTGAACTAGTGTCTAGCATCGATACTTAGTATAAATATGGAGAGTTCGAGTAACATAGGTAAAGACTACCATAGTATGCTGTCTGCTATTGGACTTGAATGTGGGTGTTGGATATGTTAGGTGCATGTGTCTGACACTAGTGTGCTCAATTTTTAACTTTTTTGAGTTTTTTTTTCATATAATTGGAGGATCATACATGTTCTAAACTAGTGCCTAGCGTCGATACTTCAGAAAAATGAACAGTTCAAGTAACATAGGTAAAGACTACCGTAGTATGCTGTCTGCTACTGGACTTGAATGTTGGTGTTGGATATGTTAGGTGCATGTATTTGACACCGGTGTGCTCAATTTTTAACTTTTTTTTGAGTTTTTTTTTCATATATGTGCCAGATCGTACATGTTCGAAACTAGTGCCTAGCATCAATATTTTGGGAAAAAAATATGAAGAATTTGACTAACATAGGTAAAGACTATCATAGAACATTGTATGCTATTGGCCTTTGGCCTTTAATCTGTGTTATTGGAGTTTGTTTAGTGAAAGGATTTGGAGCTGAAGTAGATTAGAAATAAATAGAAACCGGTTCGGCCTTTTTCTCGGGTGGGAACTTGAAATGGTTTTCTGAGGTATAAGTTTTAAGAGATTATGGTTTTTGGAACAAAAATTTGAGTTCTTAAGTTTGGAGTTTTATGTCTTTTGAATGATATAATCTACTCATTTGGTCTAATCAATATGTGCTTCTTTGGTCTTCATGGAGTGAGTTTTTAGTTCAGCTCAATAAGCTCGACGATAATTGTACTATGAACTGCCATTTCAGATTGTGAATTTGTATTGATAGGTATTGCTTCGAGATCCATCGGGTGAATATGTTGTCCCTGTTGTTCAAGAACTTCAAAGGCATCTACCTGTAGTGAATGCCATTAATCAAGGTCCGGAAGCAATTGGCCAAATTGATGTCGAAGCAGCTGATGAATGTGGTATGTTATATCAGTCCAATACATCAAGCAGCTAAGTTAATAAACAGCATTGAATTCGATTGGCATTCTCAACAAATTCATCCTTCATGTTATTTAATTAACATCATAATGTTTTGATTTCGTTTCTTTGAAACCTGAATCCTTCGAGCCTTGCCATGTAGTGTCTCCATTTGAATTCCGAGCACTGGAGGTAGCTTTGGAATCCATATGTAGTTTTCTAGCAGCCCGTACACTAGAACTAGAGACTGCAGCTTATCCTGCTCTAGATGAACTTACCTCCCTGGTAATTCTTATTTCATATTTACTTTTTCTGTTCCTGTCTTTCCTCTTCGCCTGTTCGTACTTTATTGTCGTTTCTGTACTCTTTGCAGATTAGTAGTCGTAATTTAGATAGAGTTCGTAAATTGAAGAGTGCAATGACCAGATTGACTGCTCGGGTACAAAAGGTACTAATACGGACTTTATTCATGTTAATATGCTTATGTGAAAGTGAAACATTTTTTTCATCATATGCAGCATTCGTGTAATCGTTGATTATTTTTCATTTTAGCAATTATCCCTCGGAAAGGACCAAAGTTCTAATAAAAAATTTTACTTCTATAAATGATGAATATTAAATGAACAAAGTAATGGATCTTTCTTAGGGGATTGATGAGTTTAGCTATGATCACCATAGCTAGCTCTTTATAGAAAGGGAAAAACAGAGGGATATATATTGTTTATCTGATGGATTGGTGAAAATGATCCAGTTGCTTGTAACAGAAGCAACAAGCGTTAAGATAAATTGGCCAGAAATAATTATTTGATCAACGATGGATTGGTGAAAATGGTTGAGTTGCTTGTAATGGAAGCAACAAGCGAAAAGACAATTGTTTTAACATTTCCATAAATTGACAGAAGTAATACTGTGATCACCAATGGATTGGTGAAAATGATTGAGTTGCTTGTAACAGAGGCAACAAGCGTAAAGACAATTATTTTAACATTTCCATAAATTGGCCAGAAATAATACTGTGATCACCGTTTATGAAGGTGAGGGATGCACTCGAACAACTATTGGATGATGATGACGACATGGCTGACCTTTATCTGTCGAGAAAGTTAGCTGCATCTTCACCCGTTAGTGGATCAGGTGCTGCCAATTGGTATGCTGTCTCTCCTACCATAGGATCAAAGATTTCCAAAGCAAGTAGAGGAAGTATAGCAACAATTCATGGCGATGAAAATGACGTAGAGGAGCTCGAAATGTTACTTGAGGTTAAAATAATGATTTACTTCCTTGTGTTTAACGATTTCTTCACCCCTAAGCTAAGTTTGTTATAATCTGTTTTACAGGCTTACTTTATGCAAATTGATGGAACATTGAATAAATTAACCACGGTACTCGTCCCCTTCTCCGTTGTTCGTTACCTTCTTATTTTCTTCGTATAATTAGATGATAAGTGCTTCTCGTTTCTGCACATCTGCATTTAGTTTTTTATCATGCTTACAAATGGATGGAGTGGACTGGACTTTTTCGTTTTGTACATAAATAGTCATCTTCCGACACTTACATCTCTCAGTTTTCACTACTTCATTCAAATTACGTAGCTGCGGGAATATATCGACGATACAGAGGACTACATCAATATTCAGGTAACCACCGGTTCACCATAAGCTTAAGAACTACAGATTACCATTTTTTTGCCTGATTGATGCTTAAGCTTCCTTCTTCACAGCTCGACAATCACCGAAATCAGTTAATCCAGGTGTGTTCTTCATTCCGTGACATATTTGAACGGTATTAAATCAAGTTATTATTATTATTATTATTTTTAAAATTTTCTCCGATTTTGCAGTTAGAGCTCTTTCTAAGTTCAGGAAGTGTGTGTTTATCTGTCTATTCTTTGGTGGCTGCAATATTTGGGATGAACATTCCATTTACATGGAATGATAACCACGGATACGTGTTTAAATGGGTAAGCAATGTGTTGGTAAAAGTATCATGGAAGCCTCTGTTCTAGGAGTCAGATTGTATTTTGCCCCTTTAACTAAAAATAATGAGTAAATTAGTCTCTGTACATTAAATCAAATAGCAAACTAATTCTTTTAGTTAAAAAATTCATCCATTTCTATAGTTAAAAACTGGCATAGCTGACAAAATAACCAGATAATTACACGTGGCGTGTCACTTGTATCTCATGTCGACATACAAAGACCAGTTTTTAACCGTAGAAATGGATGTAATTTTTACAGAATAACCAATTTGATCTTTGGTCTAACGTAAAGGAACTAATTTGTTAATATTTTTTAAGTAGAAAAGATAAAATGCAATCTAACTCCTAATACAAAAGCTCCATGGTACTTTTACTACAATGTGTTTCATATCGGTTAAACTAGATGTCAATGTTATTTGGCATTTGAGTCAGGGCTTGTGTCCGGTGATTATATATTCTCTTATCTCATGTTTTCCATCCACAGGTGGTGATCGTCTCGGGGCTACTTTCTGCACTTTTGTTCATACTGATTATGTCCTATGCTCGGTTGAAGGGTTTGGTTGGATCTTGAGCTGCAAATTGTGCATGAAATAATAGTTGAGTCAATGAAGAACAAAGTTTTGTTGAGCGATCAAGACAATTAATTACATTTGAAAAAGAAAAGGAAAAAAAGGTTGGTATAAATTTCAATTGAAAAACAAGAAAAGAAATAATTGTGATTTTTTATTTTTTTAAAAAGAGTACCTTCAAGAAAATTTATAGGCTTAGAAAACAATAGTTCCTCCCACTTTTATTTGTTAAGAAACATTTATTTTAATGTTTTCTCCATTTGATGTATTATATTTTTTAATTTTTTTATATAAAAAATAATCTAAAAAAATTAATACAAGTGAGCTAGACTAGGCCCGAACTTAGAAAACAAATCTGATTTTTTGCACTGACTCAACCCAACCCATGATCAACTCTAGTCTCGGTAATGAGCAAAATTCATTCAGTGTTGTTTTTATTGCTTTGCATGTTTACTTTTTATCTTGGACAATAGATCCGATCAAATATTTTAATAAAGGATAAATAAATAAAGCGAGAGTATATCTCTTTATCTTAAGGCCCCTTTAGATAGGTGTTTGTTTCCAGTGCAGTGCGTTTAGCTCTTTTTTTTTTTTTTATATCACATTACAATAAAGAGTTCTTTAATCCTGACATGATTTGTAACTCCTGTTTGAATAAAACCTAATAAGAAATTGTCGAAATCCATCTATTATTCAACTACATTTTAGTTTCTCCATAATAACAAATCCAATGCCATGTTTTTTTTCTCCCCTAGAAAAAGGCTCCCCATTTTTTCCTATGAAAATTATAATTCTACTTCCAATCTCATTTTTTTAGTATATTTAAAATATAGTATTTCTAATTTTAAGTTCAAGAATTTATTCATTCTTTTGATTTAATAAGTTGAATTGCTAAAAGATTTTTGTTAAATTAAATTATGTAGCATTTTTAAAATAAAAAAAATTATTCGTCAAATTTTCACTATACTTCAATAAAACAGTGTTGAAAAATCTTATAATTTCATATCTAGAATTGAAAATCTTACCATATAAAAGATAATATATATATATATATATAATAATTCTATTTATTCATTAAGTATCTTATCGTATTAAATAAATTCTCTGAAACAATTAGAACCAGTGAATTTTTAATGTGAAGCAGTTGTTTTAGAATCTTAAAAAAATAAATCCAGATACTACCACAAATGTTATCAAATGTAAAAAGAAAAAAGAAAAAAAAAAATCTCACCGTCGGCCAATTCTCTGCCCTGCTCCAACTAACAATGCCTTACCAATTACGCCCGAGCGAAGTCCGAAAGCCAGCGCCACGGTTCCGGCTATGGCTATCCACTTCCAATTAAGGCTGTTATCGTTCTTCCTCTTAATAATAACCGTACTTTGATTGTTTTCGTCTTCCCTCGAAACACGACCGGGAGAACTTATGTTCTCATCACAAGAGATCTTTGTTGTAATTCTTGCCATGAGTGCACATTTAGACAATGAAGTATCGGTTTTTCTTGCACTCTGGTACGCCCTCATACCGGAGTGTAACTTTTTTACAGCTCCCCACATGCCGTGACGAACGCCCAGTTTTGCCACATCTTTCGGGATCCCCATGTCTTCGTAATGTACAAGAGTAACTTCGCATGCGGATAGCTGTCCGTCGCCTTTCCAAGACTCAACTGCATCACAAAGTTAGATAAAGAAAAGGTGTTAGCAATCACTAGTAATGTCCAGAATATTGTTTATAGAAGACAAAAAAGACTCACCAGGCCTAATAATCCAACTTGAAAAGTAAAGCTCCACTCGTCTTGGCTTGTCACGCTTTGGCAAACCAGGACATGGTACCCCCTGAAACATCATAGCTTGAATATTAATAAATTTATCTTTAAAAATAAAACATGAATAACCCCTTGCAACTCTTCAATCGGAGGAAAAACAAGCTTAAGTGTAATTGAACCCACATTTTCTTGATTGCTGCAATAGCAACGATACCAACTAAGATAAAGCTCAACCAGCTTTTCACCACTATAGACAATCCAATCACATATTTAGGTTTATTTCCAGTCATAAAGAATTGTTGGTCATACTTTACACCACTACGAACAATCCAATCAACTTACCTCTTACTAAAATCACACACAACTGGACTTGTCGATTGAGCGGGTTGAGTTGATTTTGGGTCTCATCAATTTAGACAGTCATTTTGAGCAAAACTTATTTTGGGTTTGGTTCATTTAGATTTGAGGGTCGAGTTTTTCTGATCGGATCGTTGCGGGTTCAAGTCATTTTGGATTCTAATCATTTCAGGTTCAGGTCATTTCAAGTTACATTATTCAAATCATTCTCGGTTTGAGTCATTTCAAGTTCATTTCAGCTTTAGGTTTGGGTTGTATGAGTTTAAATTGTTGATTTTTTATAATCACAAACAGAGCTGGGTCGGTGTGGATTCAGGTCGGGTTTTCAGGGTGGTCTGAATTGATAATTCTATACACAACACCCTACCCACCAGAGCCCCTTTATATGGTTAATACCACCAGGCCCTGACAGCAACTCCATTAGGAGTATAGTTTATTAAAAGCTAACCGATCCATAAAAAAACATTATAGCCTGTACCTTTGTCACACAATAGTAAGTCTTTCCATCCTCCCATATTCTTCGACCAATTATATAATCTCGATCACTGCAGAAAAATGGGAACTGCAAAAAAGATGAGACAAGTTAAAACATGTTAGCCCATAGTATTGAATAAGAAATGTGCTTTAAAACTTAATATTCTGAAACATTAGTAAAAAAAATCATACGAACTATTCAGTTCATCTACCTTTCTTATCCAGTGAACAATCATTAATCCCGTACAAGGGCACTCGTCCAAAGTTTTGAAGTATGCGAGCATAGTATCCCACTTTGGTCGAAATTCATCATCCCAGAAGAAATCCCTAACCACCTCTGGAGTTGCGTCCTCAAAGACCGTTCTACTTCGGTAAATTGCAGGGCCACTCTGGTAAACAAAATCACCATTAGGAAGTAAGGTTTTGGCTTACGAGAACATCAGGTATCATAATAGTACATCATCGAAAACAGAATTCCGCCCAAGACAAACAAAAACACAGAGAAACAGTATCATGTATGCTATCAGGCATTTTGCATAGTTGGACCTAATAACATGTGAAATTTTGATAAATAACAATAGCTTACTTTCACTCATAGTTCAAATGCTACTTGACTAAATAATATGATGCTCATAAGATCTCAGAGCAATGCAGTACATAAAACCAGAAAGTACAAATTTCCTTAAGCTATAATGTTCCACAAGGAGATTTCGACTTATTAGAATAAAGATAGAACATACAAGTATTCATGGGCACATATTATGGAAGAACGTTAATAATTCAGTCTTCAGAAACCTACCTCAGGCTCTAGGCGCCATGCTTGGTATGACATATTTGAAGTAGTCCTTTCCATCATCCTTTGCCATTCCATCTCCCCATCTTTCCCTTCGAGTAAATGTAAGAGGTGTGCTAAGTCATTCTCTGTGACAATTTCCTGCTCTCTTTCTTCAGCTCTACCGCCGGGGCTATAACGAAGTAGGTATTAGTCGTGAATAAGCTTATGCATCAAACAGCATTAACCAATCCGATAGTAACATAAGAAAATTTCGGTTACTGAAGAAATTAGTACACTTTTAACAATGATTTCAAAACAGGATTTTATTCTAACATTCTGGAACAAGCAAAAATAACCAGAGTATAAGCATTCATGGGATTAACCAGATCTCAGCAGATAGGGTAGGGAGAGAGAACTTGAATGGAAATTCTATTCGATGATAGTCAAACACAGGAGCGATGCCAGAAATTTTTCTGGGGCCGTTATTAAATTATCTATTTTTATAAGAGCTAAAATGTAATTTCACTGGTATATTAGCTTCCATGTTTATAGTCTAAATCAAAATTTTATCATTTTTAGAAGTCAAACTGCAATCTTACCAGATTTTAGAAGGGTCTAAGAGTAATTTTCCATTTTAGGGGCAGAGCCCTGCCACCGCCCCTGGTGAAACACAAATGCACTAACCATAAAGAAACGTACAAATTCTTCAATTACATAACTCGCAAGCGATGCTAATTACAAAAGCTCATCAAAAGCCTAGGATTAACTATCCCTAAAACTAGCTTCGAGTTCAATGTACCTACGTAAAACTTTACTTACATAGTCTAATTCATGTTTACCTCGATACAAATGATATGGAATTAAAGAAACGAAGCAACCGGCATCAAATACTGTCTCATCCAAAATATTTACAACGAAAAACGGTTCTTTTTAAATCACATAAATAATAAAAAAATTAAAATAAAATATAAATAATACTCACCTAACAGCATCAGCAACACTTTCCGGTGAAATCCACGCCGTAGGCGGCGGAGATTGCAATGGAACCGAAGAATCCGAAGCCGATTCCTTAAATCTCCTTTTAATAAAGTTAGAGAAAATCGTCCGAAAAACGGAGAAAGCCGAGAGCGCGGTGAAGGCTAACCAAAGTCGGCGAGCTCCGAATCCGGGAGGAGCGGTCCAAATGAACCGGAACTTTGATCGAAAGCCAAGAAGAACCAAGCCGGTCCACCTAGGACGCCAAGACCAACCGACTGCAAGCCCGATCGTTACGGCTAACCATATAGGCACGGCATATATCAAAACGTCGACAACTGTTTCGGTTATCGATTGCTTCTTCAATAACTCCATTAGATCGAAGAACGTCTCATCCATTTTACCGCAAAGAAGAAAAAGTCAAATGATTTTTTTTCAAGGGTTTGTTACTTTGTTTCAGCCTACATTGGAGATCCAAAGAAGAAGAACATTTCTTCGAAAAGGAAGCAGAAAATAGAAAAAAACTATATTTATAAATATTTTTCGAGCGGGTTTGGCGGTTGATTGGGACAGCGTGTAACGATGATGTGGCGGTAGGAAGATAGTTGATGTGTTTGGTTTACGCGAGTTATGGAGCGTTTGTGGGAAGTGGTGACGGGGTTGTTGTTGAGAATAAACTGCACGCGCGATAGTGAGAGTGAGGGGATGCGGAGGCTCGAGAACGGATATATTCTTCTGTTCAGCACTGATAAAGTGTAGATTCTGTAGAATATTGATTTTTTCTTTTTTGTTAATAATAATCGGACGGTTGGGAAGTGGGGTGACATGGCATAGCCGGTCATTCTATTGCCACGTGTTGAGGTTGACGAAATTTTAAGGAGATTTTCTTTAGGTTTGGAGAAAGAGAAAGGGTAAACTACATCTAAGGTCACTAAACCATTAGTAAGTTTATGTTTTAGTCACTCAACTTCAAAAAGTTACAAAATGGTCACTAAACTATTCCAAAGTTTTCATTTAAATACCGGGCTGTAAAACCACTGTTGTATAACCTTCTCAAAGCTCTCTTTCTCCTTCACTTCTACAGTTTTTTGAGAAACAACTTTGAACATAAGGAAATTACGAATCAAAACCCAAACAACTTTCTTCTTTAATCTCCGACACTCACCATCAGATCACCTTGGATGCAAGGTACGTTCTACTTGTCAATGTGTATTGATTTACCATGCCAATCGTCAAATCGTCGCTTGAATAAAAAATTTCGAATAGTTCAGTGACTATTTTGTAACTTTTTGAAAGTTAACTGATAAAAACGTAAACTTACTAATAATTTAATAAAATTGGATGTAATTTATCAAAAAAAAAAAGCAGAAAACAAAAGGATATGTACTCTGATTTGATAGAATTGGTTAATTTCAGCTCTTGTATTTTTTGAATTTTGAAATTCTAATTCTAAACAAAACAGTAACAATTAAATCCATTAAGTCAAAATTTGTTATTGATCTCATAAGTTGCGAATTTAGTCACGATTCTCCAACCTAATTATTTTTAGTCCTATGCTTTTTGAATTTTGATATTTTAATCCTAACTCAAAATGAAATTATATGTTTAGTTCGTTGTAATAAAATAGTATTCTATCAGAATAAAATAGGGTTGAAATTGAACGGAATAGGTATAACAATGATTTAGTTGAGCTTAATGAAATAGACGTATAATAGCATTACATTGTTTGGTTGAGTAACATAATACCAAAGAATAGACAATGAATAGATTAAAATGACAATTTTAATCTTAGGTTAAAATAACATTTTATTTATATTATTAATATATTATAAAACTTTTAAATATGTTATATTTATGAATGAAATAAATAAAAAAATATTGTGATAAATTATTAATAAAAAACAATATTTTTAATTTTTTAATTTTTTTATAATTATAATATAAACTATATAATTTTAATATAAAATGGCTTTGTTGGTATGTTATATATTTAATAAATCTAAAATATTATTTTAAAAAATAATATATTAATTATTAAATTTATATAATATATTTTGTAATAAAATTATATAATAATAGAATACTCTAAATTCAAAGGTATGCTAAAATATGATAATATATCTAAAATATAATAATATATGAAAAAGTTGTTATTTTATAACTAAAATATAATTCTTTAATACATGCTATTATATCATTTAAATATAATAAAATATAATATATTTGTAGAATATAATATATAAATATTCATATATATATATATATATAAAAGTATCTAAATGACCGGAACCTGAAATGATATAAACTCATAAAAACCCAACTTGAAAAAACTCGATGACTAGAACCCGAAACAACCAAACCTAAAACGAGTTAAACTCGAAACAATCTTAGCCCAAAATGACATGAAACCGAAATGTTATATTTACTTCCTATAAACAACTTAAAAGAGAGGAAAACCAATTCAACAAAGAGATTAAACAGCCTTTAATGACAACAAATATTATTCCATGAAATGTATAAATTACCAAATGTCAAAAAGCTCAGTTTTGATGAATGAAATGCAGCTGCTTTGAGATACGGAATTAAGGAGTGAATGGAACTATGGAAGAGTAGGAAAGGCAGATAAAGGAAGAGACAACGTTTTGAGGCTCAGTAGTTTGTCGACCAGTTCGCAGCACTGTCGACTTTCTTCATTCCGGTTGATTCCTTCTTCGACTCTGTATCCACACAGTACGTAGCACCACAGGCCTGACCTGAACCATCCACCCTTGGCACTGCCTTCAACTCGTTCTGGGGATGCTCGAAGCTCCTTAACCCTCCAGAGGATGTGAAGAAGCACCCTGAAAAACAAAAAACGATGAAGTATCGTAGATGTTTATGCATTGAAAACCTTTGTGCTACCCCATTTTCGACATGTCATTCTACACTAGTTCCGATATCTGGTTCAAATATTCGCCCGAAGCTTGTTTCCTCAGAATTTTTTCGGCTACAGATTAAGGGTGAATATGAACAGAGACTAAGCTTGTAGATTTACCTTTTGGGAATGGAGCAGAAGATTTCCCACAGCCCTTTTTCACGGTCTCCTCATCATCTGAAAGAACCAGATGGCCGTCAGCATCGGTTCCCCAGAAGAAAGGTACAGTTCCATCAGCATCCTGCATCATACGGGAGAAGAAACTCGACAATAAAAGCATACATCAGAGACATCCATCGCGTTAGCCGGGAAAATGTAGGTATACTTACAGAAGCTATGAATGTAGATTTCGAAGAGCTATCGAAGAGGATGAAAACGAACTTCCCCTGGATATCTCTCACAACCTGGTCTGGAGGGTAAGGGCCTCTGTCTCTGAGGGTTCTATAAGCTTCAATAACGATAATCCCCTCGTCTGCTGTTTTGTTCAAGCCATATTGTTGCTTAAGGACAGCAACGTTCTCGATATGTCCTTGAAACATGCAGAAAATTTCATCGACTACCGCAAACAGTCTGGGAACATACAAAGAAAATGATCGGAATCTCCATTGCATTGCGAAATAATAGAAAAGATATAGGAAATGCAAAGTATGATAGCGCGGTTAAGTAAACAAAAGAAGTTGTGCACTGTCCAGAAACATGTCCAGTTCAAAAAACCAGAAACATATCAATGCAATAAACTAATCTTGTAAGATTACCTAAGAAATAGTGGACCCAAACGTGATAATCTAACGACAGAACCTAGGCAGATTGCTCGACCCAAATGCCCTGAAGAACCGGAGAACCAACGAGCCAAATCATTTAAACTACTAGACAAAAGCAAATCTAATCAAGTCAATCTATCTCAGGAGTGAAGACAGGGGCAGGCAATGGCCTTGGCCTCCCAACAAATGGTAAATTGGCTATATAGTCCCTTCAAAATTGATGAAATAACAAGTTTGGTAGGATTACACTTTTCGCCCTCCCAATTTATTATTCATTCTAGCAACCCTAAAACAAATTTCTAGCTTCACCCCTAATCTATCTTTTGTTCTCAAAACAAACCCCCCAGTTACCAGACTCCCTCGATTACTAGACATTGCTATCTCCTTAGTGATTTTCGAATTAGTATGCATGATCCCAATCAGAGAACACAAGTGATCCAATTCGGTAAAACTAACGATCATGAACTTCATAAATATGTATTTATGTAAATACAGAATAATATATATATATATCAAAATTAGTGAACGAGAAATCACATTTATATATCAAAATTTTCAATCAACGAAATCACAAGTGGAAAAAAAAAACATCAAGGAAGCTAATCAATCACGTAAAATCATTGTTGTATCACATTATGATCATCCAATACACATTTTTCACCACCCAATCAAACAATAATAATAATAAATGGAGAACAACCCAGAAAAGATCTTGATCAGATCAGTCAAAAACCACTAATCAAAACACAGAAAATAACCCAGAAATGAAATCCTTAAAAAATACAAAAATTAAAACAAAAAGAAGAACTTTTTTTTTTACCTGGGGAGAAGTGGGTTCTGTTTTTCACGAGAATAACCCATAACACCCGAAGATCCAAGATTGATGGTGACTGAACCAGGATGAACTGAGCCAAAATGATTAGCTAAGAAACCATCTTTGAGAGCTGATACTGCTTGTGACTGATCAGCAACAGTAAGACCATCTGGGCTCTTGGCAACCGATTTGTCAAAAACTGCTAGCATTTTTTTTTTTTTGGCTTTCCTACGATCCAAAAATGGGGTATTCGTTGATCTTTATTTGATTGATCAATGACGAAAATGACAGAAAATTGGGGATACAGTGGCAAATATGAAGAAACGAAGAAGCTAATTTGGTTAAATTTTTGGACTTTGTATAAAGCAAGTTGAAGGCACTTTTTTTTCCAGTATTAACCCTGAAGATTTTATACGAACTACTACAATGGGAAAAAAGGGTTAACTTTGCTCCAAATCCCTGAACTTCATATATTTAAAATTTAGTCCTTTCTTAAAAATAAAAGTGCAATTGTTAACAACATCAAATTTCTTCTGCTAAATTCAAGTTTACTACAACTAGGGGTGTAATCGAACCAACCCGAGCTTGAATATTGTCAAGCTCGAGCTCAAGCTCAACTCGAAATTCGAAGCTCAATACTCAACTCGACCTTGATCGAACATCTACTTTTAAGCTCGGGCTCAACTCAAGCTATAATCGAGCTACTCAAGCTCGTTTACCAATTTTTATACTCAAGCTCAAGTTTAGTTTGATCATTAAGCTTAGGATTAACAGTATATGTGGCAATAGAGTAATTTAATAATATAAAAATATGAAAAACTTGATAAGCCTCGTGAGCCGTTCAAGTCAAGTATTACTAAGCTTAATTTCATCTCGATTGATAGCTAAAGTTGCTCGAGCTTGAGCTAGGCTTGATAATTACCGAATCGAGTTCATTTTTTTTCAAGTCGAACTTGAGTAGTTTACAAGCATTAATGTCTCATTTACACCCTAATTACGTCTTTTTTTTTGTTACATGACTACTAAATGATTTTTTTTTTATAGAAAAAATCAAATGTCGTAGTGGATAATTTAATAAAAGAACTTTAACAGTGTTAACAATTGGATTTGAATCTTAAAATCTTAAAAGTAAAAGGACTAAATTCTAAATCCATAAAGAGTACAAGGACTTGGAGCATCTTTTAACCAAAAATACATATTCTAAAACGTAATATATTTTGTATAGGGTTAATTGCACATGAGATTCTCAAATTATGATTCAGATTCTAAATTGGTCTCCAAACATTAAAACATTCTAATTGAATTTTCAAAGTAGCAGTATCATATTAGTCATGTTCTTCGGTCCGCCTTTGGCATTAAATGCAACCTCAAATATGATATGGAGCATATTTTAAACACATACATTAAATTATAAATATATATATATGTACTTATTGTATCGATAGTTTGGATTTGACGTATTAAAAAAGTTAATTGTATCAGACATCCCTAAACTATGACCCTCGTACTAAATTGGTCTCCAAATTTCAAAATGTTCTAATTACATGCCAAACTATCAATATTATATCAATCTAGTCATTTTGTTATTAAAACTGTTAAATAACACGCCAAATCTTATGTAGTTAAATTTAAAATAATTTTTTTTTAAAAAGAAGGCACAACATATTTTTTAAAAGTAAAGACTAAAAATAAAGTAAAATTGAAAAAAAAAAAAGAGAGAGCAAATGATAAAGCATTCATAAAAGTTACGAACACCTCAAAATTAATATTTTTACAACATTAATTTTAACAATATTCATTTTTTCTCAAAATTTCCATTTTAGATTATGTCGTGTAAAATCTAACGTATCATTTAACGATTAAATTAACGATTTTAATAATAGAAGGACTTGATTGATACAACATCAGTAGTTTATGAACCAATTTAGAATAAAGGTCATAGTTTGAGGATGTCTAGTACAATTAACTCTATTAAAAATAGCATTTCTAAATTTTAGTAATAGTGTTTATTTTTAACACGTCAAATTCAAACCGTCTGTATGGTAAGTATACAAATTTTACAAATTAACCCGCTAAATTATTTTGAAGTTTAAAGACGGATTAAGAATCTAAAAGATAATTCCGACATGAAACAAAGCATTTAAAAAAAAACTTTTTTACACTACTATTTTTCCAATTTTAAAGAAAAAATATATTATTTTAACAAATAATGTTGTATTAAATTTTAAAATGTGATTATTATGGATTAAGAAAATGGCAAGCTAAAATGCATAAAAATTGAAAACATTGCATAATTTCAGCATTTTTGCAAGTATATAAAATTATAATTCCAATTAAAATGTTTTTTTTGGTGAGAAATTTTAAAATAAGAATTATGATAATAATAATTATCTTAACCATTAGATTAAAATAAATAGTTTTAAGTCTTAAATTTTGTATTTATTTTATTTTATTAAAATAAAACCAACAATGTTTTATAATTATTTTAGTAAGGTAAAATAAATACAAAATTTTAAATTATTTATTTTTATCTAATGGCTAAATTATTTTGTTTATAATGATTTTAATTTAAAAGGTTTTCCCACAATTTTTTTTTACTAAAATCATAATTAAAGAACAAAAGGGTAGTTTAGGAAAATTGAAGAATATTTTAGTGCAGGAGTTGTCAGAACTTATCCACCAAAAATGGTGGCGTGGTCAGCGGGGTTGGGTTACAGATGGAATTTTTAATTTCAAAAAAAGACAAATTATTTATTAATTTCAATAAAAAAATTAATTAGGTAACGTAATTATGGGTGTAAGATTTATGAATTTGGGTTTTCTAAATGGTTAAAATATATTATAAATTCATGTATTTTTTAAAAATTTAGAATTTAAACCTTGTACTTTTATTTTAAAAATTTAGTCTTTTTATTTTTTATATTTTAAAATTTAGGTTCAACTGTTAATTATGTTAAAGTTATTTTATTAAATTCAGATTCATTACAATATCATTTTTTTTATTTACATGCAAGTGAGTATTTTTTCTATTTTAAAATGTCATACAAACAAATTTAACTAAAAAAAATTAATAGATTTAGTAGTTGATCCTGAATTTTAAAATTTGAAAAGTAAAGGGACTGAAACTCTAAAAAAATAAAGTATAAGGACTAAATTCTAAATTTTTGAAAAATTAATGGATTTATAGCATATTTTAACCTTTTTAAATAATGAATTTGATTTAAGGTTGTCCTACGAAGAGCATTAATTTATTGAGTTTATTATTTATAATTTATATATAATTAATTAAATAAACATAGATATAATTGAGCTTGATCGAGAAAGTTTAACTTAATAAAAAATGAACTCAGTATATTTTTTGAATTTATTTTTCAAATCTCGTATTTTTACATATCAGATTTTAAATAAACATTATTTGTATGATGACTAAATTAATTAAATATTGAAATTTAATAAATAAAAACAATACAATGATGTGATGTGCAATAAAAAAAATTGTCATTTCGAAAAAGTAAAACGTATTTAGATAATGAATATCTATTAATAAAAATCAAAATTCGAATTTAATTTTCACAAATATTCAAATCAACAAAAATTTGAATTTGCACTATACATTGTCATCCCTAACCGCAATTGAGACTTGGGTTTTGAATAATAATTAACGCTTGGCTCAAATTCGATTATATCCAACGGATTTGCTGAAGAGACGACGGATGTATACAACTTGTAGTACACTAGCGATTGTTAGCAAAATGTATTCTCCAACTGTGTAACCTATCACACGCTGTTTCGTGCTCTCATTTGCTGCATCCAAATGTAAATACTGTATCATTAGATATACTGATGTGAACGAGGTATTAGTGTTCGTAAATTATTTAAATTTAAACAGGTTGAGATTAATTGTGACGATGTGATGCTTATAGATATTATTTGTAATGGGTTCGCATCAATTAGTAACATTGCAGAAGTTCGGTTAATGCATGAATGGTGTAATAAGGATTAGAAAGTGAAGTTTAAGCATGTCTTGTGAGAAAGTAACAAGGTAGCTGATTGTTTGGCAAAGGAGGCAATAAGAAAGCTAAACCAAATAGTTCTGTTCCCAGTTCTACCACAGTATGTTATACAACTACTAAAAAAGAATACTCATAATTCTTTATATGAAGAAAACACTGTTTTTATTCATTCCTAACTAATAAGAGTGTTATTTTTCTCTACCAAGAAAAATAAATTTAACTTAAAAATTTTTAAATTTAATTCAATAATTATCAAAATAAACTCCAACTATCCATAGAGCAACTTACTACTACGATGGACAGCATCACGTGATTTTAAGTACTTTTGCTCGGTTGTAACAGCCTCCAAAGCCTCCCTCAGCTCAGCAATTTTCACATTAATTGGGTCCAAATGTTCTGTAACAAAGGAAATCAGAGTATTGTATTGTAATAAACAAGTGATTTTATCAGCTCAACTATTATTTTAAGTGTCAAGGGTTGCTTCAGATTTAACATTGAGTATGTATAAAACATATAAATCAAATTGTAGATACGAGTGTACTTATCATATGAACAGTTTGAATATAACATTTTTAAACAAATAATGTGAATAAAATTTAGGACAATTATTTCTTTTTTTAGCACATCAAAATCAAGCTGGTCATGCAGTAGCACATATGAATTTACAGTTTGATTCACGTGTTTTAATTAATTGACCTGATATTTAATACCCATATTTTAGTTTGGGTCACAAAATTCAAAATATTTTAATTGAGTCATCAAAGTATATTATTATTGTATTATCCAAGCCTCTTTGTCAGCCTAGCTGTAAATTTAGGCATTTAGGCATTAAACACCAATTCAAATGTGTAACGTGAAACAAATATTTTAAAACACGTGAATTAAATTATAAACACGTGTTTTTATCACACGACCAACTTAGATATGATGTATTCAAAAAAATAGACTACGTCAATCCAAGTTGAGCATGCAATAGGTACACACTTATGCTCAAGGTTAGATCTGAGTTGACATTTAACAACTAAACTAATAGCTAGGCTAACGAAAGTAGTTGTTTGATGCTAATACTTTAAGGACTCGATTAGAATATTTTGAAGTTCAGACACCAATTTAAAATATGGGTCATAGTTAAAAGCCTCAAATGCAATTAACCCTGTTAGTAATAACAAAAATTAAAACTTGGGAATAGAGTTCAAAGGAATACAAGGAACCATTTTTGGCAAGATTGTGCTCGTTTGGTATGTGCCCGATATGAATATAGAAGGCAATTGTCTCCGGTGTAGAAAGGGGATTGTGGAAACAAAACTGGTACAGTCCACTTCGTGGTGCTTTGAACGAAAACTTATCCCCGGATGTACCCTTCAAATTATGAAGGATGTCACCCCCAGGAGAAGTTATCTGCATTGAACAGAAAAACTTGTATTCAACACCACCAACAAATCATTAAAATCGATCACAAAAATCATCGATCTGAAAAGAAAATTCAAATCTGAATATGAATTTTCGAATCCATATAATATAAATCAACTGTAAATGCATGAATTGAAACAACAAAATCCCATATTCAACACCAAACAACAAAACCATTAAAATCAATCGCAAAAAATCATCATGATTTCTCTGAAAAATTCCAAATCCGAATTTTCGAATTCATATAATATAATCTGATAATAAATGCATGAGCTGAAACAATAAAATCCCGTATTCAACACTAACAACAAACCATTAAAATCAATCACAGAAATCTCAAATATCGAATCAACACGAATTCTGCGAAAAAAGGGACAAAAAGATAGAGAGATTGGGATGACAAAAGTTACACTGAAATCAATGCCGGGGTGATCGGAGGACCAGAAAATATGGTGATCGACGACAACGAAATTACCGGAAACGATGTCACCTTCGGATCGGACGATCTCGTATACGCATTCGACTTTGGTTATGGTAAGCGAAAGCGACGAAACATTATTCACAAAATTCAAAAGAAGCAAACCAATTAAACCCCATATTTTTCCCCATTTACTCTCCATTTAAAAAAAAAAAAAACTCTATTTATTATCTTGAGTTAGATTTAATTGCTATTATTTTAGTACAACTTAAATAGCATTATCTGTGGGATATGTGAATCTGCTAAAAATATAGTCTCCTTTTGCAGGGTGTAATTTTTAATTTTTCCGACCATTAAATAGGAAGATAATGCATTCAAATGATAGTCGTTAATATGTAAAAATAAAAACAAAAGTTGACATGGCATTACACATATGATAATATATTTGTCGCATCAAATTTTGGAAATAACAGATATCATTTGGTGAAGACAGAAATTTTAAAATTCGAAAAGTACAAAAACTTAAAATGATCAAATTATAGGTACTAAATCCACAACTTTCATAAAGTATAGGGACTTATAACAGAATCTAACCTTAAAACTACGACAAAATTAGGTTAAAATTGTACTGTGTCTAAATCATGTAGTTTAGGTTTTATCTTTTAATTTTGATGTTTTTGAGTTTCGTACTTTTTGAGTTTTTGAAATTTTAGTCCTAATCTAAAACAGTAACAATGGCAATTAAATAAGTTAAGTCGAATTATTGTATTACTTCTTTTTTATGCATAAGTTATGAATTTACTCTTTGTACTTTTCATATTTTGAAATTTTAGTCTTAACCCAAAATAGTAGTAATTAAATTAGTTAGGTCGAATTATGCTATTAGTCCCGTTCTATGTATAAGTTGTAGATTTAACCTCTGCTCTCCAATATGATCATTTTTAGTCCCATACTTTTTCGAATTTTAAAATTTCAGTTTTGACTCAAACAGTAGCCATTAAATCAATTGACTATAATGATATGGCTTTTCTGTGTGAAATAACAAATTGATATGGTGTCACACGCGTGATAAGATCTCGAAAATACTGGATTTTAATTATTGCCAACTGAGCCATGATCGAAATTTCAAAATTTAAAAAATACAAGAGACTAAAGATGACCAAATTAGAATGAAAAGACTAAATCCCTAAATTACATGCAATACAAGGACTAATAGCGGAATTTACCCTCAAATTATGTTTTTCATGTTTTCTACAATTATTAGTAGCTTTTATGTTGAATTACCATTTTAGTCCCTTTCTTCCTCTCTATCTTACCCTTTGGCCTACAGGTTTCAAGGCTAGGGTTTGGATGTGGAGGCCTTTCTGGTATATTAAATGCCCCCCTCTCACACCAAGATGGATGTTCTGTTATAAAAGAAGATTTTAACAATGGCATCACCTTCTTTGATATAGCCGATGTCTACGGCAAAAACCACGATAACGAGATCATGATCTGCAAGGTACCGTTGCTTCGCTTAAACGTTGCAACCGATAATGATCGTACATCAAAACATCCAACATGTTTTTTATAACGAAATAGCCCAAGTAACCGTTTGCATTTGAACGTATAGGCCTTGAAGCAGCTTCCTCGAGATCAAATTCAACTTGCGACGGAATTCAGTATTGTTGTGTTGGGTTACAATTCGCCGTCAAGGGTACCCTCGAATAAGTACGGTACTGCTGCGAATCTAGTCTCAAGTGGCTCGATGTGGATTATAACGATCTGTACTACCAACATCGTGTGGACACTTCGGTTCCAATAGAGGAGACTGTAAGTATCGACTGGACATTCTTGGTTTATTTTAGCTTGCCTTGAATTTGCTGTTTCATATGGCAGATGGAGGAGCTAAAGAAGCTGGTGGAAGAAGGGAAAATAAAGTACATTGGGTTATCTGAAACTAGTGCTGTCACCATAAAAAGAGCTCATGCAATTCATCCCATTACTGCTTTACAAATGGAGTATTCTCTCCGGACTCGGGAAATCGAAGATGAGATCATTCCGGTTTGCTGGTAGATTAGAAACTCGATTCCTAAGATGCATTGGTTTTTCCCCCTGTAGCCTGTGATTTCAATCTTTCCCTAAATGTTACAGAAAACTCGGATTGGGATAGTTGCATATAGTCCTCTAGGTCATGGTTTCTTCGACAGGAAGGCCACTGTGGAGAGCTTGCCCGATGGAAGTTTGATTTTAAGTGGCTCTTAAAACAATGTACTAAGCCTTCTTCGACTTACTCCTAACTATTGTGTATGTAACAGGAAGTAATCCGAGGTTTCACGGGGAGAATTTAGAGCGGTTTAGCTACGAAGCATGCCACCATGGTTCTTCAACTAGCTTTAGCATGGCTTATACACCAAGGTGATGACATAATCCCTATCCCTGGTATGTTTGGGGGGTTCCTCTGCTCTATATTTTGCAAATGAACTGATGATTCTTTCATATTGTTGCACATAATGACCCTCGAATCTCGTTATCTCGTTTTTAAGAACATTAAAGACAATGTTGGATCCTTGGCATTGAAGCTTACACAAGAGGATTTGAAAGAAATCCGTGATGCTGTGCCTATTGATGATGTGAGTGGCACAAGAGAAGTTGCCAGTTATGCTTGGAAGTTTGCTGATACCCCCATCAAAGAGACGTGATTTTGCGAATGAAAACCAATTTCTTAGGCAAAAGTGTCATGGAAACTTTGTACGAGGAATCAAATTACATTTTGCTCCATTTATTAAAAAGATTAGCCAAATTAATCCCTATTAGTTAGATCAAAGAGCAAACTAATCGTTTTTATTAAAAAAATTATCCATTTCTTTTATTAAAAAGTGACGTGGCTAATGGAATAATCAGACAATTACAGGTGACGTACTACGTGTACCTTATGCTAGCGTACAAGGGCTAAATTTTAACAGTAGAAATAGATGAAATTTTTAATAATACCTATAGAGGGGCTAATTACCCCTTTTTTAAGTAGAGAGCAAAATGCAATTTGATCTCTAGTACAAGAGTTTTTATGATACTTTTACCCAATTTCCTCCGACATACAACACATACATATATATATACACATGCATTTCTGACTCGTTTTACGCATATTATGTGTTCTATCCTATAATGAAGTATTGGACTTTGGACACGAATATGGCAACCATTATTAAAGAGTCCATGAAATGTAGATAAAAGGCTGGCAGGAGGGAAGTTAGCTTAAAAGAAAGAAACACTTCATGCATAAATGAAACAAAACTACATCAGCCCTTATCGATAACTTTCTACATATAATTACAACAGAAAACAAGATAATAAGTTCTACACCAACTAGCTTTACTGTTCTTCCAACATATATAACCAACTCAAGAACCGAAACCCGCGAACCACTTAAGGCAAGATAGCAGTTTTAACAAACACCCATAAAATGTAATCACTCAAAAAAGGCTTGTAAACTTCTTTAGAAAATTTTTCAAAACCAAGAAAATGAGTGCTATGTGACTCGAAAAAGTGTACCTAGTTGGCGAGTTTTCACATATAAAAGGAAATTCATATCCAGCTTGAAGTAACAAGCAAGCACGCTATGTTGTTGGTACCTTTTTTCATATGTAAACCTCGCAATCAAAGTCCACCGGCATGCCTAGCAATTTCCTTCAGCCTAAGATAAAGCTCACGAGGAACTGGATAGCTTTTCTTTGAAAAGGCGTGGAAGTACTTCATGTGCACCTATATCTAGAACCTCTGGATCCCTGAAATAGGCAAAGATGTTTGGACTTGAATCATTTACAAAAAATATATCAGTTAATGAGTAATCAGTTTAACCATAGCATATTTAATATACTGTTGAAGCATTAGGATCAATTAGACAAAATCATGCATACTGATTGTTTTATGTCATACTTTCAAAAAGATTTTATATTTTAAGATAATGATATCTCATCTGGTTGCAGCAGCTAGGAAGGCAACTTTTTTTAGCAGATTTGCAAAACTTTTAAGAGAATGAACTCACCGAATACATTTTCAGGGGACTGCATTCACAAATGTCTCGTATTTAGCAATTTAAAGTACTAAAGTTACATCTAATTGTCTACAGCTATATATAGATGAGAGTGTGAGCACGCATGAAGAGACAGAGAGAGAATGAACCTGCACAGTGTCTTCCCCATCTCATTGGAACTCGAAATAAACCATAGTTTTCGCAAGAGTGGTGACTCGAATTGAACAAAGAAACCATCATGTTGCCCATGCTTCCACTTCCTTGAACCCTGACCTTTCCAGACCTGCAAAGATGGGCATTGAATCAGAGATTCAGAGGTCCGTAGACTTGAATCTTAGAATCTTAAACTATGCAGTGAATAAACCATCAAATAACCTTGATGTAAACTGTAATCAAAGGACTCGAGATAGCGTGCAAAATTGAAAAAGACTCAAGACATCTCCTTGTCCACTAACCCCAATGAAGATAAATTTATATCAAAAAGTTCCCAGTGTTTGTAATAAATCAGTCAGTAGATTCAAAGGCTAGGATTTGTTAACCCAGCAACAAATTGAAATCAGCCTGAAGCTGCCTCGCTACTACTAAAAGAAATGACTAGCGCTTCATAAAATAAGGAAGCACTAATCGATTCTCTGAAGAACAAATGGAAGACAAAACATAATGTAGAAGATAGGACATATGCTTGCTAGAACCATTAGCCACAATCTTTAAGGATTATAAACTGCAATCCCATTTTTTATTATTAGAAATAGATTAAAAGCCAAGCTCTCCATCACTTCAGGTCTTCAACCAAGTGTACCATATTAAAAATTATCAGTTTATCTAAATTAACATATGAGAAATATATTATACCACAAGTACATTCCCTACAACGGAGAAAATTGAAAAGAGTGCACAAGACAGGAGATTTTGCAAATATAAGGTAGCATTTAAGAGTATCGTTGTTGTCCTATGTCCACAATCCAAGTTTCTATATCAATTTAGAACAAATATGAAGTTACCTGTGGATAAGCTATGATACTTTTAGGAGCAACTAAACAAGCTGCTCTAGAGAAAGAATCTTCAGCATATTGCCTAAGAAATGAAAAACAACTGCTGTGCGTATGAGGCGATTCAAAAGCCTGGAACAAGAGGAAAGATGAACTTTTCATTAGATATCATTGGGAACCATTTTCCTGTTAATATGGTGGAAATATACATTACACAGCTATTTAATACTTATTTCTAGAATTGATTGTGATCATATATTAGATAGTTTTGAATGTCTAATACCTTGTCAATATTGACAACTGGAGCATATTTATCGGCTTGGCTCTTCTCCTTATCAAGAAGGAAGTAGACTCTAGGATCCACTTTTGAAGTCTCATGCCATGATTTTACAGCTGTTTCCATTGTCTCAACAAGAAAAGAAAACATCTCTTTCCAACTATCTTCCGATGTGTACTTTTCAGACTGCAAAGAGAAAGGTCATTTTTTCATCAACACGTACAATGAAAATAATCCTACTAATTGTATCAAATCTCTATAACAACATGCAAGAATATCACTAGGATAGTGAATAGTCATAGCTGACAGACAACACTTGCAAATGAGAAAAGAAAACAGAACCCATAATCAAACCATGCATGATTATACAAATAAAGGGAAAAATAATTAAGTAAAATATACATGTACATACACTTTTGCTCAAGGAACTCACCATTTCAGATTTCAATGTTTCCAAGCTTTTTGCTATATCTACATTGGATCGCAAGTTTTGCACTTCTTGAGCTCGCTTTTTATCTTTTACAAGCTGCGAAAGTCTCTTAATTTTTCTTGAGACTTCTGCACTTTGTGGGTTGTATTGCAAAGCTATTTGGAAGGCAGCTAAAGCCTATAATAATTTAATGTTTGGAATATCAGGACCGTAAACAAATAGCATAGTCTCTTTATCAACGTTTCAAGGAGGGATATAGGTACTTACATCGTCATATCGTTCCATAGCCTCTAAAATGCATCCTTTTCGAAAATATCCCTGAAATATACCAAAACACACTGATTAAATAGTTCAATTTTGATGACTATCTGAATGCAATTGCTGCAATTACCCTAGGCCCAGCAACACCCTCCAAATAAATAGACAATACAGAAATCTACCTTTTCCCATTGAGGTTTCAAAGAAATTGTTGTCTCAGCATCAGCCAGCGCTTTGTTAAGTTTAACCAAATTTAGAAACGCTGCTGCTCGATTGCTGGTTAAATAAAATAGAACATTGAAATTGTATCATTGATGCAAAAAAGGAAGAAATCACGGCTACACCATACACATACAAGTTCTCATATATGGAATGCGAACAGAAGTAAAAAAAATACAAAAAAAGAATTACAAAAAATGAACCCACATTCATCAATAAAGGCCTAAAACTAAAATCACTCAATTTATTGAATCCCAGGAGGGTTAACTTTCAATTATATGATAGTTCTTATTGACCATATACCAAAAGAGTATTATGAGCAAGTTCAAGAGATTATTAAACACTCCCGTCCAGGAACCATTCAAGCAAATGAACAAAATTTCAAACAGATTTTTAAAACATAAATACATGCCATAGGTATTTCAGCAAATTCAATAGACTATTAAACACTCCAACAATAAATGGTGGATGCAAAAGAGATAAACCCCAGATTTTTAAAAACATAAATACATGCCATATATATCAGCATCCTCAAGAATTTGTTCAGGGACATGACATATGAACCATAGGATAATTATTAAAAAGAGAGAGAGAGAGTAAACCCAATAGCTAAAAAGAGCTTTTAACACTAGTTCCACCTTACATTTGAGAATACTTTCAAACAAAAAGTGGGCAATTTCACAACCAACCCAAGATTGCATTTCAATAATAAAGCTCAAAAAACCTCAATAAATCAAAATCCAATGTGATGACAAAAAAGATTTACCTATAAAGAGTGGGATTTGAAGGGTCTTGTTTAATGGCCTGAGTGTAAAGAGCAGCAGCTTTAAGGTAGTTCCCAGCCTTGAAAAACTCATTCCCTTTATCCTTCAACGACATCTCTTGGGGCTTTCCTTCACCAGATCCTACCTCTGCTTCTGCCATCCTATTGTTTTGAGGTAATTTTATTTGTTGTGTAGTTAGGGTTAATGGGAGAGAGAAGCTTCTCCTTTTTTGAGGGGATGATGTTTATGGAGGTGTTTAACAGCGCTATAAACGATGGGGTTTTCTAATTTCTAAACAAAATCTGGGCTTTGGTGATTTTGGAGCAGAAAGGAGAATCAGATTAGTTTTGATTAAAAGAAAACCCTAAGCAAAATTACAAGAGTGAGCTCTGTTTTTTTCCTTAAAAAAATTATGGGTAAACTGAACTTCTACTCACCAAAGTTTTTTTTTTTTAATTGTGTCATTTTAGTGTTTAGATTCTAAAAAATTTAACTGGTAATATTTATATATAGTGTAATTTTTTTTTATCCTTTCTCTTAAAAGAATTACAAAAAAAATATTCCATCTTTTTTTATTATTTTAAAAATTAATCATCAATGTTACAAATAAAAGTAAAACTGCAAAAAAAAAAAATTGCACATTTAAAATCAATACTAAATTGATACAATGTATAAATGTTGAGGTTTAAAATTACTATTATGTTACTTTTAAAAGCTTTCAAGTTATCTTTTCATTAACAATTTAACGGTCTTAAAAAAGAAAATTTTAAATAGTTAAGTGACTAAAAACAAAAAAAGTCATATAGTTAACTGACCACTTTGTAACTCTTTATAGTTGGATAATAAAAAAAATCTAATAGTTGGGCCGTGGATTAAAGCCCATAACAAATACACACAGAGCGTTCCATAGAGGTCAATTGATTAAATGGATTCATTTGAACTGACCCGATTCGTAGAGCACATAAAATAAACTCATCTACTTGAATCATTTGTGACCTAGTGAAACAGTTCAATAAAACTAGAGTTATAAGGAAAATTATTGTAAATCCTAATGGACAAAGATGTATAGAGTTTAAATCTATTAGGATTCTCATCTTGTAGATAGGCTCTAATCTTAGTCGTTGATGTAATTCAATCTGTATCATTAGATTCGGAGAGTTCAACTATAAATAGAGGTATTCACCCTTATTTGTATTAAAATGAAGTTTTAATCTTGAAGTCAACATTGCTGAGAGAATTTTATCTGAATATCTCCTCTAATCCGAATAAAATTAGACTCAAATGGTAAAATGTATAAGTACACTTTAATAGTATCAATCCTTAATACGTTTTTTTATAAACAATGCAACACATGACAACAAATTTAATTTAATTAATTTTCATTTTTTCCTCGTCTCTCGTTTTTCCCACTTTTCCTTTTTCTTCTTCCTCCCCCCCCCCCCTCTTCTGCCAATAAAATTATCCTACTTAGAGTACTCAATAATCAACATTTCTTCAAAAATTGCTTGCAATATGTCATTCATGCTAACCTTAAAAATCCACAAACAATCAAATGTGTCACAATTTTATATAAACAACCTTAAAAATTTATCTAACATTCGAGAAAGTTCTCTCCAAACCAAAAATTAGCCAGTGTTTCCTTGAAACCACCTATCGATTTCTGGCTAGATGGTAGTCATTTCTTTCCCCCTTTGCTCTCTCATTTATCTTCTTTCTTTTACCTCTTTTCCTCTTTTCTTCTTATTCCTTCTTTATCCCTTTTCATCTTCTCTTCCTCCTACCCTTAGTGCCACTAGGGAGGCTATCGACTTATTGCCATTGTTGCCTCCCCACCAGCAACAGTCTCTCCCCCTCCTTCATCTATCCACTTTTCATCTTGTCTCCTCACCCCTTTTCCTTTCTTCCTTTACTATCCATCTTTTTTCTCCTTGTTGACCATCCACTTTTTTTTTTTGACGAATGTTTTTGGAATAATAAGTTTTTACCTAAATTTTTGCTCTAGGATTCTCTCTCGAGGGAGGCTTTTTCAAGTTAATATGATCTCATGTTTTCTTGAGCTCTCTGTACTCACTCTCTCAAGTCCTTTAATGATTACAATGATTGATTCTGATTGGAATTATTAACATAATCAATTAATTATAAATTCTAACAATATGTAGATATATAGGAAAAATTAATTGGTATACTGCCGTAAAGAAAAATTAAATATATAAAAAGGACATATGATAATCTTTTAGCTTTAAAAAGTGCATTTCTAATATATTAAATATCAACTCTATGACGATTCTTCATTTCTTTTCAAAAGATTTTTTTATCTAAAAGACTTTTAGAAAAAAAATCATGTGAAACAATGCTCTACTTTTTTTGGAATTTTTAAATTTTCGTAATCTTTTAAAAGACTTTTAAAAAAAGGAAAGTTTAAAATTTTAGCTTTTTTCTCTCCCAAAAGACTTTTAGTGCGAATTACTTTTTTACCCTCTAATAACATAGTAGTATTTTCTTTTTTTCGTGGTGCTTAATTATAAATGTGTTAAAATCATTAATTAAAAATAAAAAAATATTTTTAAAATATTAATTACAAATATTTAATGCTTATATTTAAATATTTAAAATTTAGTTTATATATTTTAATTAATTTTATAAATAATTAATATTTATTACTTAAAAATATTTAAAATTTATATTTCATATATTAAAATATTAACAAGTTATAGTAATTTTTTTATATTCTTACTAAAATATAATAATATTAACTAATTTAAATTTTATTTAAATGTATATTTGTTACTTGATAATAACATGTCTAAAATGAACATTTTATTTCTCAAAAGCACTTCTCAAAAGCACTTTTCCACAGCACTTCTCAAAAGCACTTTTCCACAGCACTTCTCAAAAGCACTTTTCAAAAGAACATATGATAATCTTTTAACTTTAAAAAGTGCATTTCTAATATATCAAATACCAACTCTAAATATATATACATTTTTTCCTTTAAACAATAATACGTATAATATTTACTCTATCCACTGCTAATACAATAAAAAAATTCACAAGGTTCTAATCATATCTACTCTTTTTTACACAATGCCTAAAATTATCCATAGCTCCTCCCCAATCTATAAATAAGAGGACAATACGCTTCAATGCACTCGAACCCATACCCTCCTACATTGGCAACAATGCTCATCCTAGTCAAACTAAACCTCAATCGACTAATCTATGTATTTATAGATTACATGTTTTTTTCTTTATAGCCTTTGGCTCTGAGTTTTTTGCGGTATCACCTACAATTAATGTAAATATTATGGTAAAATTATATTATAATTAAAAATTACAGGTAAATTCTTATTATGGTTTTAAACAAATTTTCCAAAAATAAATAACTGACCATGAAAATCTAATTACCTTTTCAACTCTCTTTTTTCGTAAGCATTTTGGTTTTTTTTTTTTTTAACAAAGTCTTTAAAAAAAGGAAAAATAAAAAAAATGTTTTATTTATTTATTTTTATTTTTTTAATTTTAAGAATTGAGACCATTGATATTATGATTTCACTTCTCTCACTGCATAACTTGATCAAAATTTTGATCCCAAATCCAAATTTCTTTACTTTTGTTCTTCACCAAAGCACCATTTTGTGTTACCATTAATTTCTTTTTCCAAGCATTATTGAAAAACTTACCTCTCAAACCATGAGAATCCACCCATCGCCTAAGAAAAGAAACATTGCCATCCAATATGAGATGGACCCAAGATCTGAAGCCGAGAGACCTCGCAAGAAGCTCAGGCGGTTGCCTCACCTCTTCGGCCGCGTTTTGGAACTGCCATTTAGGTCGGACGCCGATGTGACGGTGGAAGAAAGCTCCGATCGTTTCAAGTTTGTGGCTGAAACGGACGAGAGGATTGGGGATGTCGTGAGGGCTCATGCGATGGAAATCCACCCTGGGGTTACTAGGATCGTAATAAGGTCAGAAAATTTGGTGGATTTTTGTTCATTGGATCATATAGAGCTCGACATGTGGCGATTCAGGTTGCCGGAGATGGCACGACCAGAGCTGGCTAGTGCTATTTACGAGGATGGGGAGCTTATTGTGACGGTGCCTAAGGGAGAGCTTGGTGGTGGTATGAGAAATGGTAACACTAATAATAACAGGCTTGTTCTTGTACAATAAAACAATATGTGATCTTTGCTTTGTTTTAATTGCATGTTCTTTCGTTGTCCTTGTCCAAGAGCTGTTTTTCATGTATGGTTATTATTCAATCAAATGAAGAAAAATTTCCTTCTCTCACATTATTTTTAAAAGCTCTATTAATTTGATTACGGTATTTATTGAGTCTTAACTCGATTGGTATCGATATTGTTGTTAATGTAGGATGACGTAGATTCGAGTGCATTGAAGCTCTATTAAGTGTTGTTGGTATCGACATTGTTGTTGTTAATGTGCATAAACAAGCACATTAAAGGTGACAAAATATTTAAGATTTTTGTATGCTCATAAGGATGTACCTAGTTGACAAAATATGATTAAAATAGTAAAAATAATAATATCCAAATAATAAGAATAAAATAGTAGAAATATAATAGTGAAATAGCAGCAATAAAACAAGAAAACAACATATTTTTTATTCCTTTTGCAAATTCGGGTTGGGCTGGGCCAAAAAAAAGTTTTACCCGAGGCTCAATCTATTTTCTAAACGGGCCTTATTTTTTGCCCAAACTCTCCCACTTTTTGGGTGGACCTTCTGCCGAACTGGATGGTCCAACCCATGAACAAGTCTAGATATATATAAAATAATATATAAATATGTTTCATTTATAAAGAAGAAAATTGTATAGAGTACAACAATTTTAAAAGAATGAATCGTTATAAGCATTAAATTAAATAAATAACTCAACTTTAACTAGATAATTAATTAAAATAAAATTAGAGGAAATCCCATACATTTACATAGTATGAACTCGTACTAGCGATCTCAAAGTTCAAAGTTCTTAAAAGGTCATTGGCAATAAAATAGTATTTTTTTTCCGAGCATTTGGCTACATGTATATATATGCATGCATATTTTGTTTTCAACCTGGTGACAATCCACGTGGTGGACACAACTTCAAATATTTGATATATTTCTCTTTGAAGGGGATCTCAATTCTAACTACGGTTTCATTAGATATTTTAAAACTAGAGTTTTTTTTTTTTTCGA
This sequence comes from Gossypium sturtianum, assembly GCA_025698515.1. NCBI lineage: Eukaryota > Viridiplantae > Streptophyta > Magnoliopsida > Malvales > Malvaceae > Gossypium > Gossypium sturtianum. The sequence goes on from CM046943.1 coordinate 154,053,426, forward strand.
TTCACTTCCTCCACTACTGTGAACCCTGATTAGATTTAGTATGGGTTTGGATGGGCGGTGTAGTGTATTTAGTTTATTTTTTGTCTCAGGTTACAATATCGTTACAGTATCTAATCTCACTGTCACTGCTGTTTTCACACTAACCATTAGGGGTGTTCATTCGGTTAACCGACCCGAAATAACATTAACCGAATTAACCGACCTTTCAAAATTTTTAACTGTTAACCGAACCGAAATTTTTTTAAAAAAATTAACCGAACCGAAATTTTTTCGGTTAATTCGGTCAGTTAACTGAATTAACCGAAAATTATAAGTTTTTTATTTTTGGTTAAAAATTAACCGAATTAACCAAATTAACCGAATTAACCGAATTACCCGAATTAACCTAATTACCCGAATTACCTGAAATTAATCACTACAACTACATAATTAAAAAGATTGCATAATTTTAGTTTTAGTTTTAGAATTTTATTTTTATTTATTAAATTATTTGTAATTTTTATGATTGGGTTGGATTGGGTAATTGGGTTGGGTTAGATATTTGGGTTTGGATTGGATTTAGGGATTGAGTTTAGGTAAATAGTGGGCCTATTTATATATTATAATTTTATTTATTAATTTTTTCGGTTAAACCGAAAAAATTCGGTTAACTGACCGGTTTCGAACCGAATTAACCGTTAACCGAAAAATCAAAAAATAATTAACCGACCCCGACCGAAAAAATTCAGTTAACCGACCGATTAACCGAATTCAGTCAGTTAACCAAATCTTTTTGATTTTACCCGAATTTTGCACACCTTTACTAACCATAGGTAACGGAATAAAACTTTAGGTACCTACTTTGACAAAAAAAAAAAAAAAACTTAAATGAGAAAAGTTGTATAGTTTAGGTATCTATTTTTCATATAACCAGTCTTGGACTACAAGCGGCGCCGTTTCGTGCCCGCCTAAACCACTATATAAGATAGAGCCGTGTCGAATTTTTAAAACTTAGGAACACGAGAGTATCTGAAAATGGCGGTGGCGAAAGCAGCTTGCCTTAACCACATATCCAGAGAATCCTCTGACATTAGACGCCTTGCTAATTTCTACAAAGAGGTAATTTATTTAGAAAATTTCTTTAATTCTCTTTTGTTTTAAAGGTTTTTAGCTGTTTTTTCACGTTAAAAAACGATCGAGTATTTATGTTTTTGCTTTAGATCTTTGGGTTCGAGGAGATTGAGAGCCCAGATTTCGGGGAGTTCAAGGTAATATGGTTGAATCTTCCGGGATCTTTTCCCATGCATTTAATTGAAAGGAACCCACTCACGAAACTTCCCGAAGGTCCGTACAGTTCCACGGCGGCCGTTGCTGACCCTAGTAATCTTCCTAGAGGTCATCATATTTGCCTCACCGTTTCCAATTTCGATTCTTTTGTTCAGTCTCTCAAGGTACCCTTTTCAATCCTTTGCTATTAGTTTTCTGTTTTTTTTTATTCACTTTAACATGTTGATTTCGTGTTTGGATTGATATGTTATATATTTAGTCTTAGGTTAATTGCAGTTGGTCACCAACTACTTTTGAACTTTCACTATTGTATTGAGGGTTAAATGCAAATTGGCCCTTCAATTATACTGCATTTCTCATTTGGCTACTTTTTTTTCTGTCAAAAGTGGTAACTGAACTATTAATTTTTACATATTTTACCTGAAACACGATACTGGCCATTAAAAGTGTGACACATTGCATGTTCTAGTTTGACCTAGTATACTTTTTGGGTAAAATAAGACTAAATTGATAATTTAGGGCCTACTTTTGTGTACTTAAGTGGTAAAACGAATATAGTTTGGTGCCAATATGTAATTAAGTCTTGCATTAATTAAGTCTGTTCGTCAGCTATAGACTGTCATCTTAGATCTAACTTGGAACACTGGAACATGAGTGTACTTATGGCACGGACAGCTTTAGTCTTATGGTTAAGAAAAATAAATGATCCTAAAGTTAGTAGGTATTATTTGTTTTTCAACAGGTTACATTAAAGCTATAAATATAATAAGTAGACATGTGTTTACAATTTAATCTACTTCTTTTAAGTATATTCGATAATGGCATTTAGGGTCTAACTTGACAGAAGAGCCTGATACTTTTGAGGGTTTATTTAAAACCTCTTAAAGTTTTAAGGATAAATTTAAAATTTGAGCAATAATATAGAATGCTTGTTGCAATTAACCCTTTTGTCTTAAGATGAAATTGTGGGAATTTGTTAGGATAAAGGAATTAAGACTTTTCAGAGGTCCCTCCCCAATGGAAAAGTCAGGCAGATCTTCTTTTTTGATCCAGATGGTGAGTTTTTTTTTATCCTTCTTTTTAATAGCTTAAAGGAACACTTTTAGAGGTAAAAGTATAATGGAGGTCCCTGTACTAGGAGTTGGATTGCACTTTGCCCCGTTACTCAAAGAAATTGGTCTCTGTACAATAAATCAAAAAGCAAATTGATTTTTTCTGTTAAAATTTTTATCCATTTACATTGTTAAAAACTAGTATGGCTAACGAAATAATCAAACAGTGACACTTGTGCCATGTGTACCTCATATGCTGACGTACATAAACTAGTTTGTAACTGTAGAAATGGATGGAATTTTTAATAGGAGGATCAGCTTGCTCTTTGATCTAATGTACAATGACTAATTTGCCGATTTTTTGAATAGAGGGGGACAAAATGTAATCCATCTACTAGTAGAAAAGCTTCCATGGTACTTTTACCAACATTAAGAATTTCATATGTTATTCATTTTCTCATGGGGTGTTTTTGATTTTATATTTTGCAATGGTTTTGCCCTATTAGAAACTTTTGAGGTTCATATATGAGAATTAATTTGCAGGTAATGGATTGGAGGTTGCCAGTAGGGAAGCTCCATGATTAGGATGGATGAACATGGAAATTTGTATGTAAAAACAAATGGATGATTTAGCTAAATAATAGAAAGGGTACCGAATTTATCTATCATTCTGTTGTAAGTGTAATGTAATATTTGCATGAGATTGTCTTTCTCCTAATAGCATCAGTTGGCATTTCCATGATAATAATTTAGATTTGCAGTTAAATACTTATATCTAACATATATGTCAATATCGTAAAGTTGATCCTGCATAATTGTATCAAAAGTGTTTTCTGTTTTTGGGTGAAGTTGAGAATATCTGTACCGGATGTATATAATTATACCTTTGCCTTACACCCATTGCTAGATTATTTATAGAAATCTAGCGACATACGACTTCGTGTATGTTGAAATTTGGTTCCATGGCTTCGTTAGGAGAGCAACATGCTTTGCTTAAACATCATGTCATACCAAGTGGGTTAATGCATTTTTTATTAAATTCAAGTATGGTTGATGACTCATCCAATCCTTTCAGGTCGATTTTGACAATGTTCTAGTTAGGTATTCATCACTTCAATATGACACCAATGGAGTAAGTAGGGAATTTAATTATTAAGATCTACTGGAGGCCAGCCATATAGTGTACAAATTTGACACAAAACTCTTTCAATCTTAACAGTTTTTCGCACTTGACCCAATTTATTTTATAAATTGTAAAAACATAAAAATAATTATAAAATTAAAGGAGATGTATTTTAATAAATATTGGGATGATACCAAGAAAATTTTAGCTAAATTTGATTCTTTAATTTTTTTCTTACAATTTACACATTTCTTGTAGGAACATATCATTATCATGCACGCACATCATTAGCAAGCAATCTAATGGATTCAAGATATGTTATTAGTTGTGGATTTGAAACCATATTGTCAGTGGGATGGTAAAAAACTTGAACTTGGCCTATCCTAATTATACCCAATTTGTTGGAGTTGGACTTTTTTGAAAATTAGATTCAGAGATGAATTAGGTGAAATTAGAGAAATAATTGAGATATATATATATATATATTAAGTTTTTGCTTCAAAACGAAAAATAAAACAATTAAACTAATTTTATATCGGAGTTGAGTCTCTTATTAAATTTCAGGTTTCTAAAGAGTTAGGGTTGAAACGGATTAGTCAAGCTTTGGGCAGGGTCGGGTTGAGAAAAACTAGCCACTCTGTTTCGTTGTCATTTCTACTTTAATGGAATATAATTTTTTTAAATTTTGATTGAGAAAAATTATCAAATCTAGACTAATGTAGGTAAAATAATTCAAAAATTAAGTGGAAAAAAGTGGTTAAATTTAGGAGATTTTCTCTTTATAAAATGTAAAGAGAATCCACTTAAACCAACCTAAAATATAAGTGATTTTAAACTTTTTAATAACTTTTTACGATATTAATATTTTACACATCAGCAAAAGTAAATATTCCTTGTAAATATATAAAAATGTAATACGATATAATGCATAATTTGACCGTAGATGAATTGGCATCTCAATTCAAAACCCTCGAAAGCCTTTTTGTCGAACGCGGGGGTTCAGTGTCACTGTTTCAGTTCCGCAGCGCGCGCACACACTAACTGAGCAGAAATGGGGAAGAAGAAGGATAAGAAGAGATCGGAAAGGGAAGCCGAAACCCAAACGGACCTCACTCTTCTCAACGCCGCCGGCGATTCTCACCGTAAAAAGAAGCCAAAAACCAAACCGGAGAAAGAAACCAACGGTGAAACCAAAAAAGCCGACGATATCCCCACTGTCACCGTAGCTATCGCTGGTTCCATCGTCGACAACGCTCAGTCTCTCGAGCTCGCCACTCGAGTAATGGAAAATCCCTCTGTTTCTCTTCACTCTTTCTGCCCTCTGTTACAAATTTTCATTTAATTTCTCCTTCTTCTTTTTCAGTTAGCGAGTCAAATTGCTCGTGCTGCAACTATTTTTCGGATCGATGAGGTGTTTTTTTACCTAATTTCTTATTTGTTTAATGGTCTAATTATTGTTTTAGACCATCTATTATGCTGAAATTTGGGATTAATTTCTTTAGTTTAATTTGGCATAATGTTATTAATTGGTGCTAACCGATTACATTGTCAGTTGTTTCCGTTAAACTGATGATGTTGGTTTTTAAAATAAATAAAAAAAGTTCGGCCTGCAATTTTATTATTAGTTGAACATGGTTAATTGAATGTCATCACTTTAATGACAACAACTATTATATTATGCCAGATTAAAGCAGAGATATTAAATCTCAAATTTTAGCATAATAGAGGGACTAATATCATAAGTAGCCCTTATTTAATCTTACATTGTAAGTTGTTAGTTAATTATACCAAGTAATCAGTGGTTTGTATAAGCAGGTGGTGGTGTTTGATAATAAGAGTAGCTCGAGGAATAATGGTGCTTTTTCGAACCAAAATAATTCGAATGAAAATGATAGAGGGGCGGCTTTCCTTGTTAGGATCTTGCAGTATCTCGAGACGCCGCAATATCTTAGAAAAGCTCTTTTTGCTAAGCATAATTCCCTTAGATATGTGGTGAATATCAATTTCTTTTTAACGAGTTCACACAGTTTTAATGAAATTATTTTGCTGTTGTTGTTTTTCCTTTAATGGAAGTGAATTTGAAACTGATTTTTACATTTCTTTGCCTATTGTAGGGAATGTTGCCTCCACTTGATGCTCCCCATCATCTGCGTAAGCATGAGTGGGCTCCCTATCGGGAAGGTAACATTTGGCTGCTGCCTTTTGATCACTCGTTCATTTGGATATATTTAGATTACGATATCACATAAACTTAGCTCTTCTAGGATTTGTGATTGTTATAGGTTTCTTACTAGGTCTATAATTGTTAAAAGGTGAATTGTAGGAAGGATAGTTGCGGACAGATAAATTGATATGCTTTTTAATTGTAAGGAGCTTGGACGTAATTTGTATGGGGAATTGATTGGAAACTGAGGTTACAGGCTTTTATAAAGAAATGATAAGGTTGGGATAGGTTCCTGATTGTTAGGAACTTGGGTGCAGTTTCTATGGGGAATCTTAGCAATCTGTTGCCTACTAGAAGACATGCTTGATCAATGGTGAGCCTGAACTGAATCTTTGGCTGACTTCATTTGTTGTGGTAACTTTATAGGTGTCACACTTGAGGAAAAACCCACAAGCTCCATGGGAACAGTGGTCGATGTAGGTTTAGATAAGGTATGCCTGTTCTTGTGCGAGTGTGACTCACTTTAACTTGCTGCCTGCATAATTTCTTTTCTTTTTAATCAAGCGGCATATTTTAACCTTAATAGATGCATTGAATGTGGTGGTGGTTTTTTTTTTTTTTGGGGGGGGGGGGGGGGAAGAATCTCTACTCAAATAGTAATAAAAGAAGCAAGTGGTTGACTCTCTGTGTTGACAACTTAAGGTCTAGGGTTGCAGCCCTGGCAATGATAGCTATCAACTTATTTGACCACATACTGGTCCTTAATGGCTAAATTATCCTGGAAATCTTCTTGTTTGCCCCTTGAAGTTGTTAATAGCTTATGGTTATTGTCTTTTTTCTTTCTTTTGTACTTTTGGCTCAAAGTTCCTTAAGCTGTATGCTTCTTTAGCTTCTTTTTGAGCATAGAAGTTATAAATGGAAAGAAATTAAATCTGTTGATGAACATTTAATTCTTAGTTGCTAATTTCATGCTGTTCAATTATTGGCGTTGCCATAAATTTTTTATAGTATCAAGCACTAAAAAAATTTTCATATAAAGCTGGCAATGGGAAGGATAATATTTGCTCTGAATTATTTTCTTGTACAAAGTTGTAGTTTCCTAATTTGCATTCAGAAAGCTCAAACATGACTTAAAACTTATATATATATATTCTCTTGTTCAGATTAAACTTGTATACTAAGGAGTGTGATACTAATATATTACTTATGAACTGGTTTGGGCTATTTCATGGTTCTTTATGCAGAATGTTGTGGTTGATCAAGCACTTGAGCCTGGAAAAAGAGTTACCGTTGCAATGGGAACTAACCAAAACTTGGATTATGGTAATAAAATTGTTCTTATACTATTTCATGTTTCATGTTTCATTGTCATGTAATTGTTTTTCTGAATTTAGCTGATTGCATTGAGTGTGAAAATTTAAACCTAACTATATATATAAGTTTTAAGTTGATTTATTTTGCATTTAGTGGATGTTTAATAATGAAATAATGATTTCTTCCTTGATAAACAGTTTCTATGGTCCTATTCTGGAAAAAAATTCATTTTGAACTTAAGATGTACGACATTTATAAAATTTGTCTACAATCATATGTACAAGCACTGATACATATGAAAATATGTTTTAAGCTTATAAAGTTGTTTTTCTAGATTTACCTCGCCAGGTTGTCTCCTCTTCCAAGCCTAGGGAAGACACAGGTACATATTGGGGGTATAAAGTGCGGTATGCTTCCAATATCAGTTCAGTATTCTCCGATTGCCCATACAAGGTATTCATACTTTCATAATATAGTTTGAACTCACCGCCTATTCCTCTCTAATTGCCAAGCACTAACAGCAGGATAGCTTCTATAATATTGTTGCAGGGTGGATATGATCACTTGATTGGTACATCAGAGCATGGGATAGTTGTTAATTCATCACAGCTTAATTTACCTGCTTTTAGGTAATTTTTGTTCATATCAGGTCCTTTAAGTGGGACTTACTATTGGTTTATTACATGATTATAGAAAACCTATTACATTGCAAGATCTGAGCCCTACTAAGGCACCGGGCATGGAATGTTGGTATTAATTGTATGATGATTAAAAAACACTAATTGTTTGCTAACCTTACTCAATATGCGTCAGCACCATCACCCTATTTTTGCAGTATGCCCTGTGTACTATGCGCATGGTATGTACATTAATCCACTAGATTGCTCGATTGGATTGTTTTGAACATCTTGTGTAGGCAAAAATTTTAATAGAAATATAAGGATCAGAGGATAGCTGCAAATGAATATATGTAGCTTACACCAGCAAATTACGTTCTCTACTTGAAATCCTTGTGTTGTTGTTTGATGATCTATGTTTAGAATCATTCCGATGATCTGCCTCGGTGTTGCATCTATTTGTAATTATTGGTTGGCTCACCCTCCCACATAGGTACAAAAAAATGTTAGATAACATATAACAGCAGGTGTGCTTTAATTATAATATGCTTGAAATGAACATATTTTCTTCCTAATTGGCTTTCTAGCGCTATAGTGGTTGCTTCCCCAACTTGGCCAACCTAATAATCAACCATTTAGAGAAGGCAAATTACCCTTTCGGTGATTAGTTTGCCAAATAACCAGCAACCAGTAACATCGAAAGGCCGTACATTTTTCTTAGCTCTTTGCATTGCTCTTGTGTTGTAATATCCACAAAATCTACTTCTTTCTTTTAACTTTATTCATACAAAATCTTCATGAGTATGCTGTCATGTGGAAATAAAATGGTTTCATGCCATGATACATCTTGACTTGATTGTATTATAATTTGGCAGGCATTTATTAATTGCTTTTGGTGGACTTTTGGGGTTGGAAAAGAGTGTAGAAGAAGATAATAAGTTAAAGGTATGATTGGAGGACGGTTAATCTCGGTTTTTTCTTTTCGATGTTGGTACCTTTTTAAGTTTCTTCAGATACAAGGAACTATCCTTTGATAAACATTAACATTTGCTTTTGTAGTTTATATATTTAGATTACCAACTGTGACATTTAGAACTTTTTGGTTCACAATGAGCTGAATTTTGCAGTACATAGTTTTTCCTTGATATGGTGTTCTATATTTGCAGGGAAAAAATGTGCGCGATATATTTAACATGTATTTGAACACGTGTCCGCACCAAGGAAGTCGAACAATTCGGACCGAGGTACCATTGATTACCTTCTGTCTAATTTTTCATGTATTTTTTAATTTATGCTGTGATAGTCAATGTTTGTGTTTTATATCTTCTGAAAACAGGAAGCACTCTTAATATCACTCCAATATTTCCAAGAACCGATAACTCGAGCAATGCAAGGACCTGTGAGCTGAAGATTATCTTGGGACTTTCAAAGACATTGAAACATTGAATTGTTTGTTTTATTGCATCGGCGGTGGGATCGAATCGAAGAATATTTCTTCTTGAGGCGGGCATGGCATTCTTCGGATTTTTAAGGCTAATAGTCTCAAGCATGCTCAAGCTCATGTTCTGAAATTCATGGCTGCAAAAATGTCTATGCCTACTTTTGTAAACCTGTAACTGTGTATGTGTTCTTTCAAGAACTTTTTACTTTATTTATTTCAAAATTTTGTTTAAAATTTAGGGGCAAAATATAATCATATATACTTTTTTTAAATCGAATTAGCCAATATGTCATTTAAATTTAATAACTTAAATAAAAACTATCTAATAGCTCAATAATTATTTTGTAATTTAAAAAATATGTATCCAACTGGACAAATTGATAATTAAAGTATATCTAAATCTAAACTAGAATAAACCCGAAGAAAACCTACATGTAATAAAATTTAAACCGAAATAAAATTTTATATTTTTTTTACGAACAAATTCTTTTGTTGGCATTATAGATCAATTTATTATATTAGCTCTGGTAATTGTATTTTTATTTTTTTTTTGGTGAATTACAAGAAGAAAATAAAGTCCTAACAGCAACGTGACTAGCGTGACTTAAATTCAGGCCACACTTGAAGCGGTGAACATCCTGACCATTAAGCCAACACACGGGATTCTATGTTAATTGTATTTTAAGAACGAAGCATATGACAATTCATTTATATTATAATTTTTGCCATTGACCTAAAAAAAGGTTTTGGAAGCTTGTTGAAGCTACTTAACTTTAATTAAAAAACTATTACTACTACTACTAATACTTTTATTTAAGGTTCTGACTGAGTTGATGATACGATTTAATTGGATACCAACTCAGAAAATTATTAAAATACTTTTTTATATAAAGCAAGTTATATTATTATAAGAGTGTTTTGATCCTTTTATATTTTTATACAAAATCAATAAAAATTCAATCATAATACGATTTGAACTCGTGATAGTAATACAATAAACTTTTAATATTTAACTTTACCATTCCGATAAAAATTTATTTGATTTTTATATAAAATTTTAATAAATATATTTATTTAACGTATAATTTTTTTACTGTACCACAATCTTTGATAGATAATCAATCCAAAGACAAAGAGGGGTAAACAATCGCTTTGCCCCCTCTCCCGAAAATGAAAACTTTTTATTAATTCCTTTAATTTTAGAAAATTACAAATTAATATTTTTATTATTTTTTATCCTAAAATAATTTTCTAATTTCACCCTGTATCAACCATAGGTTCCAATCAGGGGCGAAGCCAGAGAGGGGGCTGGCATGGGCCCCGGCTCCCCTAAAATGTAAAATTATTATTTAAGCCCTTAAATTTTTTTAAAAATTTTAAATTAGTAAAGGTAAAATTGTACTTTGCCCCCCCCCTAAAATTATAAAAATTTGATTTAATACTTTACAAATTATAAAGATATAAACTATAAAAAATTAAAATTTCATCCGGCCCCCCTAAAAAATTGTTCTAGCTTCGCCCCTGGTTCCAATCCTCTATATCTAGGCCACATCATTATTTATTTTAAAAATAATCATACGATTAGCAAAATTAATGCACATATATATATATATATATTTATAACTTTTAAATATGTTTAATATCTTATATCATATCTTTTTTAAGCTTGTGACAAAAGCAAAGGGCAACAACTTATTAAAAGGGGGGCAACAACTTAAGCTTTATTTGGTATATTTTAATCAAAATGTAAATTTAATTTTTGTGTTAAAGGTTGAATTTATTTTAACTTAAATTTTTAAGTAAAATTATCACTTAAAGAAAAAAAAATTTTACTTATAAATTCTTCATTCAACTTGAGACGTCACTAAAATCTTGGTTGTGTTAATAAAATTAAAATTTTAAAAATTTGAACGCTTAAATTCGAGTCACACTATATGAAAAATTACATGAGGATTAATTAATTAAGTTATTTAATAATGAATAAAAAAAACCATGTCTCACGTGGAGATCCCATTAGCAGAATTTCTTTATATTCTCTTGTCCTAATGGCAAGGGAATATGTTGTAAGGCATAAGAGCTTTGGGTTCAATATCAAGCAACCCCATCCCCTACCCCTAATTATCAATATATATGTATCTATATATATGTAAGATAGCATCTCCCTCAATATATGTGTATATATATATGTGTGCGCGCGTGTGAGTGTGTGCTTTGATACAAGCTACCAATGGAAAGGAAATGTGTCGATACGAGCTATCAATGGGAGGAAACAGTGGTAGAAGTGTAGGTTCACCTAGGTGAGGCGGAGAGTCAGTACTAGGTATAAGTTCCATTACAGGTTAGTTGTCGTCATGGTGTGTATTATGTGGTCCTTGCCAACATCGTAGGTTATTTTGCTTCAACATTTGTGTTCTTAAGATTGTACGATACAATTAAGCTTAGATGGTTCCAGCGAGGGATGCACCACATAAGGTGAGTTGTGAATCATCTACAGATTAATTCGCTGAGGGTCATGCAGTCTGACACGTATCTGATTCTACTAGGGTATAACAATATATATGTATATATATAAAATATAGCATCTAGATTCAGAACAAAATTAAAATATAAATTGCCTAATTAGAAATTAGTTTTATAATTTATAGCAATCAATGGGCAATTAAACTACAAAACAGAATATATAATCAATTTATTTTGCATGAGATTAAATAAATAAACTATGACTTGGGTCGATAAATTAGGAGTAATTATATAAACTTCCCTTTAAGTAATAAATATTCTGAGTCGTACCAATAAACAAAATTAATTCGATAATTTAACATGATAAACATAAAAAATTAACACATAGCTTAAGAGGGAAATTTATTAAAGTTTTGTTGAGTTAAATGGTAAGAAACATAATATCTTTTAAATAAAATTTTCGATTTGAGTTTTGTAAATTGAAAAAACAGCTCTGATAAATTTTACCTTATTTAAAAATTTAATTTAAGAAATAAATATATATTACTTTCAATTATTTACTTTTATATTCAAATGAGTTTATGGTAATTGCTAACACAATTTTGACCAATTTGTCTAGAGATTTTGCGGACAAAATTCAGATACTAATTCCGTATTATATATTGGCATTCGTGGAGAATCATGTGTTAGAATAGTATCGTTTTGAACATTCTAAATTATAATTTTTATAATTTTATAATACCAAATTTATTATATATATTTTATATATATCACATTAATAAATAATTTAAAAATGTATAAAATATAAAAATTTAAAAAAATACATTTGAATTGCTATGTGGACTACTATGTTAAAAAATTTAACAGTTTAACCGATATTTTTGTTAAAAAGCATTTCGATTCTTTTTAAAAAATTGATCAAATTTAATATTTTTAAAAAGTTTTGGGTCAAATTAAACTAAAATAAAAATAATGATTAAATTGACAAAAGATGTAAAATTTAACATTTTGCTTGTTTTTTTATTAACTGTCAGCATGATTTAAATTGAATTGGACTTGGATTAATTAAAAACTTTAATCTAGAATTATACCGATATAAATACTGAAATCGGGGCTTCGAAATCTCAAGGCTTGAACGTAGCCTTTTATAGCTTTTGGAGAAGCTTTCGTGAAATCTAAAGTGAATATCATGAAAAGGACGAAGGAGGGAAGCAAGCCAATGCTATCGATTGGATGTTCGCTGCCAACATCCACTTTGAACGGCGCCAAATTCGACGGAAGAGATGGTGGCGTCGTCATTGTAAACGAAAGGAAAAAGGCAATTTTTTGTTTTCTAAAAAGTATAATAGAAATTTAGGTTATAACATTTATTAATGTTTTGATTAATTTGCCTTATAAAATATATTTCTTTTATTTTAAAAGATTTTTTACCTCAAAAAAGTAAAAAGTCACTCGCCAATTCAAAATTTTGTGTGGTCCACATCACCAAGTGTCACTTCATTACAGGTCCACATGTCAAAACACGTCTTGGATGAAGTTCCAAAGTGAGAAAACAAAAATATAAGTACCAAATTGGATAAATTGAAAGTACCAAGTACCACACTGAAAGATTTGATAAAGTACAGGAGTAATTTCTGCCATTATCCCTAAAAACTATAATAAAAGAACCCTTTAGATACCTAAATGTAACCAAAAAAAAAACCGAAATAAGAAAACAAGTAAACTTCAAAAAGTGAAATAATGAATTAAGCCAAATTATATTTATGTCTATTATGAAATTGGTTAAATTTAAAGGTTAGTATTTAGTACACGACAATAAACCTTTTAACTCTACAAGTAAAATTTAAAAATTAATGTCTCATTTCTTTTATACATTTATCCTATATGACACATGTCATCAGCTCATCCCGCCTTACTTGTGGAGTTAAATATATAAAAAATGTAAATTTTAAAAGTTTTAAAAAATAAATATATAAAATAAATGTAACATAGTAACTTTTTAACTCGGAGTTAAAAAACTAGACTCTTAACCCTTTTTAGAAAAGTGTATTTCAATTTTTTTTGTGAATTAGGAAAAATAAATATTGGGTGGATTTATCTCATTGGGATCCAACCCTAAAATTGGTGCCCAAAAAGTATTGAACCAAAAAAGTAGAAGAAAACAACTAGCCAATCATTAGCACATAAAAATGCAAAAATACATCAATTTTCTTTCATTTTATAACATTTTAATAAATATGATGATACAAAATTTCAGACCGTGAGACTAATGGGTAAATTTAGGTAGAAAAAGAAAGAATATGATATGAGGGACACAAATGGTAGAACCAAAAAAGAATAGAAGAATGAAGCAGGTTAATGATCTTTTACCTTTGATTTTGAACCAAAAGACCATTCAGAAGTGGCCGTTCTGCATCTGCACCATTCTCTTCCAACAATCTTGTCTTATGTCGCTGACCTCTGCCACAACCACATACATATATAGATAGATAAATTCAAGACAAATCCTTTTCCAACTTAGAATCCCTCCATATGGGTCACTGAGTGTCATGATGGCAGAAATTAAATCACTAAACAGAATTAAAGCAGCATAGAGACCTTACACTAGTTGATTGGAGCTCCATTGTAGCTGAATCCTCAGATTCCTGCAATGGGGTAAGATTAAAGTTAAATTATTGCAGTCCCAAGTAATGTTATCAAAAAATTGATGCAGCTCGAAATACCTCCTCAATCAGCAGATCCTTTCTAGTGATTACACCAATCACTCGAGATGCACGAGGAACAACAAATATGTGTCTCAATCCTAGTTGGCGGAAAAGATTGTAGACCTATACCGTCACAAACATTGAACACTTTATAAGATACAAGATGTGTATACTATAGCAAACAAACACAATAATCTGAGTTAAAAATGAAAAACTCACCTTGGTTAAAGACATATCTTCGGGTACTACATACGGTGAAGGATTCAAAAATGGTGCAAGATCTATGTACATTTCTAAATCCTCTGAACTAAGATGAATATCATCTATTGATATTCCTTTACTCGAAACAGGTTTAGCAAATTCACTGAAATTATGCCTGTAAATAATGGGACCCATTTAGTCTTCAGCTTAACTGAAGAACAAGCCAGAAGGACAGTAAAAAATCTCAAATCCAGCAAATTCTGACTCACCTAATTGCTCCGGATCCGCTTCTGGAATGAGAAGGTAAAGGACTATGCTGGAAATCAATCTTGGATTGAAGAAGTACCAGTAGGTGACTGCATTACAAAACAAATGAAGCAGTTAGTTCTTTTGAGTATCCGTCAGCTCTACGAAATGAAGAACGAAACATCAAGAAGTGAAAATAAATTATTTTGTTGTACCTTCGAAGCATAAGTCCAATAACAAGAGGTTCTCCATCTCTCGTGTGATCAACCACCTAGGTAGGGTGAAATTAAACAAATTTCAAAAATTGCTGATTTTGATTTAGAGAAACAAGCATATGAAAGTTAAGCTTACAGGAAAGCCGTTATGTTTATTGCTCCGCAAAATGGAAACAGCATCTGCAACCTTTACAACCCGAGGAAGCAAAAGAACCTATAGAAATACAAGCTGCTTAGGGATCAAATCATAGGAGCCACATCAAAGTTGTACTTTGTTTTAAGAACATAGTTGTTCATATAACACTTGGATCATATCTACATTTGAGATGATTTTTGTGCCAAACACCGCAAAAGAGTTCATCTTCGCCAGTGAAAGAATTTAAAAGAATCGATCAACAAACCTTCTGGTTCCCACAGGCTTCCCTTGCAGTCATTTTCCGCATCACGTACTTGGGTCTTGATTCCAGCAACGGAATGCCCCTCAATCGTGCTTGTTCATCATATAAACCTTCATTGAAAACATCACCAACAGCCTGGAAGGGAAAAAGAGAGAGGACTTATCAAATCACGTTAAGCGAGAATCAGACAAAGTAAACATTATTCAAATAAATACCTTAGATATGAGAAGAACAAGCATAATAAGAGGTAAAAGTTTCAAGTTATTTGTGATTTCGACCATTATGACACACAGAGATACTGTCATACGCATAGAACCCCCAAGAAATGAAGCAGCTCCTAAAAGCGCATATCTGCAAGTCCACCAAATTACAGAGCAGCACTTTAGCATTGAAATTCCGAGATATTTAACAAGAAAGGTGAGACTCTTAGGACTCATTAACAAAAGGTAGAAAGGCAATTACAAAACACCATATAATCAAGAGTGTTTATTTTGGATCTAAATTGACTAATTAAAGTCTTTTGACTTCTGCTTTATTTCTTCAGCTGTTTATGACTAATGTAATTAATTTTTTTCATAGTGCTCATGGAGCATTATTGCTTACTTTGGATGAGACACTTGGACCCAACTTTAAATTTTCAAAATTTCAAATTCCAGACAAGTAAACCAAACAATTTACTTACGTTCCCTCGTCAATGTTGAGCTTCTTGTAATGGTTAACAGTGAAAATACCAACAAGACGGCCGTATGTTGATCCTATCATTATTCCAGGAACAAATTGACCAGCTGGAACAGCAGTACCAAATGTCACTACTGCTAAGGTATAAAACATAACCTGAAATAAATCATTTGGAAAAAAAAAAGAAAAAAAAAAGACCACAAATGATTTCAGTGTTAGAAAAATATTGGCCAATGAGTTCAGCTGTATACTTGTAAGGAAGAGGGTATTAACGTAAATTATCAGTATGCTTGTAAGGAAGTCAACAAGTTTACAGAGCACTACCAAAAATGTCAACAAGCTTTTAGCACTGAACTCATGAATTGTTTTTGCACTAAACAAATTCCTGATGGCATCATCCTGTGAAAAACGTAAAACCTTTTAAAATAGAAACTACAATGCAACTAGATTTCAATGGAAAGGACGAATCTCAAAAGATTAGAGACCTGAGTATTGAAGAAAATAGTTGCAAGATCATTGTATTCCTTGTCCTTACCGCAGTAGAACTGCAGATCAAATTAAATCAAATTGAGGAAAAATAAATGCTATGTAAGTCAGCAATCAAACCTTCAAGAAAAGAAAATTTTAAAGAACAAAAGGTTTTCTCCCTCTTTCCAAACCAACTACCCATCTGAAAAATACAATATATATTCACATGAAAATGATAGCTCTTGAGATAAATGCTTCCAGAAGACAAAAATAAGAACAAAGAAGCGCAGCCCTAAGTTAGAAAATGGAAAGTTGAGCTAATCTTCAACAAAAACCTAACAACAAAGTTGCTTAAGGTTCAAAAGTAACAAGAAAGGAAATTTAAGGCATAGCTGGGTGCAGTTTCTGTACTCTAGCATTCAGTAAACACAGTCAGGTTTGAATTATTGTCTTAGTAGTAAATTTTATCTGATAAATTAGCAAAGAAAAACCAGAATAATTATAGCCATATAGATTTAAACTAGTCAGAAAAAGCATTTATCAAAGGGAAGCTGCATTGTGACTCGAAAAGGTAAGAAAAAATATTGCACACCATTCACATCAAGCTAATATAAACAGTATGTAACTTATATGAGCATATCTTACATTCACATAATTCCCATCCACTCCAGGAGCCCTTGGACATTCAATTTCAGAGCCAGGATCTGAGTCAGGGCATGGACTGCAGTTTCTTAGTAGCGGTAGTCCAAAAGATATAACTGACGTTAAAACAGAGATAAGGCAAGCTTCATATATCTGCAATGTTTTTTTTTGGACAACCAGTGGGGGAAACGGTAGTTAAAAACATTACATATGCTCATTGAGAACCCAAGCAGTTTCTACAGTTACTTGAATTCCTCACCTTAACTCGATTCCCTTTCTTGTGCAAATAATTACGTCGCCAGCGAGTTACATAAATAGTAAGTTGGTTAAACAAAGCTCCTGGGCTCAACAGAAAAATAAATAAATATTAATAGAAGATATTTAACAAACTAAGAAACTAAGATCAAGATCATCAGAACAGATGTGAAATGCAATTCAAAAGCTCTACCTAGTAGACCCCCAATGATTCCAATAACTGCCATTGGCAATAATTCCTCAAAAGAATAGTCCTCTTGACCACTACAAAGGATGAAAGAAAGAGAAAAAAAAAAGTTTTCAAGCAGTAAGTCTAAAGCCAAGCAAAAGGTTAGAGCAGTTAACATACAAGAACTTAAGGAAGATCCTAACTCTGATATATCCCATATAATAAAGCCACCAGCACCAAAATGTCCACAGTTTCCACTTTTACACCATCCCATAGCAACACGCACCACAACAGCCACAACCGCAGAAGTGAAAAAGACACGCCACATTAGTTGACTCCTCCACCTTCAAAAGCAAAGTTCAGAAAATATGAAGGTTAGAGTTGAATGCGGCTATATCCATAGGTACAAAACATATATCCATACAGATCTATATCTGCACTTCCACATGAATGGCAAAAAACAATAATTGTGTAACAGAAGATACAGATGGGAATACGAGAAAATTAATTAGAACAATTTAGTCCATACATAAACATGCTTGTGCATATATGTAAACAGCAAGTAAGAATAGAAGTTCATTACCAAGATGTAACCTCCTCCAATGCAAATAATACACCCCCAACTGGAGCTCTAAAAGCAGCAGCAACTCCAGCTGCACAGCCACAGGTCACCTTTTCAAGACATTACATAAATTTGAAAAAAATTAGAAAATTTAGAGGTATATTACCACCATTATTAGAAAAAAATGATAGACCATAATCAAATATATAAGTTCCAATTAAAGCAACCAAAACCAGCCGGAATTGCAAAATAAATAGTGAAACACATTGCAAAAATATGTTTGGAAGTCAGGAAGTAAACTGTACCCTAGGAGGATTCACTTTTAACAGTTATACAGTAAACAAGAGAAAATCCAGAAAGGCATTCTCCTATATAGTATGTCCAGAAATATCAATCAATTAGTTGCTCTTATACTCACAAGATCACGGCGATCCCGATCGCTCTTGAAACCTTGAAGCCACCTGGAACTTAGATGGTATTTTGTGGATCCACCCTGAGTCAACACAGAACATGAAAAGAAAATTTAGCATGCATTGCAAGTTCTGAAGATATGCCAGACAACATCAAGAATATTCAAGTTTGAAGGCAGAAGAACATTGATACAGTGTTAAAATGCACTAATATAGCATTCCAAGACTGAAACCAACAAATGGTTGTAAGGAAAAATCAACCCTCCTCTCTTCAAGGTAAGGGCAAGGGGGAGAAAAGAGTGGGGGAGGGGGGCAAGGGGCAACAAGAAGAACAGCATGTAAGTAATAAAGTCACTTCTTAACTATAAAATTGTGAAATTTCAGAGAAAACTAAGCTGAAATTATACCGACATAAGCATAATTCTACAGCTAAGTCTACAACTAAGTGCTTACTTGTCCAAGTAAAGAAGCAATACAAGCACCAGTATGGACAAGAGGTCCCTCTTTGCCCAGAGCTAAACCACCTCCAACTGAACCAATACTTCCAAATATCTGTAAATTACAATGAGAAGAAGGCAAGTGTAATAGATATAGAGAGGGATATTAAAAGGTGTGGATGTGGGTTGATAAACCTTGAAACCACAATTTGAATTCATAAGATTTTTAAAATCTTACTTCTCAAGTGTTCCTATTAAAAGCACCTGTGCACTATGATGTAACAACTAATTCATAGCTAATCTCAGTTGCAACATGATGTGGGCAAAATTATCATACCTTTCCAATCAAAGTTCTGAAAAGAAGGATACCGGGAATATCAATTCCTGAGGGTTAAGATAAGAATTGGACTGTCAGCCTATTCAAAACTTAGGGATGGCTCATTAATGAGTATAGGAACAAAACAGATAAAGAAAAAACATAAACTTACCATTCAAATAACCCTTGATTTCAGGAATACCAGACCCTGCTGCTGCCGGAGCAAAGTGGGTGATGATATATACAGAAGAAAAGACTAAAGCTAAGTTGATTAAGATGTACATTAAAAAACCAGCCAGATATGACTTCTGTATTATGTTAAAAGTCAATGCAAACTTCCATCCAGCAAAGTTCTCAACAGAAATATTGATAAATACAGCAGCTAACCCAGTACCTGAAAGCAATCAAGAGAAAATATGTTATCCACACTACCAAATACCAGATTGTAAAAATGATATAAGAATTCACTATCAATAATAAAAAGAATCACTTAAAGCAGTGCAACAGACAAGTTCCTAATTTAGCAGGGCAAATACTGGATCATCTAATCTTTATTAACCTAACAATTATCCAATTTAAGATTAGTATATCACCTTTCAGACTAAATCATTCTATTTCTCATAGAATCTTAAGCAACCAATATGGTTCTGGCGTTTTTATTCTTTCTAAGATTAAGCTAGCAGTAATTTAAAAAATTCAGTAAATAAATAAAACTAAAATAACAAAAATAACTGAATTCTTAAAAACCAAAATAACAAAGCGGAATCGGAATCAAGAAACAAATAACTTACCGATGCCGATGAGCAAAGCGAAGAACCACTTAACGGCCACGTTATATCCAACAAAAAACTTTCCTCTTTGAGCCTAAATTAAATTAAAATAAATACATATTTTCAATAACATAAAACATAAAAATCAGCTGTATTTTTCATATTCTTTTACGAATTTTTTTAAAAAAAAGTAGTACCTGTTCTTCTCGATAGGCGTAATTTTCAATAACTTCGTAATCAAGGCTCTCGACGCCGTTCCTATTGCTTGAAGTACTCAATAATCCGACTCCGTCAAGCTCACCGTCTTCTGAATGTGGAAGCCGGGACCAAGCAAGCCTCGCCATATCCATTCCATTTTCAAAATGATTCGATAACATGATCGATCGATTTCGCGAAAATCGATCGATCTCTTGAACAGATCCTTAGAAAACCCTAACCTAAGCTTCCACGAGATCAATCCACAATTACAAAGCTCTTACGTACCTTCCAAATATTTTACGGATCAAAAAACTCTTGGAAATAGAAAGGGAGATTCTGCTGCCGAAATGTAAATTACTTTCTCTCTTCTCTTCTCTTCTCTTTTTATTTTTATTTTTATTTATTTATTTGAGTCCGTGTGAGCATGACTGTTATTCTTTTTTTTCCTTTTTATTTGTTGGGGGAAAGCAACATTTCCACAAAGGTTACAATATAAGTACCTGTACTCTTTGAAATTTCTAAATTTAGTCCTCATACTTTTATTTTTATGAATTTAGTCTTCTATTTTTCATATTTCAAAATTCAAATCCAAAGGACAATTTTTTAATTACAATGCTATTAAACCAATTAATATTTTTTTTATTTCAAAATGTCACACCAATAAATTTAACAATAAAAAAGTAATAGTTTTAACAATTTGACTTACATTTTAAAATCTGAAAAGTAAAAGAATTAAATTCTTAAAAATAAAAGTACAAAGACTAAATTTTAAAATTGTGAATAGTACAGGAACCTATAGCATACTTTAACCTTCCACAAATTTAGTAACTTTTCTCAAAATAACATCTTTTTAATTTGGTCTTTTAAGTTTTGATTAAAATATTAGGGGTCAGATATGTTAAGGTTGTGTCATAACAGTGTCACATTATCATGCGTTACTAGAATCTAAGTTTAGGAGCTAAATTGAAAAATCCATATTCAATGACTAAAATGAAAAAAATTGTCAAGTTTCAAGATTAATATGAAAGAAAATTCAAGGTCTAAGGTGGAAATTCTTTCCAAGCTTTAGGTAATAAATGTTGTTTTATCTCTTATTTCTTTTATATAAAGGTTAAAATATGCTCTAAGTCTCGTTATTCTTCTTGCTTTTGGAATTTAATCTTTCTATTTTTAATTTATGAAATTTAGTCCCTCTAGTCTTTTTTTTTTGTAAATTTAAAAAGTAAGTCCAATTATTAATACCGTCAAAATTCTTCTATTAAATTCAAATTTATTACGTCATTTTTTTTTGTCATATGACTACCAAAAAAGATTTTAAAAATGTTATACTAACAAATTTATTAGAAAATTTTAAAAGTGCTGGAATTGAACTTGAATTGTGAAATCTAAAAATTTAAGGGACTAAATGCTAAAAAATAAAAATAAAAGTTTAAATTTCAAATGAAGGAAGAATACAATGACTTAGACATATTTTAACCTTATATAAAATACTAATTTAGTCTTTTTAAGTTTCCTATTATTTTTTAAGTTACGAATTCATACATTTTAGTTTCTCTATTTTTAGAAAATTTAATATTTAATCTTATCCTTCAAAACTTAAAAACTAAAAGTTAAAATATGCTTTTAAAGTCCATATAACTTTTATATATTTAAAATTTAATTCGACTATTTTTATTTTCAAAAATTTCGTTTCTTTACTTTTTAAAAATTTTCAGGTCCAATTATATATTAAGTTAAATTTTTTTATTAAATTCGATGACGTGATATTTTGAATTAGAGTATATTAAATATGCGTATATGTATAATAATAGACTAAATTAGTCATATATGCATTCTTCTTTTTTTTGTTAATTGGTCATATAAACCTTTTTTTTTTTTTAAGATTTAGGGAAATAAGTCATTTCTTGAGAGAATGTGTAAAAATGCGTCCGGTTCGATGCGCTTTTCATACTCTCTCTCCAAAATCGACATATTTCCCTAAATCTTCAAAAATAACATATTTGACCAATTAAAGAAAAAAAAAAAGACATATATGACTAATTTAGCCATAATAATGATTGAATAATCATCTTATATACAGGTGGTGGAAAGTTTTAATTTCACAACCGGGAGTAAAATTTTATTATATATCATTAAATAGTATTTAAAAAATTTAAAATATGTAAGGCACTCTGCTAAAATCTCAACCTTTTTGTGCCAATTGAATCTTAACTCGATTAGTACGAGCATTGTTATCAATGCAGAAAAATATGAGTTCAAGTGCACCATTAACGGTTGGGGGCTATGGATAATTCTAAACATTAGGTTAAAAAAATAGATATGATAAAAAACTATAATGAGATCGTATAAATCTAATTATTCATATTGATTTTTTGTTTTTAAAAAGGCGTAATTGAAAATTTCGCTCTCAGCATTTGAGTTCTTTTAAACTTCGACCATTAAATTTTTTTTTTTTTGGTTAAATCTCACCCACAAAATTGCAAAAAAGAAAATTTTGAGAATTTTTTTAAAAAATAATTTAAAAATCTTCATTTCGTAGTTCATTTTCTTTATAGATTTTCCCCTCTTTCGAATTCTTCTTCTCTCTCAACTACATGTTCCCTACACTCATGCCTTTCCCTCGATCTCAATACCCTTCAATCATTACCCCAGCACTAACCAACATACACCAAGCCACCATTGTCACCACCCTAATCGAGACCACCTCGGCCAACCCTATTGCTCCATCGATCACCATCGCCAACTCATAAACCACTAACATCCCCATCCCTAACAAATCTCATCTAAAGCTAATAAACGAAAATAAACATCATCAGCCAATAACCAATCAAACAATTCTTTTAAAACAAAGGACCCTCTTTTGAAGACCTTTTTTCAATCAAAGTTTGATTTTAACTTTATTTAAAATATTTTGCAATGTTGGGGGTGAGATTAAAAAAAAAAAGGGTTAAGGAATGAAGTGAAAAAACCCCAAATGTTGAGGGTGAATTTTCATTTGACATGTTTGCTTAAAAATTTTAGTTTTTAAGATATTTTCTGAGACATTAATATGATTTTTTAAGAAAAATATATATTTAAAGATAATTAATTAAAATATACTAGCATAATGTTATTTGTTTCAATATGATTTTTAAATTTGTATTTTAAATGCAACCAACAATGACATTTTAAATTAATTTACAAAAATTACAAATTAATTAAACATATCAAAATAACATCATGGATAAAAAAATAAAAAATAAAATGAAATAAAATAAATAAACATAAAGTGTATTAGTTTTTTGATTCGACTCATTAACACTATCATCCCAAACTCTTGAAGGCATCATCAACATTTGGATCAATTTGTTGCATCTCAAATTGCAATTTCACCACCATGTTGAGTATAATTCATCTTCTGAATTTTTTGCTAATTTCATCACCCATGTCCAAATCAAAGGCTCTGATACTAAGTTGATGTAAGCCTAACTTGGGACTAGAGGGAAGTTTTTAGAATCATCTCATTCCCTTTGCTTTTAAACAATTTTTATATTTTGTTACAATTGGGAAAATAAAATTGTACACCAACTTTATGTATTCTCTCATCGATAAGATAATGACTAGATATAACAATTTTTAGACGCAAACTTAATAGGAAAAACTAATACAAACCCAACAAAACCAAAATAATGTTGGAGAGGACACATACATGATGAAATTTAAACTAGAATAAATTTAGAAACAATTCACATATGATTTACGGGAGTGAGAGTCAAACCCGGGACATCAAAATCCCAAGGTCTCAGTCCTTATCAATATTTTCAATGCCTCATTGACAACGTGGATTTAAACCTTAATGCATAAACACGATAAGGATCCATGGATTTTGAAGCCTACCACCAGCAAATTCAACCCAAGCTTTTCATTAATAATATAGAATGAAAACATGGCAAGAAAATGCTAACAGAGGTAACCTTAATGGACCTGCTAAAGTTCTATTCCATATTAAATGTAAAATTGTTTATTAGGTAAGAAAAATAATAACAATTAAGTAGCTGCTAATGTGAACTAACTAATGGTCAGTAAAAAATTGAAGAAAAAAAACCAACCATTTTATTTTTCAGGTATGGGATTAAAACATACTTGAGACAATGTTGGTAGCCTTGGCAAAAATCTGGATATCTTTTAGGCTTTCACTGTCTGCATTTTTATTGCATTGATTTCACAACTAGTTCTTAGGAGAAGGATCCGATGTAGCGAGCTCGGCATACATGTTTGAAATCGCTTTTGCGAAGTATTCCTTTGCTTGAGGTCTCTTAATCTGGCCGCAAATAAGGAAAAATTGAGAATTTACTGTGCGAATATTAGCCTTTTCATGAATTGCAGACTGTCATGCAATGTTTATATATATAGAGAGAGAAAAAGGACTTATAGTATGTAATTTATAGTCACTTGCCTTAAAAGTAGGAGTAAGCAAACCATTCTCCATTGTGAATGGTTCAAGCACTAAGGTCACAGCTTTTGCAAACTCAAAGCCTCGCAGCTGTTCCAAAGTTGATTAATCAAAAAAATTAAGGCCAATTGAAGAAGAAACGAAAAGTATAAGTAACTC
Organism: Gossypium sturtianum; assembly: GCA_025698515.1. Classification (NCBI taxonomy): domain Eukaryota; kingdom Viridiplantae; phylum Streptophyta; class Magnoliopsida; order Malvales; family Malvaceae; genus Gossypium; species Gossypium sturtianum. Next base: position 154,078,124 of record CM046943.1, read on the forward strand.
AAAAAAAATAGTGAGTTCATCAAGAAACATTGCCTGAGCTTCTCTTCCGAGAGCATCCATATCAGCCAGGACAGCAGCCCTTGCTCTTGGGTCATTGCATAGTTGTCCTAAATCTTTGTACTGCATGCAATCATTGCCGGATAACATTAGAAAGTGATTAAATGATATAGTTAATAATCACATATAGACAAGTCAATTGGGCGAGTCAGGTTGGTTTTGAATCGTGTCAATCAAGGTCGAGTCAATTTGGATATTTAAAATTTTTGAATCATTTTGAGTTCAGAATTCGGATCAGTTTCAGATTTAAGTTGTTTCAAGTTTGAATCATTTCAGCGGTTATTTTGGGTTCGTCATCCGAGTTGCCATTCAAGTTTTTCAGGTTCAATCATCTCGAGTTCAGATATTGCAAAGAATGGAAGAACAAAGTATGAATAAAGCCAAGGACAACAGCAGTAGATAGATCACCTTAATGCCTTCAGACGCAGCCCATGCTTTCAAAACATCTTGGTCCACTGAGACAATAGCTACTAATGAAGAATTCAGGCTGTCACCTACCAAGCAAAACAATCAAAGTGTCAATAGAGAAGAGGAAAGAGAGCAAGAAAATATGGAACACTGTTGTCTTACTCTTACCGTAAATAAAACACTGTGCAATAAATTTGCATTTAGCATATACATTTTCAATTTTTTCTGGAGCTATGTACTCTCCCTGAGCCAGCTTAAAGATGTTCTTCTTCCTGTACCAATATACAATTTCAAGTAAAGAAAGTGACAGAGAGTAGGACACAAATGAAAAAAAAGAAATGGTAAACAATTCTAAGTGACATTCATGATTCCAGTTAGCGATTCAAGGGGCTATAACAAAATTTTCTTCTCACTCTTTTTCATCCTTCATACCAAGCAAAGTCAAAATGTAAAACAAGGATATAAACATGTCTTGTAAGGGACATATACGATGCTTTTGACCTTACCTATCGATAATCTTTAGCCGACCTCCAGATAACCATAGCCCTATGTCTCCAGTATGAAGCCATCCGTCTTCATCAAGTACCTCTCTCCTGTCCAAATTTTACATTTTAAACACATTGAATATCAGTATATGAAAGTTTCAAGAAGAGCCAGGTCATGTCTGAAGAGCATACGTCTGCACTTCGTCCTTGTAATATCCTTGGAAAACAATTGGACCCCTAACACAGATTTCTCCACGAGGATATGGCTGATCATCAGATGTGTAGTTCATTTCCGGGACGTCCACAAGCTTTATTTCTGAAATAGGTCCAGAACCATTGTATTATGTTATGCTAGATTAAAGCTCTCATATAAATATATAATAACTCACCACAAGCCGGATTAGGAGAGCCAACATGGCCGGAAAGATTGTCACCCTCCTCCATACTGCTTATAACACATGATGTCTCGGTCATTCCGTAACCTTCCACGACTCGACAACCAAAGCAACTGCAGATTCATAACAGAAACAATGACAAGAGGGATAGGAGATACTACTGACTTCTTGAAAAGCCATTCAACGTGTTTAAAGGAATAACGTACATCTTCAAGAAGTCTAGGACATCAGGAGACAAGGGTGAAGCACCTGAACTCAAGAAACGAATCCGTCCTCCGAGTTTGGCTTTTATTTTGTTGAACACCAATTTGTCCCACAGGGGAGAAGGACTCTTTCCTGAAGATTATACATATAATCAACACATATATCAATGCAATAATGAGGTGAAAAAAGGGCATATTCTTTAATAACACAAATACATGAGTGCCTGTAAGTGTACGTATGTTTATGTATCATTGAGTCCCAATGGCCAAACTTTTAGTGAGGGGGAACTCACTAAATGGCTAAGGTTCAAAAATAGAAAAAAGAAATTGCACCTCCAACATCAGATGCCAATTGGCATGGTTACTTAAGTTCTTTAAAAAAAGGGTTAATACACTATTTGGGGCCTGAACTTGGTAAATGTTTTCACATTAGGGCTTAAATTATTATTTTTTCAAGTTAGTCTCTAAATTTGACAATTATTTTCATATCTTTTTTTTTGTCAAGTTAGTCCTTGAATTTGACAATTGTTCCCAAAAGCTTAAACTTCTTTTGCCCAAGTTAGTCTTTTGACATTTCCTTGAAAAGAAGTTGGACTTAAAAAAAAAAGAACCCTAGGCTCTGATACCATGTTAAGCAAAGAGATTTGAAGAAAAGGGTTATTTTTCTCTATTGATTTACAATAATATATATATACAAAATACTATTAGTTCAATAAGGAAATAACATAAAATCTAATCCCTAAATATTAGTATTTACAGACTGTTAACAAACCTTAAAAAATGAACTAATAATTCCGATTACGCTATCAAAACATAACATCTGTTAAACAAAATCCATAAAGAAATTGGTACAATTTGAATGCTAAAGGACACTTTTATTCAGGGTCACTTACTGCCATAATGGCTACATACCACTTATATAAACATAATCAATGCATAAGTGCAATGATATTTGCAGGTTGATCGATTAAAAAATGGTTATCTTATTATGGTTCATTTGTAAGTAGTTTGGTAACTGAAATCCATAGACACAATACATAAATTTATGATTAGAGAGACAAGAAGCTACGCAATACAAATCAGATTACAGTGATAATATAGGACAAAGGCCATTCTGTGCTAATCCTCCAGCAAGGAACAAAAAAGAAAAGACACAAATCTAGAGATGTAGATGTTTACCATTCATTATTGCATGCTTCTTGGAATTGTAGGCGGCATTAAAAAGTCTCTCCTTCAGAGGACCAGAAGACTTCACAGCATTGACAATACTGGTACAAAAGGAAGATTTTGATAAAATGATTTAATCAATATATCAGTCACAATCAACTAAACAATCAATGTAGTACCCGGCGTAAATTCTGTTATACAGTCTAGGGACACTGCAAAATATTGTGGGTTGTAGTGCAACCAGGTCATCCATTAATTTCATGTTATCCTGCATGCAAAGATTAAGAACTAGAAATTAAAGCTTCATCTCAAGAACACGAGAGTTTTGCAAATGTACAGTATATGCAGTACCAATAGGTGTGATTGTTGCTTCAGCAATAAGAAAGAATAAAAAGGCTTTACTAGATGCTGTTAAGACTAGTTAACTCTTACATGGAAAGTGACCTTCATCCAAGTTCCAAACAGGAGAAAGTAAAAACCAAAGAGCATTTGCAGATCAAATCCAATGACAAGAAAAGAAGAGATTCACAAAATTAAAGATGAAAATCTACAAATTGATAATAAAGTTTTTGCTTGTAGAATTTATGTTAAGCAAGAATTATAGGATTTCATTGACCAAGCAGTTTGAACTATGCAATCAGAAAGTGGACCAAAAACAGTTTAAGGAAAAACATAGAACCAACCAAAGATATATAAGAGTGAAGGCTTTATGTTTACTCTCATACCCCCTGGTAGAATCCAACTGCAACTCCAAAATACAGTAAAGCAACCTGATAAGCTCGTTCATAAATGTGTGCCAAAGGAAGATATGATATGTACCTGAACATGGGACAAATATTTCAGCAAGGCAGTTAAGGCCAAACAGTAAATTCATCCATAAATGCTAACAAAAATGTATTATGATTTATATTCATTTAAAACCAATTGATCTTACACGTCTGAGGGGTAAAATTTTGTACCAGTGCTGCATCCAGCAGCACTTGCAATCAAGTTTCCATGGGTCAGCACAACTCCCTAACCAAAACTTAAGAAGAATAAGTAGGAGAACAAGAGAACCTTCATTTGCTTAATATGATTATTCAAATCTGTTAAATTTCATAGGACTAAGCTATACCTTGGGTGTTCCAGTTGTACCACTAGTGTAGCAAATGGTTGCAACATCATCTGGTTTTGGTGGGGAAAAAGACTGGAGGTTACGGCGGCCCTAAAGTACCCATTAAATAAGAAACAATTATACCACATGACAGTTGAGCAAAATCCTGATCTTCAGTTACCAAAACATACAAGGTAGGAAAAGCAAGCCAAACTTGGAAAAATTAAATGCATGCTTTCTCTTGATTTAAGCATTTAGACAATATGAAATATGAAACTATTAAAGATTTAATAGGATAAAAGCATACTTATGTATTGGTCCTAACATTACCAAGACCATGCCGCTATAAACTACTGTGATGTCGACAAAGAGGATTTCCAATTACCTGACTTAATAATTTTGCATATGTCACAATCTGAAGTCCAGTTGACGGTGGCAATGAAGGCACTTCATTTTCCTTCCCTCCAACCACCTACAGCGAGAGAAGCAAATAATTACACTCTTGAGAAAACGACAAATCAGTATATGTACACTTTTTCTCATATTCAAAGATTCAGTACAAAGGTTTTAAAAGATTTGGTAAGAAAACATACCACAACCAAATGTACGGATGGAATCTCAGATAAAAAGTTTAGCAACTGCAATTCCAAGCAGGCAGCTGAATAAATCTTGTGAAACAAATCCAAATTCCTCAAAATAATATGAACTAGACAACAACAAAAAAAGGTGCCCAAGTGTAAAATTAATTAGTCAATGAAACAAAATACAATTATGTCGGAATTCCTAAGATCAAGGACAGATTACTTACCTTATCACTAGGAGATCTTCTGTAAATAGAAACTAATCTTAGTTACTGATTCTTAGGATATTACTGCTTTTTAGGGATTGTTTCCTTCCTTAGGATAATTCTTCTCTTTATATTTGTAAGCTAACTAACAGAAATATAGATCTATCTTATCTCTAAATTTCTACATGGTATCGGAGCTCTAGGAATTATTCGATCCTTCTCATCCATCTCTAAAAACTCTTCCTAAAAATCCCTCCGATCTAGTTCTTTTTCTCCCATGGGTGACCTCAATGAAACCCTGTCTGAAACTGAGATTTCACAAATATCTCAGAATGTTAACCAGGGAATCAATCAAAATGATCTTAATTCTTCACTTATAATCACTAGTCATCGACTAGATGGGAAGAATTTCTTACAATGGTCTCAATCTGTCCTTATGGTGATCCGTGGCCGAGGCAAATTAGGATACATCAATGGAGAACTTCCACGACCGAACGTAGCTAACCCTACTTATGCTACTTGGGAACTCAACAACTCCATTGTTATGGCATGGCTGATTAACTCGATGGAAGGCCATATAAGCCGAACCTATCTCCTCTTCAAGACTGCAAAAGACATGTGGGATGCAGTTAAAGAAAACTACTCGGATCTTGGAAACGCCTCCCAAGTATTTGAGATCAAACTTAAGTTAAAAGACATTCGACAAGGGACACTCGAGGTAACTCACTATTACAACAATCTGAAAATCTTGTGGCAGGAGTTAGATATGTACTATGACGCAGATTGGGGTGAAGGCTTAGAACACACTAGGTTTATGACACACCTCAACAATGAGCGTCTCTATGAGTTTCTAGCAGGAATGAATCGTGAGTTAGATGAGGTCCGGGGCCGACTCAGGCGCATCACCTCTCCCAACCATTGGTGAAGCATTTGCAGAAGTCAGAAGAGAAGAAAAACGTCGTCTTGTAATGATGGGAGATTCAAAGGAGCCTAAACCTATAACATCTTCTGGAAACCAACCCACTGAAACCTCTGCTCTCATCTCCAGAGGTCCACAGACACAAAAACCACGCGACCGGAAATGATTTCGGATCAAATGCAGCCATGGTGTAACCATCGCAACCGTGTTGGTCACACGAAGGAAAAATGCTTCAAACTTCATGGCTACCCTGAAAAGAAACAGAAAGACAAGAAGACTGCCCTGTTATCTTCTAATGCTGCAGATGATGTTCTCGATGTCCGCCTAACCAAAACTCAGCTTGAAACTCTCCACAAGATGCTTGGTACTTCCACTGCTCATGGATCTCTAGCCACTCAAGGTGCTGCCCTCAATATTGCCCTTGAATCTAATAATCAATCCCCTTGGATACTAGATTCGGGTGCCTCAGATCACATGACAGGTAACTCTACCTTGTTCCAAACCTACACCACTTGTCATAACAAGTCTCGAATTCGCATAGCTGATGGTTCTTACTCACCTGTGGTTGGAGTTGGAAAAGTCCAAATAACAGAGAATTTCTCTCTTGATAAAGTCCTACATGTTCCAAACTTGTCCTGTAATTTACTTTCAATAAGTAAACTTACCAAGGATGGAAAAATGCTTGCTGAATTTTCTGAAATTGGTTGTGTGATACAGGAACAGAAATCGGGGAGGATGATTGGCACTGCTAAAGTTGATGATGGATTATATGTTTAGAATAAAGACAGCACACAAGGGGGATTGGCTCTATCCACTTCAAAAGAGGACACAATTATGCTATGGCACCGTAGGTTAGGGCATCCAAATCTATTGTATTTGAAAAAACATCTTCCGTTGTTATTTCGAAATAAAAATATAAATTCCTTGAAGTGTGAAATTTGTCAATTATCCGAACATACCCGTGTACCATACCCATTAAAACCATATATCCATTCCCAACCTTTTTCATTAATCCACAGTGACCTATGGGGAGCTAGCCGAGTGAAAAATATTACCGGGGCTAAATGGTTTATAACATTTATCGATGATCACACTAGAGTTTGTTGGGTTTACCTACTCAAAGAAAAATCTGAAACACCTAAAGTATTCCAAAATTTTCACTCAATGGTCCGAACCCAGTTCAATTCTACCATACATACTCTCCACACTGATAATGGAAGAGAATACTTTAACTCTGTCCTAAGCCCATACCTTTCTGACCAAGGCATCATACACCAAAGCTCTTGCCCGGACACTCCTAAACAAAACAGGATTCCCGAGAGGAAAAATCGACACCTCCTTGCTGTGGCTCGAGCCTTAATGTTCACTATGAATGTTCCTAAATACCTGTGGGGAGAGGTTGTTCTCACTGCTTGCTACCTTATAAATCGAATGCCATCAAATGTACTAAACTTTCAAACACCTTTAAATACCCTCCTAAAATCCTTTCCCCTATTCCGTGTTCCTAACCTTCCAGCCAGAATATTTGGTTGCAAAGCCTTTGTCCATAACCATCAACCAAATCAATCCAAACTTGACCCTCGAGCCCACACCTGCATATTCATTGGCTATTCCTCCACTCAAAAGGGCTATAAGTGTTACTCACCAGTTTTGCGCCGAATGTTTGTCTCTCGAGATGTGACCTTCTTTGAAAACGAACCATATTTTGTAGCCTCTCATCTTCAGGGGGAGACTTTCAATGAAGATGAAACCCTTAATACCCTTCTTATCATACCTCACGATCCTACCACTACCCTCACAAACAAGCCTAACAACCAAGGTAACCAAGGTGCTACTCTCAATATAGATACTATTTCTCCTATGAACCAAGAAGTTAGCACAACCTTACCTGATAGCAATACCATCACCGAATTGGGACTGCCTTCTAATCAAGGAAAACAGCAAGAACAGGTGCCCGAACTACAGGTTTACTCCGACTAAATCGCGCCTGAAACCGATACAGCGGTGCAATTGCATCTCCAACCGAGGACTGCTTCAAACCAAGTCTCACCTCCATCACCATCCATCTATCTTCCAATTGCAAAGTGAGAAAGGGCACAAGGAGTCGCACTCAACACCCTATTTCTCTGTTTGTATCCTATGGAAACTTATCTAAGTCTTATAAAGCTTTTGTGACTAATGTTGATTCTGTAAAAACTCCAAAAACTATAGAAGAAGCACTTGAATCAGCTTGAATGGAGACAAGTCGTGATGGAAGAAATGGAGGCCCTCAAAACTAATGGAACATGGGAAGTTTGGACTGCCTAAAGGGAAGAAAACAATGAGGTCAGCAAATGGATTTTAATCTGCTAAATTCAAACTCGATGGCCATATTGACCGATATAAGGCTAGACTTGTGGCTAAGGGCTTCACCCAAACTTATGGGCTTGACTATGAAGAGACATTTGCACCGATTGCCAAACTAAACACCATTCGAGTCCTCCTATCTCTCACATCAATCTTAATTGGCACTTGACTCAATTGGATGTTAAAAATGCTTTCCTCAATGGGGACTTAAATGAAGAAATATACATGGATTTCCCACCGGGTTTGAAGAAAGCAGAGGCCAAGTGTGTAAATTGAAAAATCATTGTATTATGCAGTGAAACAATCTCCAAGGGCGTGGTTCATCGATTTGTAAAAGCTATGATGAGCGAAATTACAAATTACATGGAGGACAGAGCAGATCACACCATGTTCGGACAAGCACTCGGAACAAGAAAAATGTTGCATTCTCATTGTCTATGTGGACGATATAATAGTAACGAGGAGATGATACAAGTGAAATTATGAGGTTGAAAGAATTCCTTGGAACAGAGTTTGAACTTAAAGACTTGGGGAATCTTAAATATTTTCTTGGCATGGAAGTAGCAAGGTCTAAAAAAGTTATTTCCATCTCCCAAAGGAAATATGTTCTCGATTTACTATCGGTTGGTTTGATGGGTTGCAAACCAGCTGAAACTCCTATGGAGTTTAATCTTAAATTGGGCACTGGTGAGGATGGAGAAGAAATCGACAGGGAGAGATATCAACGTCTAGTAGGGAGACTTATCTACCTAGCTCACACCCGCCCGGACATAGCCTTTAATGTGAGTGTTATAAGTCAATATATGCATGCCCCGAGGAGAAGCACCTAGAAGTCGCATATCGAATACTAAGGTATCTAAAAGGGACTCGGCAAAGGCCTACACTTCAAGAAAATGCCAACAAAGATGTAGAAGT